>CM046858.1:44487812-44596047 GCA_025617745.1 Heliocidaris erythrogramma | reverse complement strand
TAAAGCTAATGATAACAGGAAATTAAAATTGAAGTAAAGGATGAGAGTCAACCAGAAGTTTCTGAAAATGCTCAAACCAATGCAAAGGAGTTGTTGAATTCTGTCAAGATGCATTAACTGATGGAACAGAATATGAAAATGCAAGGCATCTCTTTGAAAAACTTGACATCACCCAAGATCAGTTTGAGAAGGCACATAATGAAATTGCATCACAGGAAAGTGTAATCATTAAAAGAGAACCACGCGATGTATGGATAAATCAGTTCAATCCAAATTTGCTTCGAGCCTGGAATGCTAATATGGATTTGCAATATGTAACAAATGCATATGCATGTGTAGCATACGTTGTGTCGTATATGTCAAAGGCTGAACGAGAAATGGGAATGCTCTTGAGTCATACAGTATCTGAGATGAAAGAAGGAAATAAAGATGCCAAAGAAAGCATGAAAAAACTTGGTCAAGTGTACATGCAGAATCGTGAAGTGTCTGCTCAAGAAAGTGTCTATCGTGTTTGCAGTCTCAGATTGAAAGAGAGTTCTAGGAAAGTGGAATTTATTCCTGTTGGACCTGACCCTGTAAGATTGAGTTTACCGTTAAATATGATAAAGAACAGACCAGACTGTGATGATGATGATCAAAATATTTGGATGCATAGCAAACTTGATAGATACAAAGTTAGACCCAGAAACCCAGAATTCAATAGCATGTGTCTTGCAATGTTTTGCTCTCGGTATAGAATCTTAACTGCTTCTCAGGTAAAAAGTACAAAGAGTAAAAATATTTTCAAACTAGATAACAATTTAGGATATATTCAGAAACGCTCACGCTCTAAAGATGCAGTTGTAAGGTATCCCAGATTCTCTCCCACCATATCGGCTGATAAATACTATTTGAGCATATTACAACTCTTTCTGCCACATGTTCGAGATGACCAATTAAAGCCTCCAGGATTTGAAACATTTCAAGAATTTTACGACACAGGTTCTGTGAAATTACATGGATGTGAATTAGAGAAAGTCAGCTCAATTGTGTGTGCTAATCGAAAAAAATTTGAAATAAATTCTGAATCAATTGATCAAGCACAAGAGCATTTAGAGCAGTTTGGTATCAAGGAAGATGCATGGGGCCTTTTATGTCCAGAGAGTGAACTAGAACGACTTGAACATCCCAGGCAAAAAGTAGATGTTGAAGATCATGATGAAGATCTTGCTATTCCTGATTTAAAGGACAATCCCTCAAAAGATAATTACAACATAGAATTTTCCTCAGTGAAAATATCCAAAGAAAATAGGCATTGTATGATAAGATCTTTGAATGAAAAACAGAGCATTGTCTTTTACAAGATTCGACAGTGGTGTTTAGATAGAGTTAATGGAAAATTTGTTGAACCATTTCATGTATTCATTACTGGTGGTGCTGGTACTGGAAAGAGTCATTTAGTTAAATGTCTTTACTATGAAGCGACACGCATACTTGCCCGAATGTTGCATCAGCCTGATGATATCTCAGTATTGAAATTAGCCCCGACGGGAGTTGCTGCCTACAATATAAATGGTCATACTATACACAGTGCTCTTTCCATTCCAATTAAAGCTCAAATGCCCTATCAGCCACTTAGTGAAGAAAAAATAAGTGTTCTTCGCAATAAACTAGCTCAATTGCAAATTTTAATCATAGATGAAGTATCAATGGTAGATCAGAAATTAATGTGTTACATCCACAGCCGCTTCCGACAAATAAAGCAGTCACGTGATCACACTCCTTTTGCTGGTATATCAGTTATTGCTGTTGGAGACATGTATCAGTTACCTCCTGTCTTTGGAACTCCTGTCTATAAAGATACACTAGAAGGTGCATTGTGGAATGATAATTTCAAGAAAGTAGAACTTGAGGAGATAATGAGACAAAAAGATGATGCTGAATTTGCTCTTGTCTTGAATAGATTACGCATTAAAGAAGATAAGGATATTCTCAGTGATGAAGACATAGCTATGCTAAAGAGTTGTGAAACTGGTGAAATATGCGAAGATGTTCTTCATATTTATTCATGTAACAAAGAAGTAGATGAATGGAACAAGAAATTATTGCACAAAAAATGTGATAATGTGATATGTATAAAAGCAGAAGATTCTGAAAGAGATATAAAGAAAGGGAAGAAGATTCGTGAAAAACCTATCACACAATGTAAAAGCCAGTTGCCTAGTTATCTTTGGATTGCATGTAATGCAAGAGTTATGCTGTTAAAGAATATTGATGTTGACAAAGGGCTGACAAATGGATGTTTTGGAAATGTAACTGAAATCATAATGGATCAAGCTAAGTCTAAAGCAATATGTATCAGAGTTGATTTTGAAAAAGCTGACGTCGGCATTCATTCAATTGAAAAATCTGACGAATACCTGGGTAAGAAATATTTGAGGCGGCAATTTCCTCTCAAACTTGCTTATGCATGCACAATCCATAAAGTACAAGGTATGACATTAGACAGAGCTGTGGTATCATTAAAGAGGATATTTGAATCTGGACAAGCATATGTTGGGCTTAGTCGTGTATCTTCATTATCAGGTCTTGTTATAGAAGATTTTAATCAAAGACGTATACACTGTAATCCTGAAATCAAACCAAGCATGGATGTAATGAACGCATTTTTGGATGAAACTATTGCTGAAGATATTGATAGTCATAGCTTTTGCTTAATTTTACAAAATGTGCAAGGATTAAGACAACATTTTGCTGATCTTCAAGCCCAGAGCCAATTAATGCACGCAGATATAATTTGTTTGACAGAAACATGGATTAACGGGGATGCTATCTCTGATGTTCTTATGGATAACCTCAAATTTTATCATCAACCTAGAAGTCTTTCATACCATGAATCGGGTGCTGCAAGCAAATTCAAGGAACAATCACATGGTGGTGTTGCAATGTACATCAAAACTATACACTCAAGTAGATTAAACATACACGTTGACAACTTAGAGTTTATTGCAATGCTTGTTAGCAATCCTGTTTCTTTTGTTGTTTCAGTTGTATATCGACCCCCATCGTATCATATCAACTCATTTTGTGAATGTCTCAACAAGTTAGTGAGTGAATTAGATAAAACAAGCATTAGATGCATTGTATTGGGAGATTTTAATGAGGACTTATTTAAAGGTTCTTCAAGGATACACGAGCTAATGTGTAATAAAAGTTACAGACAGCATGTTGTGAGTGCTACAACTGAGAATGGAACATTGATAGACCATGTTTACAGCAAGGGATTTGATTCATTGGAAGCAAAGGTTATCCCTACATATTACAGTTATCATGAAGCTGTTAAGATTTTATTTGAATCATTGTAAAAACACCAATGGAATTTTACTTTTCATTTCATGACATTTTCATTAATGAATAACATGTCTGTGTAATAACTCCTTCTTTCTTGCATATTATATATTTACTCAGATATTTCAACTGAATTGAAGTGAATAAAAATATGATATAACATGAGTTAAGGGCTTAAAATTTTTAATTTTCTGTAAATATGAAGAATAAATTAGTGCTCACAAATACAATTTAGCAAATACCAGTCAAAGAGAAGCAATGCCAAGAACAGTTACGCTCATTGTATTATTGAAATAAAGAGATGAAATAAAGAGAAGGGAGTGCATAGAAAAGTTTAAAAAGAAAAGTTTAAAAAGAAAGTGATACCGAATGAAATAGAGAATAATATACAGATATATACAGAATACCACATGAATTACAGAATGCAAACATATGCTCCACGAATGAATAGAGAGAAGGAAAAAAGAGAAAGATGAGATAGAATGACATACAAGTGATACCAAATGATATCAAATGAATCTTGATACATGTATGTTCTGGCAACTGAGGTCGACAATATTGTGATTCATGTGGAGGTAAACACAACAGGATTATATATTATTTTGAATTCTAATTCATGATGTGGTTAAATTTTACTTATACTTTTACTATCCACAATAATACAATGCAAAACTTTTTCTATATCTCCTCAGATGACTTCTAATTGTTTTGTCATACATGTATATGACATCCCACAAGGTCTTTCAGAACTTCCTCAAATCCAAGGCACCAGGTAGAGCATGTCCAACAAGTCATTAAAATCCATTCAGCAAAGTGGCAGTGCCTTGTTACTCCTCGCCTGGTGCTCCGAAAAGGTAGGATGTGGATCATCGCAACACCAATGCTCGTAACATCATGTCAGTTTACACAGATCATGGAAGGAGGCTTCTGGGTCATGTCATCAGTTCACCTCTTTGTTAGATTTCCAATCATTCACATCCCCTGTGAATAATGTGGCCAATGTGATTTAATTCTTCGTGAATATCCACTTTCCACTCTAATAATCTAACACTGTCAGGCCTCATCAGCAAATCGGAAAGAAACAAGCAACATGCATTTGTATTATTTGTTGACGGGACATCTCCATCTCACACGGTGACTGGAGTGACATAGTTGTGCAGACGGTATCTAAACTTTCGATCAAGAATTTTGAGGAGTCTCAATCTACAACATCGATAACCAAATGGATATTCACTTTGGATGTGACCAGAGCGGAGTGTTCACATCGTTCTATTTGGAATACAACATTCATCATGCTGCAGCTGATCATATCGACCTCCATCATATAGTTTCAAATTATTTTGTGAATCATTAGAAAAATTTCTAAAGGAATTGCACGATAAAAGCACTAGATTCATTGTGATGGGGGATTTGAAGGAGGACTTGTTGAAAGATAATTCTCAAGTGAACAGACCTATGTCTAATAAAGGTTACACACAACATGCCGTGAATGCTACTACTGAGAAAGGTACATTAATAGATCATGTTTATAGCAAAGGAATAGATTCATTGCAAACACAGGTCATTCCTACATATTACAGTTATCATGAAGCTATTAGGGGAAAAGAGAAGAACTTCAAAATTTTAAGAAACATAGAAAATAACTTTATTTGAATGTAAAAAATATGGTTTGAACAAAATAATGATCTTTCTTTCAAAAAACAGTTATTGTTTGTTATTATTGAACTGTATGTATGGTTAAGGGG
The DNA here is from genome assembly GCA_025617745.1 of Heliocidaris erythrogramma. NCBI lineage: Eukaryota > Metazoa > Echinodermata > Echinoidea > Camarodonta > Echinometridae > Heliocidaris > Heliocidaris erythrogramma. The sequence goes on along the minus strand of CM046858.1, from coordinate 44,590,975 downwards.
GGGGGGGGGGGTGTTGAGCAATTGAATGATGTGTAATGTTTTGTGACCAGGAATATTGTTTAGGTGATAAATGGCTGACATGTTAACCTGCTGATATTATGAAATATGAAGTAATTATATGCATGAAGTATTGATAGCATTGAAATTACTCAAAGTCTATGCTATTCACATCACCTTATTTGGCCAGCAGTCAATTAGTTTTTTTATGCCTCCGCCGGAGGCATTATTTTTATAATGACTTATGTAAAAAAGTTTTTATCATAGATGTATGACTGATTATGCATAGGGCTAATTAGACATGCATATATCTACATGTACAATGTGCATCAAAATAAAGGTAATCCAACTTTCAGGCATTATTCTATGAAAGCACCATTTTTTTTTATAATGAGAGAGTTTTTCTTTAATTTGGCAACAGAAAATGCTCAATTTCCAACTTCCAGATCATGCACAAAGACACTCAACCAAAGTTCATGGTATCATCAAAGGTCTTTTCAATAAATATTATGCATGTCTTGTATGTGAGCCATCAGTTGAGTAATCCATTTGATTTATTCAATCAAATAAACTATTCAACTGATTGTTTACTAAAGTGAATGAACATGACCACTCTGAAATGCAGTTATTACTGTGTTGGTAATGGATGTAAGTCTTATGGAAAATCATCAAAATGGTTCAGCTTAAAATTGAGCAGAGCGGTACTGTTGTTACCACGTTTCGTGAGACTGGGAGTTTGAAACAGACACGTGATGTTTTCAGAAAATGCTTCCTCGATCAAGAACCATTCAAGAACATGCATGGAGATCCAGGCTTGCAAACTGTAAACAACCCTAACGTGTATAACCTTAATAAGTGTCAAATTTTGAGTCTGTACATGTAAGCAAGTTACTGAACTCGTGCTACATTGTCCAGAGATTACATGTAGTGCACTAAAAGTCCCTCCTGTTTATATATTCAACCAATCAGAGATTTCAAAACTATTCTAGAAAGGTTGAGATTATCATATTAAGCTGGGGACTTGCAGCAAAATTTCACAATTTGTACCAGACTAATGTCATGGAGCATGGATTGCTAAATTCTCAGTTATCATCATTAGCATAGAATTATTTCAAACAGGACTGAAAGAAAGAAAATGGAATGCCAAAATACACAAATGCCCAGTCCAGATTGAATCAGGATTATATGATAGTGATATCGAACATCTGATACTTCATATTGGCATCGTCATCAGCATCGTGGTCTACTTCATTAACATTTCATTCTACATAGTCATTCTACATAATTTCCTGCATTACCTCGGATATCAATCTTCAGACATCGCGAATTGCCTTGGATATTCTTGAGATATCAATAACTTTGTGAATTACCTTTGATATTCTTCAGCTGGATCCTCTAGAATATTCTTACCCAGTTGGATACCCTACCATTTGGATTTTAATGTGTGGATTGTAGTAATCAACTTGTTCTAGACTTCAAGAATAGTCGGAATTCATAATTTAATTCATATTCTGTGGATTAGGAATTCTTCAGCTGATTAAAAACCTTTGCTAATTCAACTGTTATATTTGACAGTGTGTTGTTTTCATGTGAAGGTATGTGTGAATATGGAAGAATAAACCACTCTTTTATGTATTTTGGATCATACAAAATCTTCAGAAACTTACATTGACAGATCTTGTCCATTTCAGTAAAACATTCAATGTTCCTTCAACAATCAAACTTGAAAGAAGTGCAACTTGTCACTTTTTTTCGTCATTGTACTTAGCCATGGATGAAAATGTTCTCCGTAGTTGATAATTTTGAAAAAATAGCCCTCAAAAGTTGGATTATCTTTACTTTGAAATACACTGTATATCGAAATTATGAAACATAGTTCTGATATTGTAAACACAATTTTTTTGTTATTGTTTGTATAACCTAAAAAGTTACAATGGCGCCATATGTTTGGACCCTAAAAACTCATTCGCATACATGCATTGTCAAAATGTCAACAAAACCTCTGGATTTTTAAGTGCCATTGTGCTTCAAATGTTGACACCTAGGATTGGGAGTATGCATCATGGTGTTGTTTACATGATAATGATTCTCCGTTTTTATATAGTACATATCACGTGTGCACTTGTACACTACGCTTAGAAGAAATGTTGTTTGTTGCTTTACCTGTATCTATATGACCTTTGTATACAGTACAATGTATTAATGTAGAATACATGCAGATTTAAAACATCCGTATGTATATAATTTTAATTTGTCTCCCTGGTGAATTTCAAAGTGTTCTATATAAAAAGTCATATCGTATTATTGATTCGGTATCTTATAGATTTTTTTTTTTTTATTGAAAATCTTCATCCTTCTATGAGTTGAATATTGTCAATGATCATTTCCTCTGCTTTCATGTAATGATAGATTATGTAGTGTTCAGCACATATTTATTACACAAAATGCACCGTTTGGTACAATATTTTGTCCATATTATTGTACAAATGATTAATAAATTTCTATTATTTACACAATGTAAGAGTGAATAAAAACAAAAATTAGTGCCAATTTGAGAAGGAATGGCATATCAATGTTTACCACTTGGATCACTCAATTTTATACTTTCAACCATCAATGAAATGTGTCTGCTAATGATGATATGTCAATATCTGTGATGATGCAGCTATGGCACATCTTTGGCATTATAGCTAAGATGATGGAAGAGTCACTGCATATTTCTGAGTGTAATGACGCATTTCATGTAGGTGTCGACGTGTCTCTAGAAGGATAATGTCTATATTGACATTTTCCAATTGGAAAAGTTTTACAGCTACAACTCAATGTCTGAAAATGACTAGCCCTGCACAGCTGAATTTCATATTTTGGAACAGATTACATGGATATTAGTCTGTCAGCTCTTTGATAATTTATATGCATTTCATGGTGAAAGGATTATGTACAAATCTCATAACTAAATACTTGCACATTCATCAACATTAATAAATTATCATGTTAAATACAATGCTAATATTAATGTTTGTGTCTAAATGTGTATACATCATGTGCAATACAGAAGACATGTACTAATAATCTCTGTACTCTCATCTCCACATTGGTATCACAAAACTTTATTCTTATACATGTACTTTGATAATTGTAAAGGTCGTAGGATGAAAGGAATAACCAACTTCCTGATGTAACATGTCCATGGCTTCTTTTACACTGATACTGTTGTTGTGTGTTGACTATTTTACTCAAAATCAAAGATATGGTTAAACGGTGCTATTAATCATCAAAATAATATTAGTAGAACAATCCTTCTTTTCATTTCCCACTCATATAGACACATTGAAAAGCAAAATAAGCCCGGTGTCACATTACATATTCACCTGTTCTATTTATATTACATAATAGCAGCGAAGGGATTTTCTTTTCACTGCCAGAAACATTGTTACGGTTTCAATGAGTTGTTTATTTTGTCCAAATTCATTGTCTCGCTGGTTCATAGTGAATTACTTTATTGTAAATTTTCTTGAAATTATGTGCAAATAAAATATCTGTAATACTTTACTTTAATAACTTATGTTTAGATTTATTTAGTCTTGCTGCAGTATCGAATGCACGTGTGATTTACTAATGAGAACACAGAGAGTGGGGATGAAAATATTACATAGAAAAGGAGGAGATGGATGACAGAGAAGATGAGAGAAATAGGTTTGCTAGACAAAACAAGAAGGAACTTGAGAATTGATAACAAGATATATAGAGTGAAATGTGAGCTAATATGAAAAATGTACAGCGGGATTTTGCATGGTCATTCTTACAAAAGAAAATAAATCTTCCAGCGAGTTCACTAAGGAAATTTTGTTTTTACGGATCTTGTAGTGTTAACAGAAAAATGAAAAGAGAAAGATGCAACAGAAAACGATGCATTCCATATTTCTAGCATGTCTGTGATTGAATAACGAACCACCCAATGCAGTGTGTTAACGGAAAACGAAGCTAGAGAGGAAGAGACAAGAGAAAGAAAATTGAGGGGTGCAAAGCAACAGAGGGACGATGTCACAATGACAGAAAGAAGGAGAAGCTGGTGACCGAGAGACTGAGGCAGTGGGGGAAAGAAGACGTGGCAAAAGAACGCAGAGAAAGCGGGGAGAGTGAGACGCAGGTAAATATGGAAAAAAGAGCTATATCGCAAGGAAGTAAGCGTATCCGCTTACTTTTGTGCAATAGCGCCATCTAATGCTGAAACATTACATTACAACTATTACTTTCGGAAAACGGTAAATATGATTTTCAAATCATGTTTGTTAGTTGAAATATCGACATGATCCCAATATCTGATGACAAACCTGGGGAATAATGATGAAGACCATGAATTTAATAATGGATATGATGATGATGATGATTATCATGATCATCATGATCAGTAATACGAATTTGGGTAAACAATCGATATTATATGGAATAATTTGCCAAAAGAATTAAGGAATATAACCGGTCGCAGAAGATTTGGACGGGCATTACAAGAATACTTAATTGGAGAATACCAACTTGAAAATCAATTTTAGAATTATCATTCATTTTATTTATTTTAAGCTCACTTGATATTCGTTAAGTACTACTCTCGTTATTGTTGTTGTTGTACCGTTATTACTACATGTACTTTTATTGATTGTAAATAATGTATATGTGTTATTTAAAAAAAGATATATAAGATGTACATTTTCAATTAATTTGCTATTTATTTATGTAATCAATTTTACGGGGCTAACCTCGATTAGCATCTGCTATTTGTGATTTTTATTGAGATTTTTACCAATGTATATATATCATTGTGATTTAGTAATAAACTCATAATATCAGAGTAATCACTATCATCATGGTCATCAAATTCATCAATATTCTAATCATGATTATCACAATGACCATCAGATTATCACCGTAATCATTCATGATCGCAATAGGTACAACATATATATATATATATATATATTACATAGGTACATAGTGTTCATCATGATGACCATGTTTACATTGAATTATACGTAACTGACATCATGTATAACACATGTGAAATACCTCATGGAACAGACACTCATGAAATATATCTTAAGAAATATAAGAGCAAAGAGATGATATAGATAATTGAGAGGTAGAGGTAGAGAGAGAGAGAGAAAGAGGTGCTATCACTATGAACACGGTGACAAAGAGAGTGGACAATTTATGCAGCTCCTCATTGTACCCTCCACAATAGCTCTAGTAGACAAAAGGACATCCTTCACTGCCATTATGTGACACCTGTTCTACATATTTTTACAGGATAGCAATGAATGGATGTTCCTTTGTTAACCAGTGCAATTGTGAAGGGTACAATGAGGAACAGGATAAATTGTCCGCTTCTTTGTTCGTCATGTTCATAGTGTATGGAGATGTTTAAATTCCCGATGCAGACAAGGCCTATAACATGTCTTAATCTGAGTTGAGATAATTGGAAAATCGACTGAGGACGACATTGCCACCATAGAAAATGCAGTGTTTTATACTATAGTGTACACTATTGGAATAATTAACTTGTAATGTATAAGATTTCCCATAGACTTGTACATTAACTATTGAAATTTACTCTGCCATATACGTAATACACAATATTTTAATATTTTACACAATCATTTGTGATGTAACATGGTATAATCGTCAATTATGATGATGAAGAAGCGTAAATAATATGCAAAAAAAAAAAAAAAAAAAAATCGGCCCCGAGGATCGAACCAGGTACCTTGACCATGGTAGTCATGTGCTTTACCGATAGACCAAAATATTTCCCATAGAGATAACACGTAAACGAAAAACGTGATTCTCAAATCCCATTTGGTACTGAAAAATTGGGCATGATCCCGACATCTGATCAAAAATTGGAGGGCTTACTAATAAAAGCTTATAGTCTCAGCTACAACATATTAAAATCTGGAAGGAAATAGACCAAAAATAACTGAGATACTGCTCAGAGAACGATGTCATGTAGATTCATGATTCGAAAAAAAATCATCTTCCATAGACATAACACGCAAATAGGGAAAAATTTGACATGTCGTCTTTAATTGAAGATTTCAGTGTGATGACGTCATCAAAATGAATAATGGTGGCAGGATGTCTCGTAGAGAATTGTTGCAGCTATAACATATCAAAATTTGGGAGAAAAACGACCAATAATTACGAATCTAGAGCCAAATTTGCATACATGTGATGACGTCAAAACATGAAAAATGGAAATTTTGACTTCAGGCGCCATTTTGATGACGTCATAATGTATATAAGGATGAAATGATACATGAAATGAAATCTATGATTCATACCCTACCTGATGATGACAAAAAATTTGGGGTCAACGGACTATCTAACGAGCTACAATGAATTTTGTAGAGGCATGTTTTTGCACGTTTTTACGTTATTTTCGCCATAGACGCGCGCACGGATTTCGAACTTTAACGCGCCCGTACGATCTTATTATTGATTGAAATTGATTCCAAATTGATGGAAATGATGAAGAAAGGTGTCAGGATTGCAAATCAATAAAAAAAACAGCGTTCTAACGTTATTTACGATTTGTGCGCGCGTAAAACGCGCGCGCGGACGCTTACGCACGGACATTTTTGAAATGCTCAAAATGACCTGAAACGTGTGCAGACTTGATCCTACGTGATTTTGAGCATTTTAAAATTTTGACGCGCGCGTACGCGTACGTCCTGACCTCTAGATGACCTGTGAGGACATGACCTGATGACCCGTCATGTGAAGTTTATGTGATGTAAATATAGTTGATTTTTGATGATCGATTATGAAGATATAATCGATCTTGTAAATTTACAAAATGGCGTCTTGATGACGTCATGATAAACTGATGACCTTGAATGAGATGCCACATCTTAACATTAACATGTCTGATCAGTGACGAAAATTTGAAGAAAATTGAGAATGAACTTTTTGAGAAATCATGGTAACAAGAAAATGGGCGAAAAATAAAAATAAATAAATAATAATAATAATAATAAATAATAAAGAAGAAAAATCTTGACGAAATTAAGAGGTGATCTGTCGATGTACGACAGATCACCTAATAATAATAAATAATAAATAAAGAAGAAAAATCTTGACGAAATTAAGAGGTGATCTGTCGATGTACGACAGATCACCTAATAAAGAAGAAAAATCTTGACGAAATTAAGAGGTGATCTGTCGATGTACGACAGATCACCTAATAACAAAAACAACATTTAGACAAAGTCGACGCACCCTGTCGGCAAATCCGGGAGGTGCTTTGGACAAATAATGGCGTTCCAGTCAATGCGACGCGACCCGGCGCTCCCAACGCACACTTTCGACAAAACCGGGGGAGGGGCCGGGGGGGGGGGGGCTTTGGACGACTGGTGGCGTTCCAGTCAACGCGACGCGACGCTACCCACCCTTTTGGTACAAGCCTATGTACATTATTACTCTTTAGAATATTGTATGATTGTTCATATTATACTGTCATTTACATGATGTGTTGTTAATAAATTCAATTCAATTCAATTCAAGGTGGCTAAACTCATCACTCGCATTACTGCATAGAAATAGAACATCGCATTTAAAGGGAGTGGCAAGTCGTAATCCATGGGCCTGACCAGTTGGCCTGACTCGGGGAAATTCGGATACAATCAGGTCCAATCGTGCGCTACCGAAGGAATGTTATTGCCGAATTCCTCGCGTGATCGTTAACTCGAATCCCTACATACCTAACCGACCAATGAGATTCAAATACTGCATGAATAAAGAACGCGCGATCTTGTTTACTCAAATTTGGGTCAATGTGCGAACTTTTATTAGCTGCGCGCGATAAATTGAAGTCGCTTTGAACTTTGATACAGAGAAAGGAGCAGCCAACTGTAAAACCGTCCATAGATTGCTCCCTTTAAGATGAAAGTATCCATCGTTCTCCTGGTCATTGTCGGGTTCGTCATAGTTTCCCCTTGCCCAATAAACCGGGATATCGCTGACTTTCAAGTTTGCGGGGAAGTGTAAAATGGGTATACCTATATTCTCTCCTAAGTATTAGAAAAAAGTTAATAATATTTCCAAGCGAAAAAATTACAGCTTCGGATATAACGAAAGTTGATCACATATCTGTTGCCCCTGGACCTCGAATATAACCCTATTTAGGAGCGAAAATTTTATTTATTTACATACTGCCTAGAGATAGTGCAGTCACTAAAATTGCGCCTCTTCCCTGTACAGAATTATGTTTATGGGTGTTTTGGTTTCAATCGTAAATTTCTCCCAGCTATTCGAGGGCCTCCAGACTAGACGCATATATTCCTTCACTCTTCGACAATATAGTAAGAAGAAATATTGCCGTCGCAACCCCCCCCCCCCCCCCCTTTAGTATTACTCTCTCTCTCTCTCTCTCTCTCTTTACCTTTTTCTATTTTCCCCATTTTCAATTAACTGTAAGCAAACAATTAGATATGGGGTACTCACCTTCTGTACACTCACCCACAATATAATAATTCCATGATTGTACCATTTATCTTGTGAAAACATTGTAAAACGTGAAATGTGAAATATAAAACTGTAAACTGAAACTGAAACTGAAACGTGTCCCCGTGTCTTAAAACAGCTACGTCACTGACAAAAATTCTACAAATTTTGATGTAAAAAAGCTGGAGACGGCCATCATATCCTTGCAGCGAGACAGCCAGACCGCTGACGGTGAGTAACGGCACAATAATTATATGTACACAAGTCGTCATTCTGATTACGTTATTACCTAAGCTATGCAGGCACGTTGTGAAGGTATAAGTGCATGCGCCGGTAATTCAATCCAATGTTTGCAATGTACATATGACACTAATTTGATTTTGTTTACGATTTGAATTTCACATGGCGCGTCAGACACACCATGATTCGCCAACGCAGTCCTACGTCAGTAAATGACGTCTCGTGTGCAACGCAAAACGCAGTTATAATTATAATTCATTTTTTTATATTCTTGTGATATGACATAGATGCAGCAATGGAAATACCCACATGAGAGTCTACCCGGAGTGTGGGGCTCCACCGGGTAGGCCAACCCCGGGTCGATTAGGGAACTTATACATTTTACGTATGTTTCTGGCCATTTTTTTAGTCAAACCAAGGTAGACAGCACTTCCAACTATTTATATCACAGGTGTCCCAGATTTTGTAATTTATTGGCAACTCAGAGTAGAATTTGTGGCCATTTAGTCCACCCAGGGTAGATAAGAATCCTAACTGCCTATATCACAATCATCCTAGACACTTTAGTTTAGTGTCAACCCAGAGTTGTCCTTGCGTCCATTAAGTCAACTCAGGGTAGATAAACAATTCCTACTGTCTATATCAATAGCATCCACAAATACGAGTCTGGGTTGATAACAAATTAAAACATCTGAGACTCGTGTGATATAAACAGTTGAAATTGCTATTATTATAAGTACAAATAAAAAGGTACAGACAAAACTAAACAGAAATATACATCCTATAAAAATACCTTGACTAAAATCATACGTTTAGAAAAGATAAAGTACTTTATAAACCAACTTGAACTACATAAACATGATATGAACAACACGTGGAAAGACCTAAAACAAGCCGTGAATGAACGTTGCAAACAATAACACTATTGTAACGGAAATCAAACTTAAAGATGAAATTGTACAGGAGCCTGTCAACATTGCCAATATATTTAATACCCAGTTTTCTTCCATAGGGGATAACCTTGCAAAAAATATACCTTCTTCCAATAAACATTTTACAGATATTCTTGGTCCGGCTCAGCCTTCTCATCTGGTTTACAATCCTTTTCAGGACTTCACACTTTCAAGAAAGATTACTTCTACACTCTTTGAATTTCTATCTCGCCTTTCCTTTTCTTCTCCTCTCAACTTTTCTCCACTTTCTTCTTCTTACTGAGGTCCTTTCCAGGACTAACCACATGGTGAACCGTAAACCTTCTCCACCTTACTAATGCTTTATTTCTCTCTGGTCTTACCATATCTACATTATGGACTCCTGGTGTGGGGAAATACGCACCATACTACAAAAGAAAGCTCTTGGTATCATTTGCCTTTCTTATTTTTCGCTCCCATACGGATCCTATTTTCTTTGAAAATAAAATATTGAAACTTAAAGATCTTTATCTCCTTCAGTTAGGCCAGTTTATGTATTCTTATAATAATGACATGATTCCTCCGTTTTTAATGATAAGTTTACCCAAAATAAATCCTCTCATAAGTACCCAACCCGGCGTTGTAATGACTTTCATCTACCTTTTCAATTCAATTCAATTTATTTCACATTCGATAAAGAGGGGCAAACATACAAAAATTAAATCACAATAAACAGAGAATATATACATCAATAGAAAACAAAACAGGTAATATCAAAATGTGAGGGACAAACAAAGGCCGAAGGTCTATCTAGGTTTATCCCAAAATATACATTATAAAATGTGATGCTTAAAAGAATCAAAAACATTTACACGCATGTACAAAACAATTTACCAAAGTACAGCGAAAAACAGAGCAAGCAAAACAAAAACAAGGGGCAAAATGTAAACATTATTTTAAAGTGTATAAGATAAGATTAGTTGTTTTTTATAATTCCTATTGAAGCTAGATGAGGAAGGGCTATTTTTAATATCTGATGGAAGACTATTCCACAGCTTTGGACCACTGTATGTAATTGTGGTTCGAGAAAATTGGTAATTAAATTTTGGGATACGAATATGGGTAGATTGTCTAGTTAAGTAAGGTACAACAGAAGAATTTAACTTAAAACAATCATTCAAAAACTTAGGTAGCAAATGATGCAAGTATCAGAACATAAAATTAGCTAGTTTTAGTTTGTGTATGTCTTGAACTGTCAGTAGGTTGACTTCTTGAAACAGCAGAGCTGTATGTGATAGCGGAGCTGAACCTGTAATAATACGTACTGCTCTTTTTTGTAAAAGTAAAATTCTATTGAGATGAGTTGGAGCAGAGCTGCCCCAGACAATGTTACAATAAGTTATATGCGGATCTATCATCGACTGATAGATTGAAAGAAGAACTTTATGTGGCAATATCTTTTTTAATCGATTTATTGCACCAATAACTTTGGATATTTTACATGCTATATAAAAAATATAAAAATAAAAATGATTTTTCCAAGTCAGTTTATCATCTAAGACAACTCCTAAAAAGTTAGCAGAATGGACCAATGGAATTTGAAAATTATAAATGAAAACCTTTACATCAGTATATTTTATATTCTTATTTTGGGTTTAAAAAGCATGCAACATGTTTTCGACAGATTAATTTTTAATTTGTTTGATGCAAACCACCTAGAAAACTTTTTAAGCTCTGAGTTCAGGGTGTTACATAAGTATTCAATATTATCCCCTGGCAAGAATAAGTTGGTGTCATCAGCATAAATAATTGAATGTAACATATTACTCACAAACTGAATATCATTAATATACAAAAGAAAGAGTAGCGGGCCTAACACAGATCCCTGTGGAACACCGATATTAATATTTTTAGTAATGGAAGAATTATTATTCATAGAAACATATTGCACTCTATGAAGCAAGTAGCTAGAAAACCAATCTAAAGCTGTACCACGAACACCATAGTGGTTCATTTTTTGGATCAAAATTTGATGATCAACACAATCGAAAGCTTTAGATAAATCCAAAAAAATGCCCATAACAATTTTTTTGTTTTCAAAAGATAAAGAAATATGATTTGTTAATTCAAGTAAAGCCATGTAAGATGAATGACCTTCCCTAAATCCGAATTGCTTAGAATATAAAATGTCATGCTTCAGTAGAAAACTAACCAAACGATTATACATTAATTTTTCAAAGATTTTTCAAGAAAATAGATAACTGAAATCGGTCGATAATTATTCAGTAGTTCTTTATTTCCCTTCTTAAAGTAGAACACTAATGATTTTAAATATTGGCTTAATACTTATTATTGCATAGATGGCATAAATTAAACAAGGTTATCCAAATTTAAAGCTTGGAAACATTTGAATTAATGATTATTATCAATTATAAAACGGTAAAATACAGCCCCCGATATAGCAGCTGAAAAGCTCCTTGAACGCTGCTGAGATGTGTGACGACACAAGAGGGGCGAGTCCTGTCTAAGCAGACGATGTCCCATAACATTATACACATTTTTCAGTGCCTGTTTTGTCATCTCCTCTTCACTTATTTCTCTTACTTGACTAGCGTCAGTCTTAATGTTAGTCTGTTGCCTCACTCTTAACTTCGTGTATGGTATTATTTTGATGAAAAATGCAGCGTTAAAAAAATAAAGGAATCAGTCACTTGTAAACAAAATAAGACGCCATTGTATTTTCAGCTGCTTGCACCGGGCATGTTCGGCGTTTCAAGAGGGAACGAATACCATCCAGCTATTATTCGCAGGGCTTTTCAATTTGAAAATGGGGTTTATTTCATTGATCATTGACCCTTCTCCTGTGTATTTACAATCAAACGGTTTTAGTTATCAGAATCAGTTCACTTTCCCTTTTAGAATGGTGTGAAATAAGGTCATGTTTAAATGTACCAAACTCTTTATAATTTGATAAATAATTGCATTGCAATTACGTTCATTCATTATAGGACGTCGTCTGCTTAAGCAGGATCGATCCCTCGTATGACGACATCAAAACATCGCTATATTTCTGGCGAATCCTCGGATATTCCAGATGCTGAGAAGAGCTTTTATTTATGTTGTTTTTATAATCATCATATACGCAGTTGACATAAAACTTATACGATTGCCATCTGTAAGCTTCCCAATTTCTAGTGATACATTAATTGCCATATTTGTGATTTTCTTGAGTGTTCTACTTTAAAGACTGGTACAACCTTAGCGATTTTCATTCGACTTGGAAATATACACGTTTGTATTGAAAGATTGAAAACATCACATAGAGGGTGTGCTAATAAAACGATAGCCACTTGTATAACATGAGTATTAATATCATCATGACCTGGACTTTTACTACTATCAAGGTTATGGACAATTTCCAGAATTTCACTAATTTTTATTGGATTAATAAATAAAGATTGAGGATTATGTTCCCTTGGTAAAAAATCAGAAAAATATGCATCAGTGTTTGGCAAAGAGTTAACAATATCAGTGGCAATTTTTGAAAAGTAATCATTAAATGTATTGACTATATCCATACCATCATCAATACGCTTGTCATCTTTTTCAATATAGTCACATGAAACTTTCCTACGATTTGAGCGTAATAATTCATTTATAATTTTCCAAGTTGCCTTTGTGTTATTGCGTAAATTCTTGAATTTGTTAGAGTAATAATTCCTCTTACATTTACGTATTGCACAAGTTACATGATTTCTAGCCATTGCATAAACAGATTTCCTATAAGCAGTGGGATTTTTAACATATTTACGATACATTACATTTTTTCTTTTACACAGTTTCTTAAGTTCAGATGTAAACTAGGGCTTTGAAATACATATCTTCTTAGTTTTAATGTTTAGAAATGGAAAACACTTGTCATAGATATTATCTTAGGGTGTTTGAAGGTTCTCATGTAGAGCTGCGCGTTCTGCGTACTGAGAACCCTTCAAGCTCAAACACGTTTATTTATACAGCCCCCAAAAAGTTGGAACTCTCTTCAAAATGACATTCAACTTGCCCCCTCACTTAATTCATTTAAAGGAGAATTAACCCCTGATTACAAATTTACTTATATTGGAAGGTGTATTATATTCCTACTTATTGGCCTAAATAATTTTCTAATAAGATATCAGAAAAGGGTATAAATAAAGATATTCCAACACCCGGTATCGTCTCCTACTCATTCACATGGGGGCTGCCATTTTCTTGCTGATTTGGAGTTGTACATGAACCATTGAGAAATGTTCCAGTCAGGAAGATATTTTGAATCCAAGACCTAAATTGATTTTCTTCATTACCTAAAATCCCATATGTGACGAAAAATATAAAGTGGGTGTTTACATGTATTATAAAAATTAAATCTTTATAATGATACTTTTAAATTGTCTGGTTTTGCTTAACAAAAATCTATTTTCTTGGGTTTGCCAAACAGAGCAGAACATAATACACTAAAGGAAAAAAGAAACTTATAAAAGTTCAAGAGATCACCAAATTAAATTCTCTGCATGGAAATGTACCAAATTTGGATATAATGTTGATTCAATGCATGGCTTTAAATGACAGTCAATAACAAAAAGTTTTCTTCAATGCCACAAAAGAAATGTGCACTGAAGCAAAGGACTCTCTAATCCCCAAGTCACAAAGACAAACTGCAGCCTTGTACACCATATGCATGTCAATGAATGAAACAAAAGAATTTCAAAAGGGATTTGCAAGTTCATATCCAAACAGATTAATAGCCAGTATGTCCACCTCTAGCTTGCTGGCAAGCTGTACACCGTCTTCGCATGCTTCCGATCAGATTCGCGATGGTAGCCTGGGGAACATTGTTCCATTCCTCTTGCAGTGCTGCAATGAGCGTCTCCCTATTGATGGGTTGATTGTCACGCCTTGACACACGTCGACCAAGCTCTTCCCAGAGATGTTCAATTGGGGAAAGGTCTGGTGAACGGGCGAACCATGGCAGAACATCAATATCCTCTTGCTCGAGGGGTGCAAATCCCTTTTGAAATTCTTTTGTTTCATTCATTGACATGCATATGGTGTACAAGGCTGCAGTTTGTCTTTGTGACTTGGGGATTAGAGAGTCCTTTGCTTCAGTGCACATTTCTTTTGTGGCATTGAAGAAAACTTTTTGTTATTGACTGTCATTTAAAGCCATGCATTGAATCAACATTATATCCAAATTTGGTACATTTCCATGCAGAGAATTTAATTTGGTGATCTCTTGAACTTTTATAAGTTTCTTTTTTCCTTTAGTGTATATGCAGCATGCATTCTGACTTTTCAAGTCCCATTATCCGAAAGCAGGTGAATGCATAGTTTGCCGCTATAGATGCTCAGGGAAGAAGCATCCATAAAATTTGAATTAATTTGCTCCGTCCCATACGTCCAGTATCGAGAAAATAGATTTCTATTAAGCGAATATCGATTTTCAACAGAAATATATAAGGAAATCTTCAGTTTAAAAATAAATTGACATATCTATTCTATATTTTTAATCTCAAATGGGTTTTTAATTTTGAAAAAGGCAATTGGGCATTTGGATTAAGAAAATCTTCTTGTACACATAAAAAAAATGGCAGCCCCCATGTATTGCTAGCAGACGATACATATTGCTAGCAGATGGTAAATTTTGCTCAGAAAATCTTGATTCGTATCAATCTCGTATATTTTGACGCGAAGCCATAATAGTCAAACAAGTAGGAATAAATAACACCTTTGAACACTATCGTCTTTATTGTTTGAGGTTAATTCTCCTGAGGAAATTGAAACTGTCTCTTATACTTCCTTACAATACCATTTAATATCAGTGCATTGTCAAATCACGTCTTGCCCTTTTTAATGCACCTATCCTTACGTCTTTCTTTACGCTCTATATGTAACTATTGTCACTACCGTTGTAGTATGCACATCGTGCTCTCTCTCTCTTTCCTTCCTGCTTCTCTCCACCTCTCCTCTCTTTTTCTTTACTCTTCACATATGCAGCAATATTTTCTATCCTTGTATTTCTCTATTCCCTTGCTTTATTTTTCTGTTGTCTTATATTTTTTGTTTTTATTATGTTCATTATACTATATACGTGTCGTAACAAGTTTTCAAATTATGGATTTACAGTTAACAACAAAATTATTCATACCCCTTGGAGAATTCTAGTTTTTTGCATTTTTCCTAAAAATGAATGGTTAAGTGAATTTAATTGCACATCACATGAATGCATTTAGTTATCATCTGCAAATGAATGCAGTTTCTGGTTTCACCTCATTTGCATAACAACAGAAAAGGTGAATTATCCAAACTGGGTGATGTTCAAAATTATTCATACCCTTGGTGATCTATTGACTTTGTCAATCAGTATGAATCCAGTTCTTGTGATTAATGCTCGTAACACTTTCTCCACACTGTCACAATGCTTCTGGAGGTCTCTACTGAGATATCAGGCCAATACCTGGTCTCCAATGGCCCAATCTCCTTGAGGATGTTGTCCACACATGCCATCACCTGGTCTTCAGGGGATTCGATGGATTTAAAGCAGATTTTGTGTTTGTAGGTGGTGTAGTTTTAGACGTCATGAGGATAGGACTATGATATAGATATTTTCGTTAATATTCCTTACATTTTAATGACAATTCTGTATCTAAGTTGAAACAAAGCACTCTTCCTGGAGAGACTTCCATTGAGTCATTCACTGTTGCACTTTCAAGGGAAGGTATTTCCTGATACTTTTGTTCCATTATGTTTAGGGAGGCCATGGTAGTTGTCTAAAGGTTGGATGGTGCCAATTTTATCAGTTTATTCAGTTACACTGATTGACACATTTTTGATATGGACACCTGCAAGTGGGTACTCTAGTGAAGCTTAAAATACTGATCTTTATGTTCCAGTGCACTGTCAAACTGGTAGCATTTTGTGCACTGCAGCTGGTAACATGGAGGGCATATGGTATAAATTTGGTTTACATTCATTTTGATATCAAGGATTGTAGCTTTCATACCAAAGATACAAAGAATATACCATATGAAGATTGATATACAGTAACAGTCAATGTGGGATGTGTATGGTACTCAAAGGTTACATACTGTTATTCATGGTGACCTGACGTTAGAGTCATGAAATGACTTTAATATCACCAACATGGCCTTCCTGAGCACTCTGATTAAGAATGGGGCCAATGAATAAAGGTGAACCCTCCCACAGGCAGTGCAAAAGGGAAGGGCTCTTCAGGAATGGTGCTTTGCTTCATAAGTAGATACAGAATTTTCATTAAAATGCATGGAATAAATGACCGTAAATTTCAATATCATAGTCCTGTCATCATGAAGTCGATAACTGCATCACCTGTAGGACACGAAATCTAATGAACTCCCTGAAGGTCAGGTGAAGGCATGTGTGGACACATCCTCAAGGAGATTGAGCTATTGGAGAACAGGTACTGGCCTGATATCCCAGCAGAGACCCCTCCGGAAGCCTTGTGACGGTGTATTATTATAATAAAGTGAATTACAAGCATTAATCACAGGGGTCGGATTCATACTGATTGACAAAGTCAATAAATCACCAAGGGTATGAATAATTTTGAACATCGCCCAGTTTGGATAACTCACCTTTTCTATTGTTATGCAAATGAGGTGAAACCGGAAACGGCATTCATTTGCAGATGATAACTAAATGTATTCAAGTGATGTGCAAGTAACTTCATTTAACCATTCATTTTTAGGAAAAATGCAAAAAACTAGAATTTTCCAAGGGTATGAATAATTTTGTTGTTAACTGTATAATTATATTATTATTCTGACACTTTTTGGTAATCTTCTATGTATATTTATATTTTTTTTCTAATCAATACATTCACATGTTACAAAAATAGTGTTCGTCATTACTTCGAGGGATCCACATTCTACAAGCTCTGCTTTTCAGTGGATTCCTCCATTTCCACAGGTTTAACTTAAAAAATAAAAAAAGAACTATTACACTGGATGTTTATGTATACTTTCGATTTTATAACATTAAACCATGTAATATGTATTATATTATTGCATTTTGAATTGTATATCTGTTTTTTGTCAAAATCACTGTTCTGTTGCCTGTTGGAAATGAAAATAAAACTGAAACTGGAACTATCTACCCTATCTATCTAACTATCTGGTGTCGCCGAAACCACTGACCCGTCTCCGTGGTCTAGTGGTTAAGGCATTGGAGTTCTAAGCCAACGACCCGGGTTCGATTCCCGGCGGAGACATTTTTTCAGCCTTTGCAAAAATTTCAAAAAGGGAAGACAGCTCAGGGGAACTTTGATTTAAGTTACGCAACCATTATTCTCTCATTTCCTTTTACATTGTATTTATTTCCACGAGAGTGGCCAAAGCTGTTGTATATGCTATTTCCTTACAATGTTATATATATATATATATATATATGTATATATAATGCGAAAGGAAATGAGAGAATAATGGTTGCGTAACTTAAATCAAAGTTCCCCAGAGCTGTCCTCCCTTTTGGGAATTTTTGCAAAGGCTGAAAAAACGTCTCCGCCGGGAATCAAACCCGGGTCGTTGGCTTAGAACGCCAATGCCTTAACCACTAGACCACGGAGATGGGTTAGTGGTTTCGGCGACACCAGATTCAATTGACCGACAAATTTGACAAATCTTCAACCTTATTAATTAATTCCTTTGTCGGGGGTAGGTGAGTTTTTAACAAAGACAAGCCGCGTGCCTCAGCTGGATCCCGGTGGAGACATTTTTTCAGCCTTTGCAAAAATTTCAAAAAGGGAGGACAGCTCTGGGGAACTTTGATTTAAGTTACGCAACCATTATTCTCTCATTTCCTTTCGCATTGTATTCATTTCCACGAGAGTTGCCAAAGCTGTTCTATATGTTATTTCCTTACAATTGTTAATAATTATTCTAATGTATACGTGTATCTCAAAGCATTCGCTTGGATCCAGCTGAGGCACGCGGCTTGTCTTTGTTCAAAACACACCTGCCCCCGACAAAGGAATTAATTAATAAGGTTGAAGATTTGTCAGATCTGTCGGTCAATTGAATCTGGTGTCGCCGAAACCACTAACCCGTCTCCGTGGTCTAGTGGTTAAGGCATTGGCGTTCTAAGCCAACGACCCGGGTTCGATTCCCGGTGGAGACATTTTTTCAGCCTTTGCAAAAATTTCAAAAAGGGAGGACAGCTCTGGGAAACTTTGATTTAAGTTACGCAACCATTATTCTCCCATTTTCTTTCGCATTGTATTTATTTCCACGAGAGTGGCCAAAGCTGTTGTATATGTTATATATATATAGATATGTATATATATATATTGTGCGTGTTTTTTTTAAATTATCATTATGTAGGAGTACATATTTATGTGTATTTTCGTGTGTTTTTTTCTCTTTTGCATTTGCATATATTTTTGTTGTTGTTTGATATCATTTTTATGAGTGGAAATAAACTTGAAATTGAATAAAAATTATAATGACATCCCATGACATCATATGACGTCCTATATGGTGCAGTTCATGACCAAAGGGAAGAAAATTTTGGATGACGGCAAATGTAAAGTAAAAATTTATATTTACAGGACCAAGCACATTTCATGCACCTGGTGAAGGAGAGCATCAATCTACAGGCCTACATATTGTATTACATGCATTGTATACATTCTATGGCACGCATGCAACACAGCATACACAGAGATTTTACCTCCGAGAACAAATCTTCTTAAAAAATATACCTTCGCATGAATACATGTTTCTTACTCTACTTGTAAATTCTTCTGATTAAAAAAATAACAAATTCCCCCCCCCCCCCAAAAAAAAAAAAAAAAAAAATGGGAATGGAAAAAGACGTTTGAACCAAAATACTTGAAAGTTAAATTCACAAGCATAGTTTTTTCGAACATGGCCAGTAAGACATCTGATTCCTCCTCTAAAACTACTTTATTTGCAAAGCAATACAAAATAATAAACAGACAGGCGTAATTTACAATACAAGGGTTACAGCATATACCGTATTATCATTAGATGGAATTGTGATTGTGTGAATTCTAGAGTAGAGAGTACAGTTCATGTTCCTCTTAACAAAGATTATACTTTGCATAGATATAATAAATTTGATTACAGTAAGGAAATACGGTATAATATAACATACCATCGCCATTAAACTGTCATATATAGCTATTAAAAATGTTATTGTCTACTTCAACAGCTTTATAAGTCGATATTTTAATAGTGCGAATTGCTTCTCCAGAAAAATAAATATTCAAATTCTGCACTTTTCTACACGGAAGGAAAAACATACCGCTGCAGTATGTTGCTTCATATTTTTTTTAAGACATGACATTTATTGTTTTAAAAATCCCTCTTTTTCTCGAAATTTTCAAATGCAAAAAAAAAAAAATCTAGAAAAATGTATGTTTTTCAACATGAGTGATAATGAGAACAAAAAAGATTATCTAGAAAACTGCATGTTTTTTAACATGAGTGATAATGAGTCTTCTAACAGTACCCATTGGAAATGATATAAGGGATGTAAATTTGGAAATTCAAATTTTTCGGGGTCTGCAAATTAACATTAGTGTTACATACACTCCATTATTATGGATACTACAATTGTTATTCATTTGATGCCTTCGTGAAAGCGTAGTCATCATAGAACAGTTGTTCTCCAATTAGTCTTATAAAACAGACATATGGGAATTGTAGAAATAAGTATATAGAATAGATATATCCCTGATACAGAAACTACGCAATATTCCAGACAAAAGTTTTGATCACTATGGGGGCACATATTTCTAGAACGTTAAAATATATTTCATAATGCCAATTTAGTTGAGTACACAATATTTTAGTAAGAAAATATAGCTCACTACAACGAGTATATCAATGCAATATAAAAATCACATCAGTAAAAAGCAGGTATTTGGGTGTTTTCCTGAAAACGATAAAATATTTACTTTTCACGAGAACAATCACAGCTAGTGGTCATTTTTTTTATTAGATTTTTCATGTTATAATTAAACAGTTTCATGACGGGAACAACCTTACCTTTACAATGATATAAATGAAAGTATCTTAAGTGAGCTAAATGATATTGGAATATTAAAAGGACTTTTTTTATTTTCTATATCTCACTAATGTACGTAGGTGCAGTATAATATACGCAGTTTTTTAATTCTTCCGTGATGTTGATCCCTGCTTTTCTTTCTTTCTGTCTTTCAATTATTTTAGAATACACTTGTTGTCTAAGCACCCTCCCCCAAGCTTAATCTCTGTCTACCTCCTTATTAATGCCGCCATAGGCTGTGGATGTCTATTACATTTTAGTAAACAACAAAAATATTGATATGCGGCTGCATTCCAGCAAATTTCTACAGTTTACCAGCTAAACTTAATTTCAAATTTTGGAATAGTTTTCCATCATGTATTTACTTAAAATGAGGAATCACTCGAGGAGGAACAGGAGGAACCACTCGAGGAGGAACAGGAGGAACCACTCGAGGAGGAACAGGAGGAATCACTCGAGGAGGAACAGGAGGAATCACTCGAGGAGGAGCAGGAGGAATAAAACGAGGAGGAACAGGAGGAATCACACGAGGAGGAACAGGAGGAATAAAACGAGGAGGAACAGGAGGAATAAAACGAGGACGAGACCTTGTCTTTCTTATTTTAGAGCGGTCCTTCTCGACGAGATCGAGCCAGTAAGTGGTCCGTCCAGCACACATACCACGGACCATGGGTCCGCCCGTACTCTCCACAAACCCAATAGGGATCTCGCCGGTGACAACGTACTTTTCGTTGTCTAAGACCATGTGACGAACTTCGATGACCTAAAAACAATACAAGAGCCGTCTCAAAACAAATGTGGATGTATTATGTCTAGGCATTGTTTACTTGTACAGTTATTTACAGGAATATTCACATTTATGCCAAGTCTAAATACATCAAAGTAAATCAAAAACAAAAAAATAATTGTATTTCATTATGTATATTTCGGCGATCTCGAAGGAAAAATAGACAAACATTGGCCATGCTACCTGATGTTGCATAGAATCCTTGAAGGAAAATAAGCTAATTTTAAGTCGAAACAGGCTACAGATACAGACATATATTTTGACACGAGAACATAAAAAAGAAAGCAAAAGAAAGTATTTCGTACGAAATCACTCATAACAAGATCAATTTCCAGTCACTTACGTCTCTATCTGTTGCAGACAGCTCCTCACTCAAGAGCTTCCCAAATTCGTCTGGCAAGGAATATACCAGACAGAGATCCTCATCCTGGACGCGGGCAAAGACAAGAGCCTGAAGTAAACAAAGAAAGTGTTTGTTCGTTGATATGTTACTATCGAAAAGGACGACGAGATATCAGTGATCTAAATGAACCCCCCCCCCCAAAAAAAAAAAAAAATAAATAAAAAATAAATAAATAAATAAATAAATAAATAAATAAATAAATAAATAAATAAGAAATAAATATACAAATTTAAAAAAAAAAAATAATAATAATAATGATAATCATAATAATGATAATAATAATAATAATAATATTAATACAAAATAAAATGAAACAAATAAAACTAAACAACACACAAACAAAAACAAAAACAAAAAAGCAAAGAAACAAAATACAACATAACATTGAAAAGACAAATTGAAAATAAAGATTAAAATTACCACAGAATTTAACAGAAATTATTAATCGTTTCTATATGCAAAGTATATGTGCTTAAACGAAGGACAGAAAGTCATGAATGTGGGCAATAGGGTTAAGCGACCAGACTGGTTTATGGCCTGAGTGGACAATGTAATGTTATGTTATGTAATGTAATGGTTTATTTGACTAATGACTGAGTTCAGTTTGGTCCAGTTAATGTAAAGTCAGTTCTTTTCTTACTTTAAGTTGTAAATATGCGTTGATGCTATCTAAATTAATATTTTGTAGCACTATGTATTACATAATGTTTAACATTGTTTTGAAGAAAGCAAGTGTTTCCAGAAGTGGGAGTTTTTTTTCCTTTCCCCAAGTGCTCCTGAACATGTGATATGTACCATTAGGTGGTTTGGTCTGGTCATTGTACAACGAGTTTACATCTCGCACAGGTGAATTGGTCTACAACACGTGCCCGGTGCTCTTATAGGGAATAGGATCTTTTCATAACAGATCACAGATAACCAAGTTTAAATAATAGAAAAGAAAGAATAATGGAAAAGGTCAGGATATACGCCAATTATTAATTCCTGGCCTAAAACTATTCCTTGTTTAACGAAGTAATACAGGAGCAGCCAACACTTTACCCGATATATTTTTAGTTAGCGGTTATTGAACGGGCAAGAAGTAATGAAGAGGAAAATTCAGAGGGCGCGGTAAGAAGGTTACATGTCGTTTTTCCGAAGGTTCGTAATTTTGAATTTCGTTTTTCCGAAGGTTTGTATTTCCGAAGTTTCATTACTCCGGCGATTCGTAATTCCGAAAATTAAAAAGGGTTCATAATTATTAAAATGTAAAGGGCTTCGTATTTTCGAAGGTTCGTAATTCCGTAAAGTTATGTAGGGCTCTATTGCATTTTCGGAATTACGAACCTTCGAAATAACGAATCTTCGGATTCGGAGTAATGCATCAAAGTTTGGAATTATGAACCCTATTTCATTTTCGGATTTATGTACCCCCTGCTATCGGAAATTTGCGTTTAGGAATTACGAACCTTCGGAATCATGAACCTTCGGAAAAACAAACCTTGGGAAAGATAAGTACCCCCCCCCCCCCCCCCCCCGGTAAGAAAGGGGATATGAGAGAATATTTAGGGCTGCAGTATGTGGGGGTTAGAGTGTGGGGGCCTGAGTAAGGCTGCCTTCGAAAATGCTTCTAACTGAATGTCATAGAAAAGATAACGAAGAGGAGTAAAATGCTGACCTTCGTGGTCTTAGAGTGAAAACAACATTTTAAATTACCTTTTTAAAAATCAATAATTGTTTACCTACCCGATTATAATCAATCAGCAAAGTATCTGGTGAATCTCCACTGAAGTTGCCTGGTGTCTGAACCATGACCAAATTTGATTCATGGTCGTAAGTGAATCGTGCATTGAGAATATGTCCATCCTTCAGTTTCAAATCTCTCTCTCGATTCTTTAAAAAAAAACGGATTTAATATATCAACATATAGGTGGCTTTTTCTTATGTTTGCAGGAGCCAATCATGTCGCAATCCTCACAATCATTCTCATATGTTAGGAGACTTATTGATCGAATAATTGATTTTGTGCAATCAATATCATGTTCGAGACAGACTTGCGATCGGTCACAAATTTCAATCGAGGGCAAATGTAATACTAGTGTTCTGTTATAAATAGTTGAGATTGATTAATGACGTCACTCCTCGGTGGAATGAAAATAGACTGAAATGGAGTGAAAATTCACTCTTTTCTTAGAGAGCACTAGATATTCAATCCTTAGCAAGTGATCATTGACGTGACTCCCGGGAGTAAAAATATAGTGAAGAATCACTCTTTTTTTTTATAAGAGAGTACATTCACAACATCCCTGGTTAAAGATGAAGGATCGTTTATCGAGAAAGTGGACTGAGGGCAATTTTAACACACATACTAGCACATACACACACCGACACCATGATGGTGAGATCTGTGATAACTCCTTGGTGAGATATAGGATAATACAAATGAACAGTACGATACACACCAAGCCTTTGTCATGTTTGTCCGTCAGCTTGCGGTGATCGGCCTGTTGAACAGGACATTGCTGCATCGCAGCTGCAGCAACGCTGCCGTATCTGACAGCAAAGAACACGCAGACGGTTACCGCGATAGTGAAGAAGAAACCAAGGGTGAGGATTTTAGCGATCTTGAAGACATCACTTGATTGGCCTTTGACCGTGATCGCTTGCGGGAGCTGGGAAGTGGGAAAATCAGTAAGAGTGAAATAATTTTCATCTTCACCATAATCATCAACTGTAAATCTTATACTTTTAGATATCTCCGCAGTCACAAAAATAAGAATGTTTAAGGATAAAAGTCGGACTTGACATTTTATGAACCTAGACATGCTAGAAAAGTTCTTTCTGTTGATATTTTTGTTTGGATTTGTCTCCGAACAATTTCAGTTTTGCTGCCCAAATGGCAACTTTGAGCATTTTGCATAATTTGCATAAATCCAAAGGGCCACATGACCAAGTCAACTTACGCACAATATGAGTGCTGCACCAACGCTAACAGTGTTGTTAATCTTGTGCAATAAAACCTGTGATACAATAATACCTCCCTTCGTTTTATCACAGGTTGCATTGCACAAGATAATAATATTCCGCTTTTATATAGCGCGTAATACATCGGCGATGTCTCTAAGCGCTTTACAGATATATTATTACCCTGGTCATCGGATTCTGGCTTGCCCGCACACAATGTATGCACATTCTCCACTCCCTGGGGAGTATTCCAGCAATGGGCTGTGGCGCTCACATTGCTAAGCAAACAACATTAACTTTCGCATCCTACCGGGTACCCATTTAACACCTGGGTGGTGAGTGGCAAATGTAGATTAACGTCTTGCCAAAGGACACTAGTGCTGCGGAGGGATTCGAACCCCGGACCTCGTGGTTCACAGTCCGGGGACTTATCCACTGATCCACAGCAGCTCAAGATGAACAACACACTAGATTTTTATATACAAATTATGGAAATTGCTCAAGGTTGCCCCTTGGTCAACAAATCTGAAACTGTTCTGTGACCACTTACGATTACAAATTTAAAAAAGAAAATTCTGCGGAAAGTACTGCTGGTTGCATAGGATCGCCCAATGGACTATTAATCCAGTTGAATCACACATTTAAACCATAAGGGGTTAGTATCAATTGAAATGCAGCAAAACTGCGAATTAAGACATTCTTTAGTGATTAAATCAAAACACAAGAGAGTCCAGACCATCACAACCATCACAGACCACGACAAAATATCCATTACCGTATATAGTCATCATCACCACCAATAACACAACCCCCATCGCCATTGTAATCATCCCCGTCGTCATCATCACCCTCATCAGTGGCGGATCTAGGGTGGCAAATCCGGCCCGTGCCCCCCCCCCCCCCTTTGTATGCATTTTTACCATAAAGGATCTGCCCTTTTTCGACTGTGCCCCCCTTTTTGGTCACAGAATTATGGCGGGAAACTGGAATCGAAACTCCACCCCCGCCCACTGAGGGACTTTTCTAGAGCTGGCGAGACAAAAAAATACGGGTCTCCCTTTTCCAAAAGTTGACAAACTTGCATAGTTGTCATCTGCATTACGGTTATCATCATCATCGTCATCATCATTATCATCATCATCATAATCATCATCATCAGCACCATTTTCATGCCCTCTTTACCACCATTATGGTTTGAAAAACCAACTTACCAACTCTCCTCTGTCCATGACGATGATGACTATAAAGGTTAGGATGTTCAGCAAAGGTGTTCTGAGATTTAGCACACTGGTTCTGATCGGTGTTTACCAGAGAAGGAAAGAATAGCCACATGAAGATTCTCTGGACGGCATCCTCCTTTTATACACTTCGCAACCAAAGCAGTTGGCGTTGCTAACTTCATTTATCTGTTAACCACCTGTATTGATTATTGCCGCAAGACTGACCTCTTTCCGTGCTCCTTGGCACATTGTGATTTATTGTTTTCATTATACGTTTCTACCCCGCTCCTGTCTATTTTGCCAGGTCTGTTATGACATTATAAGAACATAGTTGTCACACGAAACTGTTATTATTAACAGTATTTAGGCAACATAAACAAACCAACAATAACAAACCTCTTCAAAAAGTGCAGAATGTAACCATCTGGAAACCTGAAAAAAAACTCGAAAAACACTTCAATCTTCGTGTAAAGGGCTGGTCAGATTTGTCCCATAACGATAAAGATCGTACATGCGCATCTAAAATGTATCTATAACGATAACGATAAAAGTGCTCACACCTGACCGATGAAATCGGTTGGGCTCTGTCAATCAAGCAAGACGGACACTGGCCACATGATTCTTCTTAACAATCGATCTGTACAAGTGCAGTGCCATCCTAAAGCAACACCCTCTACGATTGATGCGACCGTCCGCCGGAAAACTCCGCCTTTGCCCTATGTACTATTTCAATACAAATTTATGCATTTTTAGAATTAAATAATTCAGCACTGTAAAGTCTTTTTCCACAAATTGACTGCTCAAACATGCAAAAAAGGTTTATTCTTACGACGTCCGGATGCGATTTAATATGACGATCAGTATAATTATAATCATGTATCTTTTGCACAGGAATACAATGGGATCCTACACACTACACGGTGTCCAACGTACTGTGTTTGAGTATAAAATTGGTTTGGGTTTGTTTACTACACATAACTCAAACTAAGGAGGGAAAAGGGGGGGGGGTAAATGAAAGGTCAGAGAGAAGAAGGTATATAGTAGGCCTAATGAAGGAGAAATAATATATGTTTTAGGATAGGCTTTCGGATGTAGAGAGAAAGATAGGGTATAATGTAAGAGAAGGCCACCTGAGAAAGATATGACTTTAAAGGGATACTCAACCGCAGATTGTGGACGTTTTTATGCCGCGAGAGGGCACCGTGATCGTTACCTGATCAGGCCGTTGCCCCGCGGGGCGCAAACTTCGGTTAGACTGGTCGCCGCACAACATTCACGCTCCGCCTGAGCTCGAGCTCTCGTGCGAGATTCGGTCGGCTTCGTGCAGTCGAAATGTAAGCCCACTTAGTCCAACGGACGCGTTCGACGCACAAACTTTGTGTACGAGTGAATGGTGCTTACGCAATCCTGACTTTCCCCACGGCCGCCTGGTGGCGTATCCATTTAATAGGAAGCGAAAGTAAAAGAAGAAAGATGTGAGGGGGTTAGTAAACTTATGAAGGAGAAAGACTGAACAAAAAGAACTGGAGACGAGAGAGACTGGGGATACAATGAAGAAGGACAAGAGGATACTACTGATAAGCCTATAATCATAAGATAAACTGCATGAAGAAAGGATTGATGGGCTATAATGAAGAGTATGTGTGTATCTGTAATTATTTCAGAACACAGCAATACCAATGTGCATCATACCTGTCATTTCTGCTGAACATTTGCTATCCAGCGTCATTAATGATTCATGACTCTATAGGTTAAAGGAGGTGCTCTAGGATGGTTTGTTTAAAGGTGAAAAACAAGGCTGCAATGCACAATGGCAAAGGTTGTGCTCTGAC
Source organism: Heliocidaris erythrogramma (assembly GCA_025617745.1). Classification (NCBI taxonomy): domain Eukaryota; kingdom Metazoa; phylum Echinodermata; class Echinoidea; order Camarodonta; family Echinometridae; genus Heliocidaris; species Heliocidaris erythrogramma. Next base: position 44,563,043 of record CM046858.1, on the reverse strand, counting down.
TTAATTACTGATACACGCAGTTTTTTTCTGAACTTGATTTGTCAAAAAATGAAAATCTAATTAAATATTCAGAGCATTGTTTTAAGAATAGGTTCGAAGAAATGACACAAAACTTTCTCCAAATAAATTTGACAACCTTCAACTTTACGATGTGAACACCTCTCTCTCTCATACGAACTACAACTTTTGAGTCATTAACAATCAAAGGGTCAAATGGTTTTATTCACCCAGTACATGAACCTGTGAACCATCCGCATGGATTATTACCGGACAAAGTGATTTGGTTACTTTGTAGAGGCTTGATAAAATCTGAGCTGCCTGGCCTTACAATGATGTCAGTGTATGTAATATGGTATAAAAATGAAGCCCAGGAAAAAAAAGCACTTCAAAATCATCATGTGCTTCATAAAAGTAAACATATTATGCAAGGGACCGGAAATGCCAGGCTCATTGCCCCCCCCCCCCCCCCCATAGGCTTAGTGTCTCAGACTAAAGCGTATGGCCATGCGCTTTCGTAAATGGGAGTATTCAATCATAGATATCTTAATAATAGCATTATATATTTCAAAACCTTTCTATGCCTGGCTATTTGTTTATCCTTTTGAATATCATTATACAATAAAGATATCAAAATTCAACAATATATTAAATCAAGCCTCCACAAAGTTACCGAACCCCTTTAGCAACCTCTTTGGCAATCATTTGTATGTTTAATGACACTTTAAGAAGATAGGTGCCAAAATAAACTGTTTATGTTAACAGTATTTAGGCAACATAAACAATCATAAACCACTTCAAAAAGTACATTTGAACCTTTATAATAAAATAAGTGACGTTGACCCAAGCAAGACATGAAACGAAAAGCGAGGATGGTTTGTTTAAAGGTGACAAATAAGGCTGATTAGGCAATGACTGTCCGAGATTTCAAACGTTTCACTTTACTCACAGCCTGTGAAAAGCTCCCACAATGGCATTGTCATCAACTCACTTTACATTAGAAATGGGAATTTCAGATCTCATTTTCCTCTTAAAGTGTGTGGGGAATAGCCTTGTTGCCAACCTGTAATACAATAGACTGATTGTTGTTCTTTTAAGCGCTAAAATTATTGAAGAAACATAGAAGCGATATACAATCGACACAAGTTTTGAGCGGCATAACCTTATGGTGTCTTTCAACATGAAATTGTTAATTCATATTTTCTTTCACTGTATCCTCTTTTTCTTTGTTATTTTTGGAAATTCAACAAAAAATAATGATCAAAAAGAAAATCTGAAGTGAGTCTGGGTAATGAGACTACATCTGAACATTCACAGCTATATGTGCTGCTGGAGGACTGACACCGCCTGTGACACCGGATGTAGGAATGTAGCGATAGGGAATTTCCCTTCGCTCTCCGTTGTAGTTCCCTTGAACTAGTTCATTCACCCACATGCTAATTTGAAACAGAATTTATTTTGGTAAAGTGCATTCTTTAAGTATGTTCCACAAAATGTTATAATAAAAGGTGAGGTGAGGAAAGAGAAAAGTAGAAAGGAAATTCTATTCTGTGCAGCCTATAACTAAAAGACAGAATTAGGATCCCATTACGATCTATCCTTTGCAAAATGGGAGATCCTAGCAAATTCTCAGGATAGGGATTGTTGGAATTACTAGGGAATTTCGAATATTTTATGCATGAAGGTTCGTTATTCCAGATGTTCGTACATGAAATAAAATAGGGTTCGTAATTCTGAAAACGAAAAAGGGTTCATAATTCCAAAGGTTTGCAATTCCGAAAATGCAATCGAGCCCTACATAACTTTTCAGAATTACGAAGAATTACGAACCTTCGGAATTATGAACCCTTTTTCATTTTCGGAATTACAAAACGTAGTAGTAACGAACCTTCGGAAAAACGACATCTTCAGAATTATGAACCTTCGGAAAAACGACATAATTATAACCTCCATCCCTGATTCCCTTCCCACGACCGTCAGCATTATCATCGTATTAAAAGAAAAGATTATTGGAAAGAACGTATCTAAAAGTAAAATTTATACATTGATTCTTCAAAGATGTAATTGATAGAAAAGCTTAGGATAAGATAGGAAGCCTAATTTGCTAATGAAAATTTTACACTTGCTTAAATAAATAAATAGCTGAATAAATCATGCAGTTTCATCAAGATTTGATACACTTCCAAAAATGTGATTCTGTCCTCTTCCAACAAGCCTTGATGTCACTAGTAATTTCCCATGGTTTATTTAGCTTTCTTCTCTGTATCTATCTTGCTCTTGCGGGTCGGGTTTTTTTTCCAAAATTCTAACGCTTACATTTAAATGTGAACATGGCACTTTTGCAAGATCTCATTCATACATACCACCCTACTAGGAATCTTCGTTCCGCGGCTAAAAATCTCTTAGTTCCAAGTAAATATTCCACAGAAGGATTATGGTCAAAGATCTTTCCAGCACGCCGGACCAGAACTCTGGAATAAACTTCTGGTAAACCATATAGCCTTTCTCTCTCTCTCTCTCTCTCTCTATCTATCTATCTCTTCTTTCTTTCTTTTTTCCTTAAAGCTAGTAGAAATAAAATGATTTGCGATATGTGCTATACAAGACCTTCGTATTATTATCATTACTTGTATTTAACGCATTGGCTACTGGAACCGGGTGGTCCCTGTATTAAGTCTATGGGAATAAGAGAATTCAGTTGTCAACGGGTTAATATAGCACCTCTTTAACACTTACAAAGCAGGGTACCATACACTGTTCCAATATTTTTGCCACGTCAATAAAAGAAATCTACTTTTAAGTCGAAATAACCTGACGACGAGTGTTTAAATATGCAGCTAATGCCTTTAGCTACCAAAGGCACCATAAATTCATATACATGACATTCACTGCTGTTCAAGAAATGGATGTTTATTGATTATAAATCATTATTTGGTAAAAAGTGGTTTAAATCTCTTTCTCTCTTCCCTCCCAATAAATGACATCAAATCAGTCCGTTGTGTTTGGAAGAAGGCGTGTCAATATTTTCCAAACCAAGAGTGAAACCTTGAGGTTGCGTCTAATTAACCCATTAATCATAATTAGCTTATAGTTGATTATTATAAGAAATTAATTGAATACCATGCACTAAAAAGTAGCAATTTAAATCACTGGACAGGTACATAGAGTAATTATTCAGATTGTACCTTGCTTGGATTCGTCATCATTTGTTTCTGCTTATTTGGCTTCTAAAAGTAATCATAATGTACAGGTGTATAATCTTCTTCTTGGTAATTTCATGCGTTTCTAGTGATGATAACGTTACTAAATCCGCGGAGCCGATCTATGAACAAGGTAAGTTATTAGGTATCAAATTAAAGCTCATTATCATGAGGAGTGAGTCATATATGCAAATCGACCAAAAACTTTGCTTTAATATACAGCCAGGGGAAAAAAATTATTAGACCAAGAATGGTTCCTGATAGTGTTATTTTTGTGGTAAGAAGGAAATAAAATATTATAAAAGCAAGGTACATTTCGAATTTTTTATTGATTCAATGAAATACAAAGACAAATCAGTTTTATAATTTTGTATGTATAGCACCCTTATTACAGAAGCTTGGTCTAATAATTTTTTCCAGGGCTATATATGAGGCATAACTGATACTGCATATTTCATTATTTTTAAATATATATAACAGATCAGGGATGCAATAAATACGTTACATTTATTTCAATTTATAGCTTTATTGTTAATGATGAGAGAGAGGGGGAGAGAAGAGAGAGAGAGGGGAGATAGCGAGAGAGGGGTGTGGGACGTTTGGGAAAAAAGGACAATGTGGTGATCGAAGGATTCTAATCAAGGCCCTACTATAATTATAGTTGTTGGGGAAATTTTCTACTGGGGACTTGGCAACAGATATGTTTTTCTCTTTTGTTTTCGTTATTCAGAATGGGATTATCTTGGCTGCTTTCCTCGCGGATGCTTAAAATTGGACCATACCGTGAACACACCACAGTTCCTAACTTCCCCCACCTCTTGCACATTGGAATGCATTAAGCTTGGATTTAATATAGCAGCAGTGTACAATCGGACGAAATGCTCCTGTGCATGTGAGATGTCATGTTTAAACCGCTATCCCGACGACACCTACTGCGGACTACCATGTCATGTTGACATAACATTATCTTGCGGTGGTTATACTGCAACTTCTGTATACACAGGTAAAACGTGTAGAACATAAACACATTTATATATATAAATATATATACATGTGTGTGCGTGTGTATGTGTGTGTGTGTATATATATATATATATATATATATATATATATATATATATATATATGTGGGTGAGGGTGTGTGTGTGTGTGTATTGTAAGGAAATAACATATACAACAGCTTTGGCAACTCTCGTGGAAATAAATACAATGTGAAAGGAAATGAGAGAATAATGGTTGCGTAACTTAAATCAAAGTTCCCCAGAGCTGTCCTCCCTTTTTGAAATTTTTGCAAAGGCTGAAAAAATGTCTCCGCTGGGAATCGAACCCGGACCGTTGGCTTAAAACGCCAATGGCTTAACCACTAGACCACGGAGATGGGCCAGTAGCTTCGGCGACACCAGATTCAATTGACCGACAGACTGACAAATCTTCAACCTTATTAATTAATTCCTTTGTCGGGGGCAGGTGAGTTTTGAACAAAGACAAGCCGCGTGCCTCAGCTGGATCCAAGCGAATGCTTTGAGAAACATGTATACATTAGAATAATTATTAACAATATTGTCAGGAAATAACATATACAACAGCTTTGGCAACTCTCGTGGAAATAAATACTATGTGAAAGGAAATGAGAGAATAATCTGTCGGTCAATTGAATCTGGTGTCGCCGAAACCACTGGCCCGTCTCCGTGGTCTAGTGGTTAAGGCATTGGCGTTCTAAGCCAACGACCCGGGTTCGATTCCCGGCGGAGACATGTTTTCATTCTTGAGTAAAATCCTGAGTAAAATAAAAAGTGAAACGGATTAGAAGTATCAGACTCAATAAACGTACAAGTAAGGAAACCAGCGAAAAAATTGGACACTGACTGAGGGCGACGCGCCCTAAAAAAATCTTACGAGGACCACAATATATTTATAAAGAAAAGTAAAAGTAAAAGAGCCCGCTTTAATGCAAAAAGTCACTGGGGGCGAACGTTTAATGACCTCCCAAATGCCTTTAGGCCCAGGTGGTCTCCAAATGGGGGTGCCGATATTGTGGTCCTGTCACATTTACGTAATACCTAAAAATTTAATCCCTTTTAATCTTCCTTGATAGAGTAGCAGTCCCTATTGGCCTCGATTCTGAGAGTAGTTCAGAAATTAAAACATCTATTTTTGTAATAAAAGTGAAATTATGCACCATTAATATATTTCCTTTCTTTTTCACAAAATGCTTTCTAAATTCATGGTTTCATGCATGTTGCAGTGAATTCACGGGAAACGTCTGCGGGTGAATCTGATACTTGCAAGACATCTAAGAGGGACGATAACGAAAATGGTAAATAATAATGTGTGTTTCTATTTGTTAGAAGTGGAACCCAAGTGCGTGAGTGCGTGCATGTGTGAGGGTGTGTGGGGGCGGTTTACTAGTAATTGTATTTTACAGAAATGTATAAATTCGATCATTTGTTTATTTATTGAAGACCGACCTTTAAAGTCACCATGCAAAAGACGCCACTCAGTATGGAAATGGAGTCCGTCAGAGTCGGTTAGTAGGGGCATGGACCTACGAGGTTCTTGATAAGGATGATACACAGGGGATCTCATGCCAGGTCCGATTCGGCCACCCCCCCCCCCCCCCCCCCCCCTCTCTCTCTCTCTCTCTTACTCTCTGATTAAAAGCCTTTTATTTTTCTATCACATTCTTGACTTAGCTCATAAATATCAAGATTATTCTACGCTGTAACGCGGTCAGGTTGGGTGTCGACAAGCTTGAGTGATATAATTTCGATTTGAAATTTATTCCAGATATACATAGGTCAGTTAAGGCAAAGCATTTATATATTCCTTGCATGTATCTTTTAATACAATTCTGTTTTCTTTTTTGGATGAGTGAACTAAGAATTAGTCTTAAATATTTAGTCCAAGTCCAATGTCAACGGATGATCCACGATAGTAATTATCATTATTATTTTTATTATTATTATTATTATTATTATTACTATTACTATTACTATTATCATTATTATTATTATCATCATCTTCATTATCAATATTATTATTATTAATAATAATATTTTTAAAGTAATAAGGAGAATACCATAGTAATAATAATAATAATAGTGATAAGGATGATAGTATTTATAACAATAGTGATGATAATAATAACAATAATAATTATCACACTTTCAGGTTAAATACTTACAAAAATGAGCCAAAACTTGATACTTGATACATTTGGATGAGAATTCATATGTAACATCAAGCGTAGAAAAGTTTTTTTCTTAATTTGACCATAAAAAACTATAATGTTATTATTACAGTTTCCGTTTCACTGTCTTTATTGTATCGATATGGCCTACAGAAGATGAAGATGGTGTTCCTCTTGCAGTTCAACTTTTCGTGCCAGTTGGCGTTTGCCTTTTCATCATAGCATTTGGCATAACAACTTACAGACTAGGCCGAACATATGCCAGGGCACCAGATTTCGTTGCTACCACAACAGTACGTCAACGCGGGCGCGTGGATGGGGATGCTAACGTATATGCTAACGTAGAAACTAGAAGTAATCAATCTCGAGAATCAACTGTTAGACTTTCACTTTATGCTCAATCATTGGGCCGTTACTGAACGCCAGATTGAACGAGGAAATACCGACAAACATGTCGTTTGTGCGAGTCAAGTGTTGTTCTCACTCAGCTGTTCTCACTCAGCTGCGGACTACATCTGTTCTCACAGGGAAAAAATCTCAAGTTGAAAAACGAAGAGTCGTATTATTAAACAAGAGATCCTTGATCCATGAGGTTATTCTACGGCCTGCGAGGGGGTAACTGAAGGGGGAAGACGATTATTGTAAATGAGAAACTATGGCTTATTGCATGTTGAACCTTTGGATTTCGCAGTACTAGAAAGCTATTGGTTATAATAACAATGGTCTTGTGAGGTTGACCCCTCACAAGACCCCCCCCCCCCCGCCCTTCATGAAAGAAAAAGTCTATAGGTAGACCGGTAGACAGATTTTCTAAAATCGTTAAGATACACTGCTTCTATTTGCATGTCTATGTAAGGGAGCATAGTAACCTTGTGACGGAATAATTAGGTTTTGGGAGAGCACTAGAAAACTGATTGCAATAACGCAAAATTTAGTGTCGTGGGGGGAGGGGTACAAAACTACTGTTCCCTTCTGAATACTAAAATTTACCGATATGAATAAACACCAACAAAGCATTTTTATGTACAGATGTACAAACAATTTATTTCTTGACGAATTTTGTAACCTCTTTCAATTGTATTCTACTATTCATAAATACGAAACCAGACACGCAAATCACATCCATCTCCCCAAGCACAGAACCTTATTATTCCAACATAACATCCGGTACTCGGGACCTATTAAAGCTGTGGAACGTTATCCCTGACACAATAAAATACTGCGCATCTCTTGTCAGCTTCTCAAGAAGGATTAAAAAAAACCATTTCACTTCATCTTACAAATAATATGGTTTAAGATTCTTCCCAACCCTCCATTGGGTCTATTCTCTCCCTCTCTTCTCTCTGCTTCTTCGTGAATACATCTCTTCTCCGTACTCATTTTATGTTGCACCTCCATCCTTCCCCCTTATTCCCTCTTTCTCCCTCTTTTTTTTTTCTCTCTCTTTCTTTTTTTTCCCCCCCAAATTAAGCTCAGCGGTCAAGGAATTTTTCTTCTTTTGTATGTAGTTATTTTCTTTTTATACATTTATTATGTAATATTATGTATTATGTTACTAAGGGCACCCTCGCCTCAAGCTTTTGCTTTTAGAGGTGTGTCCTCCAACTATGTATGTACCACATGAATGTGTATTATGTCGTATTTTTGTTAAAAACACATGTACATTATTTCGCTTATTTATTACTTTGTACACTTATATTGAAAAGTTGGAATAAATGTCTTGAAATTGAAAATTGAATTGAAGTAGCTGCTCCCTTGCTCCTGGCACATATGATAGAAAGGGTTTTTAAATATATCATATGAAGAAACTTTACGTCTGTATAATACACGAAGGAGCATAGCGACAAACTAAGAAAAAAGTTACACTTGTACTTTAAAGCACTAAAAAGCTTATTATATATCGTTGTAAACCTAACTTATTAGTGTGATTTTTTTTCTCTTGCGGGGAGGGGGACCATGGGGGATGGATGGAAATCGATTTTTCCCCTTGAGTTAGTTTTCATGGGAACTGCCCCGCCCCCTCCCAGTCTCCCGGCGACTATTGTCCTCATTATCAAACTGTATACATTTGAGTGAATGTTCTTTTAAACGCTCAATTCATTGAAGATACATAGAATATAGTCACACCAACAAGGGCGACGCCAGACCGACAACAGACCATGTGGGGGTCGGTTTGGCGATGTTAATGTGATATTATGCCTGATGTAGGCATAAGGCGTAATACCGCACTCACACCACCAAACCGACCCCACACCGACTCCACATCGACCGATTATCTGTGACCCGACGCCTCAAAACCTACAATAAGTCGCCAGAATTATTTTTTTTGTTTTATATATTTGCTGAAAGTAGAGATTCTCAGCTTTCTAATGGTATATCACTTGCCTAGTTTACTCAATGATAACACCTTTAAATATCACATTTAGAATCAGTATGTAACCAGCCATCAATAACTCCTATTCAGAGAAAATGGCCGTTTAAGTTCGGAACAAAAGAGTGCTAAACCTTCGCTCTCTGTGTGAGCCCAAGTAAAACTGGGTATTCAAATGGCCATAGCAACCTGTATGAAGGGATTATCAGATTAGGCTGAATTTTGGCACGCTGCTCCAAGAGGACCTATTCATTACTCACTCCAAAAACCAATTTAATACCTTTAGAGGAAAAGTAGTAATTTAGCATTGAATGAAAGTATTACAAAAGCTCTCCAAACATTCATTAGCTCGACAGGTGAAAAAAAAAGAGTCATTTTAAAATGCCCCAAAAACATATATCTAAGTCGAATTACGACTCACAAACTTGAGACATGATAGAATGATAATGAAACTACCCATTTCTATCAAAAACATAAAATCGACTGATCCAAGCAAATTTACTATTTTGGGCTGTTTGCTACGTTGTGGTCCGTGCGACTTATTGTAGGTTTTGAGGCGGCGGGTCACATTTACCATTGGTGGCAATGCAACTTTTTGTTCGATTTCTTATCGATATGGCGTTGGTCTTGTTAGTGTGGCTGTGGTATAGGGAATTTTCCCCTCGCTCTTCGTTGTAGTCGAATGGAAATAGTTCGTGCATTCACCGCTCATTGCAACACAATCAAAAGCCGATAAGATATAAAGCAAGTTCTGAATTATTGAAGTTGTAATCAATTAAACACAAATTGGCAACTCCGTGACGTATCTTGCGAGGTCCTCTCCCATTTGCCCTGTAACAAAATTTACAGAAATTTCAATTTTCTTCTATAGAAAATATTTAATTATAATAAATGCACCTTGAATATAATCATTGCACACAATTTTTCAGACAAAACCTGTATGTAACAAATCTATTTCCTTCATCAACAACTAAGAAAATTGATGAAATATTCTGCACTATGCAAATGGGAGGGGACCTCTCATAGTACGTTACGTTTGATCGACGAAACAGCCATTAAAATGATCATGTATTTTTGTCTTTCAAATAACATATTGATAGTAACTCTGTTGTTAATGTTGTGTCTCAGACAAGTTGGAGGAAAAGTTGCATTTTCTGCGTTCGAATGTAAAACCATTCCTCCAGCGGCTTTAAAATGACAAATTTGAGACTTAATATTCGGTTTCATGATGTGATGTCACTTTCAAGCATTTACAATTTTTTCAGTATTTGTCCCATTTTGCTAAACATTTACCGTTTTCTCTCATTTCCATTTTCTCACCAAATGCCACTTGTTAGAAAGCAAGGCTTTCCCTTCAGAGTTGGCTGACAAGGAAAGTTCTTTTATGGATCCCAAATTTAAAGCCAAACTCTTCTCAAAATTCCAAATCAAAATTGCAAGCAATGAAAGTGAGCGTAAAATGTTTTATGCCCCCATATTCTGTTGACTAAATTTAGTCAACATTAATCATTCAGCTTCCTGAAGATTTGATACACATTAAAAAAATGATTTTCTTCTCTCATTTGAGACCTTGTCTTTGATGTGTCTTACTTTTTGAATTTTCTTTAGCGCATTTCATCATGATCTATTTTGTTTTTCCTCTTTGTTCCCCATTGATTGAATGCTTTAAAAAAATCCAGTCCTATCTTATCACATGTCTTCTTTAATCTATATAGCGCCCATTTCCTTGCTCATTAAAATCGCTACACACATTACTCCACGGGTAAGTGACACTTGAAAATGTATTCACTTTTAAGTAATGAATTTAGATGAGCTTATTAAAAGTGTTTAACAGTGCAGTTTCATTTTTTTTTAAATCTGTTCATGACAATACCAGTTTGACATTCCTGATATTCACTAATGTCCAATAAATTCAGCTGTATTGATTGTAAACCAAACTGTTGTCGAAAGTGGTATCTAAATTGTATCATCAATGATTGTAAAGCAGTAAATCATATGAAAGAGAGGCGCAATTACAGGGAGCACGGGGCATGTTGCATCCCATCCACTTCGAATGGAGAAACAAAGTATGAAGACCTTATATTCCACCTGATACTATGTGGATGCAACTATCCTCTTCTCCTCTCTGTCTCTCTCTTTCTTTCTTTCCCTTTCATCTTTTTTTTTTTTTTTTTTGGCTGGCCTTCTGTTTTCCACTACGCATTTGTTTACATATTGTACATGTATATTTATTGTACTGTGTGTTATAAAAAAGTGGACGGTTGCTCTGAATATTTCATTAGATTTTTCACTTTTTGAAAAACCTAGGCGACAATTTATTTGTGTATCACAAATTAGTTCACACACAACAATTACCGTTGTGTGTTGCACCTGTCATTTCTACCACCCTTTTGATGTCCAGTGTCATCATTAGAGAGTTTTCGATTTGCACGTAGTATGTGGTCATTTCTTGAAGCAGTGTTGACGAGGCAAGCAGATGTTATTTATCACCTTTTCGATTTCACACGACGACATACATTCAGCTTTAGTGACGTCATCTTCATGCATACTGTATGCTGCAACAGATTGGCGATGCAAAAATAAAATGTCTTCATTTTATGGATTATTCTGCAACAATTTCGATTTAAGGGAAATCACAGACAAGAGAATGTGTTAGTTTTAGAGAACTCTCTCCGCTTGCAGAATAAAGTCACTTGGGTCCTTTTTGTGACTTCTAATGTGGTGTTTTGTATAGTGCTTACCAAAGATCGCGCCAGCGTCTTCACAGTTTCTGAACGACGGCAAAACAAGGGTTAACACGTTCTAGAAATCTGCAACGAACGATGAGCTCGTAGATGCGCATGCGCACTGCTTCAAAAATGACCGCTTTATACGTCGCAGTCCACTAGTGAACGTGCAAATCGAAAACTCACTATTGATTCTAGTCCACTGCCTGGACTGTTCTGCGCACGACCGCGATCTGTTGAGAAAATAATACACCCCAACGCTAAAACTGAGATAGTCCTTTCATTCGACCCTCGCAGACATTCGACAGGTGAAATTTTGGGGATTGCGTGATTAGTGGAGAGTCGCGCTCTGTGTGGATAAAGAGCCAGGTTAGGGAATAATCCAAATATAAAAAAACGGATAGAATCTAGACCACAATGAGTCATGACTCTTGGTTAAAAGGGTGTTCTGGAATTTCAGTCACAACGCAAAATGGCAATTGTTGTATTTTGAAGTAATTACTGATACACTCAGATTTTGTTGCCTTGATTTTTCAAAAGTGAAAAATATGAAATATTCAGATCAATACTTTAATATAAATAATAAGAGAAATGTCTTGGAACTTGCTCCCAATTATCTTTACATCCATTAAAGGAGAATTAACACTAGAATATAAATGTATTTATGTTCAAATGTGTAATATATTCTTAATCATTGACCTGTATCACTTTAGAAATAAAATATCAGAAAAGGGTTTAAATCAAGACATTCTAGCACACGGTATCATCTGCTAACACTTCATGGGGGCTGCCATTTTCTTGATGACATGGAGTTGTACATGAACCATTGGAGACCGTTCCGGTCAGGAAGATACTTTTAATCCACGAGCTAAATTGCTTCTCTTCATTACAAAAAAGCCCCATATACGAGGGAAAATACATGCTTAGCCTTATTGAGCAGCAGGTGTATACATTTATTTCAAAATTTGAAATTTATAGATTTTTTTTTTTCCTCCGGTTTTGCTAACTAGAAATCGATTTTTTGGTCTTGCCTGGCAGAGCAGAACATAATTTATACAACGCGCATTCTGACTTTTGAAGTCCATTATCTCAAAGCAGGTGAATGCATCGTTTGTCACTATTGACGCTCGGGAAAGTCATCATCCATAAATTTGAATTAATTTGCTCCGTCACGTACGTCATAGTATCAAGAAAATAGATTGATATTTAGTAATATCGTAATTTTCAAAGAAATATAAAACACAATTTTGTTTTTAGAATATATGTATATATCTGTTAAATATTTTAAATCTCAAATGGAATTTTGTATCAGGAAGAAAGACAATTTTGCATTCGGATTAAAAATATCTTTATGTACACATCAAGAAAATGGCAGCCCCCTGGTATCGCTAGCAGACGATAAATCTTGCTGAGAAAATCTTGATTTATACCCATCTCGTATATTTTAATGCAAAACTATACGTAGGGCAACAGAAGGAATAGATTACATCTTTGAATATGAGCACATTTATATTTTGAGGTTAATTCCCCTTTAACTTTACAATGTAAAAACCTCAGTCTGATATATGTACAATTTTTTAGTGTCCACAGTTGTTTTTTAAACCTAGTATGATCATTTCATTTGTGTTGAGGACGTCAACTCAAGCTGTGCTTATGATGACCCCCTTTTCTATGTATGGTTTCATGTGACCATTCATGTTGAAATGAAAATCAAATCAAGAAAAAGAAAAAGAAAGAGAGAGACAGAAATGAAAGGATGAACATAACATGGAAGGAAGGTGATAGGACACACTCTCTCTCTCTCTCTCTCTCTCACCCCTTATCGATGACCTTGTTAATTCGGGGGGGGGGGGGGGGGCGGTACTCGTTTTTCCGAAGGTTCATAATTCCAAAGGTTCGTAATTCCGTAAAAATAATGCAACAGAGGCCTACATAAATTTTCGGAATTAATAAACTTCGGAAATATGAAGTTTTTTATTTTTGGAATTACGAACCATCGACATTTACGGAATTACGACGCGTCGGATTAAGGAATTAACCTTCGAAAAAACATGTAACCGTTAATTCGCATTTCATTCTTCGAGCAAGACCGGTGCCCTCCCCCACCCCCTCCCCCACGGTGTAATGCCGCTACTCCACATGGATACCAGGTGATACCGTTAAAACAACTTTGAAAAAACGATTGACGTGTCATGGGTTTCTAATAAATAAGTGAAACTTTGAGTTCGAGTGTATTTGATCCATTAATCACAATCAACTTGCAATTGATTACAAATGATTGTTTCAAGAAATGATTAAAGACAATTTCAGTAGCAGTAAAATCATTTGACTGGTATACAGAGTAACTATTCAGATTACACCTTCGTTAGATACTTCATACTACTTTTCTGCTCAGTTAGCTACTGAACCTGATCAGAATGTATAGGTTCATAATCTTCGGCTTGCTAAGTTCGTGCGTTAGCAGTAATGATAAAACTACGGAATCAGTGGACGCAACACATGCACAAGGTAAGCTATTCTGTATTATCTCAAAATGATATTTATGATTTTCAAATTTCAAATTCGTATTTATTTCATTTCCAACAGAAAGAACAGACAATTGCATTACAGATATTGTTTTTTTTAAATATGAAAAAATATATGTACAAATTATTTTTCCTTGATAAGTGCAGAAGTACACCGTACATATGAATAAATTATTATAATGAATTATTAATAGAAATTCTTAATTTCTGAGGAAATGTGGGGGATCCACTAAAATGCAGTGCTTGTAATTTGTGGATCCCCTAAGGAAAAATAAAATCGTTTCAAATTGTGCCTACAAAGACTTGGAAAACACAAAACAGTGTTACAGAACAACAAACAATCACGAAACGACAAGGAAAGGGAAAACAGATAAAAGGAAAAGGAACAGGAAAAAGGGAAAAGCAGGACAAATCATGACCGAAAAAGGAGGTAGTTATATTTGTGATTCAGGCAAGTTAAGATCATAAGACCAAATAGAAATTCAGTTAATTGAGCAGATGAAAACCTAAATGGAAAAAATAAGAAGATATCAGCTATTATCAGACTATTATTTTATATTATTATAACATTTGAGCAAAGATAATTTTAGTTTTTCTTAAAAGAATTTAGGGAAGGACTACTTTTAATATCTTCACTTAAAAAGTTCCAAAATCTAGGACCATCATACATAAATGTCTTCTTCGCTAATAAAGTTCTAAAGAGTGGTAGGTGAAACTCGATAGACCGTCTAGTTGGGTAATCGTGAAATGACCGATTTGGGGAGAACATGGCATCAAATATATGTGGAAGGGTCTTTCTACTGTAGTTATACATAAATTGTCCCAAATGAAATAGATACAATTCATTTATTTTTAATAGTTTGCTATCAACAAATAACGGGTCTGTGTGTGAGAGTATAGCAGAATTGCAGATAATACGTAGAGACTTCTTTTCTAATAGAGTTTGTTGGGTATTGCCCCAAGCAGATAAGGTAAAATTAAAGATGAATAAACATCAATAGGGATGATGTCGGAATGATGTCGGAAAATGAAATTCAAGTTTGTTTATTATGCCAATATTCCGTGAAATAATCTTACACGTATTATCTATATGGTATTTCCACGAAAGTGTATTATCAACAATCCCTGATAGCAGAAAGTGGTAAAAATTACGTGACAATTCCGTCGTGGTTTTCGTCTTTTTTACGTCCTGTAATTACGTCAATAAGACGACAACTTGCACCAAAATAAGACGTCAAGAGGACGTCTTATTTTGACGTCATCTGTACACTGTAAAAACTGAAGTGCTGTATATAGCACTTTTTGAGGGCATGCATAGGGACTGCACTCAGAGTGCTATTGAATGCACACAGCGTGCTATTTCAGCACTTTCACGGGAGCTGGACCGGCTCCTTAAACTGCTAAACATTCATTAAAAAAATGATTTGGGCGAGCTTCGAACCAAGGTCCGCTGATCGAGAATTACTGGCATTACCGCTAGACTAACTCACATTGTACGATTTAGAGCAGATCATATTGTTACATAGTGAATTTACGACACCACATAGTTCATGTTATCTACTTGACTCCCATGACGAAACTGGATTGCAAGAAGCATTCGTTAGTCCATCGGTAACGTCAGCGCCTCTCAATCAGCGGAACCTGGTTCGAGGCTCGCCACGGTCACATTTTTTTTTTTTTTTTGCTGGTAAATTAGCACACTGCAAGTGCTATAAACAGCATTTCAGGTGCAGTCACTATAATGCCCCTAAAAGTAGCACTTTATTTTTTACAGTGTACAAGACGTAGAGATGACGTCAAAACAAGACGTCCTCTTGACGTCTTGCGTTGGTGCATGTTGTCGTCTTATTGACGAATGAAGACGTAGAGATGACGTCAAAATAAGACGTCCTCTTGACGTCTTGCGTTGGTGCAAGTTGTCGTCTTATTGACGTAATTACAGGACGTAAAAAAGACGAAAACCACGACGTAAATATCACGTCATTTTTTAACACTTTCTGCTATCAGGGATTATGCCTAGAAATTTAATAAATGAGACTAAATGAAATGAGACTAAATGAGACTTCTAAAGGGGTATCGTCAAACACAATATCCATGTGCAGTGTGTCTATAGAATTACTAAATAACATATATTTGGTTTTTTGGAGGTTGAGGGATAGTTTATTGGCTCTTATTCATTGGGTGACTTTTTCAAGCTCAGAGTTTATAACATTGAGTAAAGTATTTGGATTCTTGTGGGAATAAAATAGATCAGAATCGTCTGCAAAAAGTGTAAACGAAAGGACATCGGATGATTTACAAATGAAAGTAATTTATATAAATAATAAATAGTAAAGGGCCCAACAAACTGCCCTGGGGGACTCCACAATTTATGTTTTGCATATTGGATGTATGATCATTCAAAAATACGTACTGTCGTCTATTGGATAAGTAGATCCTGAACCACTCCAAGGCCTTCCCACGCACCCCATAATGAGAAAGTTTGAATAATAAGATGTCGTGATTGATGGTGTCGAAGGCCTTGGAGAAGTTCAGGAAAATACCAACCAGATGAGAACATTTGTCTAAAGCATGCGCTACTTTGTCAACAAAATTCAAAAAGGCATGTTCTGTATTATGTTTTTCTCTAAATCCAAATTGAAAGTTGGAAAAAATATATTATGAGTTTTTAAAAAGTTAACAGTTCTACGATAAATAGCTTTTCTAGAATTTTCGACAAGGATGATAATAAAGAAATAGGTGATAATTACTAACATTCAGCTTATCACCTTTTTTGTACAGGGGTATGACCTTTGCAATTTTCATGTTATCTGGGACTTGTCCATTAAGTAACGATAGATTAAAAACAGGTACTAAGGGATTAACAATTGAAGATATTACACCTTTTAAAATGAAATTATTAATATCATCATAGCCGGGAGTCTTTTTGTTTAATATTCAAATTAGATACAATATCAATGATATCCTCTTTGACTATAGGAGTGAAGAAAATAGAATTGGGATTAGGTGTGCCTAGGTATTCAGAAAAATGTTTGGCTGAAGGAAGAATACCTTCAGCTAGGTTTATTCCTATAGAAGAAAAATAGTTGTTGAAAGAATTGGCGACATTTTCAGGATCTTCGACAATATTATAATTATACCTAATTTTAGTTATATCTGATTTGTTATTGGATAAGTTCATTGCTTGTTTTAAAATATTTGTTATGCAACATCGACTAAATACTAAAACACGAATATACACAGACTTAGGCCTATCTGCATTGAAAGTGGCAATATTCGGGTGCCCAGATATTCTCATATTCGTGCCGGAAGGTGGCTGAATATATATTTTGGGGTACATTTTTACTTATTCCTTTTAAAATCATAACAGAGCAGTGGATTTGTTCATATAGAGCTGTTTTGTTGAAGAAGAGAGAGTTAAAAATAGGTGTATTTCTAAAAAAGTGGGCAATATGGAAAAGGGTTTCACCAGAAGCACAACTATTTGAAATTGTTATAATCTATTGAAAAGATAATATATATTTTTAGGGGACATTTTTGTGGAACTTTTCAACATTTCTTATCCTTTAATTTTCCATTATTCAGAATGGGATTATCTTGGCTGCTTTCCTCGTGGATGCTTAGAATTCGACCATAGTGTGAACATACCACAGTTTCTAACTTCCCCTGACTCTTGCACATCAGAATGCATTCAACTTGGATTTAATTTAGCAGCAGTGTACAACCGAACGAAATGCTCTTGTGCATGCAAGATGTCTTGTTTACATGAGCACTCGGACGAGACATACTGTGGACTACCATGCCGGGATGACACAGCGTTATTTTGCGGTGGTTTTACCGCAGCTTCTGTATACAAAGGTAAAACGCATATAACACAAAAATACGCTTTAAAAAAAATCATTGATTAGGGAACCAGCGAGAAAATTGGACAGCAACTGAGGGCGAAACGCCTCTTAAATTCTTACAAAAGCTCTTGACTAATACAAAGAAAAAAAGAGCCAGCTTTCTGATTTTTAGGCAAAAACATCACTGGAGGCAATAGTTAAATGAATTTTGAGAATGAATTTAGAAGGTCTTCGCAAACTATATCCCAATAATATGTGGCCCTTAAACTTAACGATCTTATCCCTCCTTCTTTTGTCTGTCTTCCCTGATCATAAAACGGTCCCTCCTTGCCTCCATTTCGTAACCATTTCATAAATTTGAATATCTATCTTTTAAAAACGTGAAATTATACGAGTAATCATGTAACTCTTTCCTATTTCTTTCTCACAAAGTGTTGTATGCTGTAATACATTTTTAGGTGGTCTGTCATTTATGACAGACCTCCTTTTAATTTTGTCAAGATTTTCTTTATTTTTATTAGGTGGTCTGTCGGTATCGACAGATCACCTATTAATTTTGTCAAGATTTTTCTTTATTTTTATTTATTTATTTTTATTACATATTTTTGTACCCACCAAATCTCAAAATCGGCCAGGTCAATATCATCGAGTTTCATGTCATGTATGAGGTCAATTATGGACATGATCCATTAACATTTTGGAGGTCATCAGATCATCGTGACGTCATCAAGACGCCATTTTGTAAATTTAAAAGATCGGTTATATCTTCATAATCGATCATCAAAAATCAACTATATTCACATCACATAAACTTCACATGACGGGTCATCAAGTCATGTCCTCACAGGTCATCTAGAGGTCAGGACGTGCGCGTACGCGCGCGTCAAAATTTAAAAATGCTCAAAATCACATAGGATCAAGTCTGCACACGTTTCAGGTCATTTTGAGCATTTCAAAAATATCCGTACGTAAGCGTCCGCGCGCGCGTTTTACGCGAGCACAAGTCGTAAATAACGTTAAATCGCTGTTTTTTCGATTGATTTGCAATCCTGACACTTTTCTTCATCATTTCCATCAACTTGGAATCAATTTCAATCAATAATAAGGTCGTACGGGCGCGTCAAAGTTCAAAATCCGTGCGCGCGTCTATGTCGAAAATAACGTAAAAACGTGCAAAAACATGCCTCTACAAAATTAACTCTAGCTCTTTAAATAGTCCACAAACCCCCAATTTTTTTGTCATCATCACGTAGGGTATGAATCATAGATTTCATTTCATGTATCATTTGACCCTTATAAACATTATGACGTCATCAAAATGGCGCCAGAAGTCAAAATTTACATTTTTCATGTTTTCACGTCATCACATTTATGCAAATTTGGCTCTAGATTCGAAATTATTAGTCGTTTTTCGCCCAGATTTTGCTATGTCATAGCTGAGACAATCCTCTACAAGATCAATCATCACGGTTTTTCATTTTGATGACGTCATCACAGTGAAATTTTCAATTAAAGATGCCATGTCAGAATTTTCCCTATTTGCGTGTTATGTCTATGGAAGATGATTTTTTTCGAATCATGAATCTACATGACATTGTTCTCTGAGCTGTATCTCAGTTGTTTTTGGTCTATTTTCTTCCAGATTTTAGTATGTTATAGCTGAGACTATAAGCTTTTACAAGTGTGGTCTCCAATTTTTGATCAGATGTAGGGATCATGCCCAATTTTTCACTACAAAATGGAATTTCAGAATCCCGTTTTTCGTTTACGTGTTATCTCTATGGGAAATGTTTTGGTATATTGGTCAAAGCACTTGCCTCTCATTCCGGTAACCCAGGTTCGATCCCCGGTGGGTCCATTATTTTTTTTTTTTTTTTTTGCTTCTTTTTGCCTTTCATTTTACCATCTTCTTCGACTATTATAACATAAGCAATCACAAACAAAGTAATAAAATGTCTTATTTTGCATGTTATGTCTATTAGAAAGTAGTGTGCAGTAGTTTATGTATAACCCTATGGAAAATCTGATTCCCTGAAGTGTATTAAAGCTATCCTGCAATATCATTAGTCCTATTTGATATCACAATTTCTCAAAATGATAATGATGTTGATGATAATCATGATGATGATCACCATTATCATCATCACCATCATCATCATTATATCATTATCATGATAATCATCAACATCAATATCTTCATTACTGTCATGATATTCATGATGATGATGATAATGATAATGATGATTATCATCAACATCATTATCATCAGCACTGTCATGATGATATAATGATCATCATCATGATTATCTTCAACATCATTATCATCATCACTGTCATGATGATATTCATGATGATGATGATACAATATCATCACCGTCATGATCATCATTGCTATTATTATTGTCATCACCATCATTATATCACCTTCATCATGATAATCATCACCATTATCATGATTGTTATCTTGCACAAATATTATCACATCTTCCAATGACCGTTCCACACATTTTCTACATTCCTGTCCTCTAGAAGCATCTCCATGCGTGGCATTCTTGACTTCCTATCTTCAGTTTAGTATTTCCCCATTATTATGATCATCCTGATTACAATCATGATCATACCAATTGAAAGACAGACCACCTAATTCGTCCTCATGACGAATTAAATTCTAGTTATTTCTTCTTTTTATTACAAATTTTTGTTCCCACCAAATCTCAAAATCAGTCAGGTCACTATCATCGAGTTTCATGTCATGTATGAGGTCAATCATGGACATGGTCAACTAAGCTTTTGAAGGTCATCAGGTCATCGTGACGTCATCAAGACGTCATTTTGTAAATTTACAAGATCGATTATATCTTCATAATCGATCATCAACAATCAACTATATTCACATCACATAAACTTCACATGACGGGTCATCAAGTCATGTCCTCACAGGTCATCTAGAGGTCAGCACGTGTGCGTACGCGCGCGTCAAAATTTAAAAATGCTCAAAATCACGTAGGATCAAGTCTGCACACGTTTCAGGTCATTTTGAGCATTTCAAAAATGTCCGTGCGTAAGCGTCCGCGCGCGCGTTTTACGCGCGCGCAAGTCGTAAATAACATTAAAACGCTGTTTCTTCGATTGATTTGCAATCCTGACACTTTTCTTCATCATTTCCATCAACTTGGAATCAATTTCAATCAATAATAAGGTCGTACGGGGGCGTCAAAGTTCAAAATCGATGCGCGCATCTATGGCGAAAATAACGTAAAAACGTTCAAAAACATGCCTCTACAAAATTAACTCTAGCTCTTTAAATAGTCCTTAAACACCCAATTTTTTTTCATCATCAGGTAGGGTATGAATAATAGATTTCATTTCATGTATCATTTCACCCTTATAAATATTATGACGTCATCAAAATGGCGCCAGAAGTCAAAATTTCCAATTTTCATGTTTTGACGTCATCACATTTATGCAAATTTGGCTCTAGATTCGTAATTATTAGTCGTTTTTCGCCCAGATTTTGCTATGTCATAGCTGAGACAATTCTCTACAAGATCAATCGTCACGGTTTTTCATTTTGATGACGTCATCACAGTGAAATTTTCAATTAAAGATGCCATGTCAGAATTTTCCCTATTTGCGTGTTATGTCTATGGAAGATGATTTTTTTTCGAATCATGAATCTACATGACATTGTTCTCTGAGCTGTATCTCAGTTGTTTTTGGTCTATTTTCTTCCAGATTTTAGTATGTTATAGCTGAGACTATAAGCTTTTATAAGTGTGGTCTCCAATTTTTGATCAGATGTCGGGATCATGCCCAATTTTTCACTACAAAATGGAATTTCAGAATCCCGTTTTTCGTTTACGTGTTATCTCTATGGAAATGTTTTGGTATATTGGTCAAAGCACTTGCCTCTCATTCCGGTGACCCAGGTTCGATCCCCGGTGGGTCCATTAAAAAAAATTTTTTTTTTTTGCTTCTTTTTGCCTTTCATTTTACCATCTTATTCGACTATTATAACATAAGCAATCACAAACAAAGTAATAAAATGTCTTATTTTGCATGTTATGTCTATTAGAAAGTAGTGTGCAGTAGTTTATGTATAACCCTATGGAAAATCTGATTCCCTGAAGTGTATTAAAGCTATCCTGCAATATCATTAGTCCTATTTGATATCACAATTTCTCAAAATGATAATGATGTTGATGATAATCATGATGATGATCATGATTATCATCAACATCATTATCATCATCACTGTCACGATATTCATGATGATGATTATCCTCAACACCATTATCATCATCACTGTCATGATATTCATGATGATGCTGATGATTATCATCAACTTCATTATCATCACTGTCATGATGATATTCATGATGATGATGATGATGATGATTATCAACATCATTATCATCAGCACTGTCATGACGATATAATGATCATCATCATGATTATCTTCAACATCATTATCATCATCACTGTCATGATGATATTCATGATGATGATGATACAATATCATCACCGTCATGATCATCATTGCTATTATTATTGTCATCACCATCATTATATCACCTTCATCATGATAATCATCACCATTATCATGATTGTTATCTTGCACAAATATTATCACATCTTCCAATGACCGTTCCACACATTTTCTACATTCCTGTCCTCTAGAAGCATCTCCATGCGTGGCATTCTTGACTTCCTATCTTCAGTTTAGTATTTCCCCATTATTATGATCATCCTGATTACAATCATGATCATACCAATTGAAAGACAGACCACCTAATTCGTCCTCATGACGAATTAAATTCTAGTTTTAAATTCATGTTGTTCCTTTCTAAATTTATGGGGGTTTTTTTTAATTTTGCAGTGACCACTCCAGAAATGTCCTCGTTTAAATTTGAAAGTTGTACGACACCTCAGGACGACCAGGCAATGAAAGTTAACGATGATATAAAGGGTAAATATTTATGTTTCTATTTAGTTCATATGTGGTTAAAGTGTGCGCGTGCGTTAGGATTTGCGTGTGTGTCGGTGTGCATGGAAAGCAACGACGCCATAATTCGTATCGGGTACATAAAATGTACTTATGCTCTATTTGGACATACTTATCGGATACGTACCAGGTAAGCATGTGCACTATTTGGACAAACGTATCAGGTAGGTACGTAATATGCTCAAATAGAGCATTCTTACCAGGTACGTATGGTAATATAGATCATACACATATGAGCATATATATACTCGGTTAATTAACATACGCATGCTAGTTAACTAAGCGTCCGTATGCTCTGTTAACTACACACAAGTTAACAATAAATAAAACAACCGTTGCGGGTATGAAATATTACAAATTTTCGCCCATAGGGCTAGGGCTTCATCAGGAAATGATGAACTTCTTTCAAAACCATCCAACGTGGCAACGCAGTGCGCTAAGCGCAATGCTTTAAAGAATAAGCGCAACAAAGAGAGAATGCTAAAGTAAAAGAAAGAGAGTTATAGCAAAGAGAGAGAAAGAGAGAGAGAAGTAGGGAGAGTGGGAAACAGAAAAGGAACATAAAAATAAGAGACAAACTAGAAGAAAAGACAGATTAAAAGAATAAGAAAAAAATATGAAAGGAGAAGAAAAAAGAAAGAGGAAGAGATTACACGGTAGGAAAAGAGTACAAAATGTGCATTCATGCCCCTAGGTTGGAGAGAGCCGAGATACTAGCTAGTAGTGGATCAGACGTTTCTTTCTCTCTCTCCTTCCTGGAGGCATCTGAGTGGAAGTCATTCAAAATGATGCTAACTTGGAAATGACCGATCTCGTAGTCAGGCTAGTTGAAGTATTGTGCAAAAGGGAGGCCTGTCAACTTGATGTTCAGTAACTCTATCGGCAAAGAGGCTTTCCCATTTCTTTCTCACGAAAAGTAGCATAGGTCGGCGTGGGGGAGGTGTGTTGGCACGAGCCTAGTCTAGTTCTGGACTCTTTTTATTGATTTTTTTATTCGCCGACTATACGCGATAAGCCGAGTGATGGCACGATCGTGAGAACCTGTTGGCCCCGAAAAAAGAGTCCAGTGCAATTGCTCCACGCTGACGACTTTCCCTGAGATTTTTCAGGGAGAGCAATTAAAATTGGCCGCACCTCCCCATGCTAAAGCGCTAGTGAACTTTGGACCCCTGACGTCAGCGTGGAGCAATTCCACTGGACTCTCTTTTGCTCGGGCCATCAGGTTTCCGGATCGCGCCAATCACTCGGCATAATACGTACAGTCGTCGAAAAAAGAATTCAGTAAAGAGAGTCCAGAACTAGACTAGCACGAGCCCTGCAAAAAGTTTGAACTAGCTTAGCAAAAAAAGGTGATTGGATGGAACCTGGTGGAAAATGTAGAGCCTACCATGCCAGAAAGAACAGTGTCCCACAGTGTGTTCACCGTGTGAAACATAGTGTGAAATCATCAAATGTCACACGCCAAAAATTAATTCAAAATTTGGTAATTAAATAGGATAAAAGATCTAGATTGAAACATTGAGACAAATATTGAGAAATGAACCCTGTATTATGAATGAACTTTGATGCTTTGAGTGGTGTGTTGTACCCGTTCAGATGCTCCAAAATGCAAAACGCTCAAAAATGCAGGAAGAAAATAATAAAATAAATGGAAAAGCTACATTTAATAGCGAGAAAAGTTGATTGTGCCCGCCAGACTCCCCCGAATGCTGGACGCCCATCATCGAGGTAAAAATAAACATACGAAAATGGAAGAGCTAGATCAGCGGTAAAAGTAGCCTAATGAAATCTAATGGCAAATGCAGATCATAACCCCCGTCACGTCTTCTCCCCTAATGCTGGGTTACCCTAATGCAGTGGCGAATTTAAATGGCGGCACTTCCGGCCCGTACCCCTACCCCTTTGAAACTAAAGTGAACATTATGTCTCCCCCCCCCCCCCCCCCCCCCCCCCCCCCCGCAAGATCCACCCTGCCACCTGGATTGTCAGGACATTTTTCTGTGGAACTTGCCTACGTTTCATTTCCTTTCCATTATTCAGAATGGAATTATCTTGGCTGCTTTCCTCGTGGATGCTTAAAATTTGACCATAGTGTGAACATGCCACGGTTCCTAACATCTCCCAACTCTTGCAAATCGGAATGCGTTAAACTTGGATTTAATATAGCAGCAGTGTACAACCGCACGAAATGTTCCTGTGCCTGTGAGATGACTTGTTTACACCCCCTTTTCGACGACAACTACTGTGGACTACCATGTCATGTTGACATAGCGTTATCTTGCGGTGGTTATACTGCAGCTTCTGTATACACAGGTAAGACGTGTAGAACGTAAAGATATGTAAATATATATACTTGTGCGTGTGTGTGTGTGTGTGTGTGGGTGGGCGTGTTTAGCAGTATGTCCGAGGACATTTTCGGACAGAGAACAAAAAAAATCATGACAACAATGGTCCTCGGAAGCCTGAAAATAGTCCTCGAACGTCGAACAATGAATTTGTGCTTTATTCCGTCGACTGTCCGAGGACGGAGGAACAATAGAGGAACAATACTTGTCCTCGGAAATAAAGCAATACAAGACTCTGTGTGTGTGTGTGTGCTGCAGACCTGCCTTAATAACACCGTAGACCACAAAATACTTGTAAATACTTTTGCAAGTCTGGGTATCCAGGGCCAGGCTCTCGAATGGTTCCAATCATATTTGTCATGCCATTCACAGTCTGTTCTTATGAATGATTTCACATCCTCTGCTATTCCGCTAGGCTGCAAGGCTCTGTTGGCGGGCCCACCTTATTTTCGATCTATTTAAACGGTCTTCACAATATTTTTCAACGTCACTCTGTTCACTATCATTAATATGTAGATAACATACAACTTTTTATTTCTTTTCCGCCGCATCAAATTCAAGCTTTCCAAACCTTGCGCAATTTAGAAAATTACGCCGCTAGTACTGATGCTTTGATGAAATCAAATTCTCTGCTGTTAAGTCATAGTAAATGCGATTTCATGCTTTTCGGTTCTAAATCTCAACTGAGAAAATTAGATATCGAATCCATTTCTAATTCTGGTAATGACATTCGTTTTTCAAACTCATGTCGCAATCTTGGAGTTATGCCTGATTCTCAAATGTCTATGTCGAAACAAATTGCTAGCATTTGAAATCAATTGTGCAATATTGGCTTCATCCGATATTATCTCACTCGTTCTGCTACAGAGAAACTTGTCCACCTGCTCATTTCCTCACGCCTTGATTTCGGTAACGGCCTACTCTACAACTTACCAAATTCACAAATTCCTCAATTACAAAAGCTACAAAACGCAGCTGCACGCGTTGTTTTTCTGTCAAGCAAACGCAGTCACATTACCCCTATCTTGCAAAACCTCCATTTGTTGCCGTAAAGGAACGTATAATTGCTAAAATCCTTCTTTTGGTATGTCACATTATTAACGGAACAGTCCCTGAATACAACAAGTCTTTCTTGCGCCAGTATCAACCCGCACGAATCATACGATCCTCCAAATCTGGTCTTCTGCATGTTTCGCTTTCTAAGAAATCATCAGAGATCATCAAGACTCATCAGGATGACCATTCTGTTAATGTGGACCATGATACAAAGGGTAAATATATATCTGGGTCTACTTGTGACAAGTTGATCCAAGTGTGTGCGTGCATGAATGTATGTGTGGGTGGGTGTGGGTATATGGTTATGAGTATATGGGGATGTGTATATGGGCTGATTGTGAGTGTGTGTGTGCGTGATTGTGTGTGGGCTGATGTGGGTGTGTGAATGTGTGTAACTAGGTACTGCAGACGTTCATCAATCACTCTCATTATTTACGTCTGGCGGGACTGGGGACGAAATTTTGAACCGGGGTCCATCAGAGTCGGGTTGTAGGCGGTGACAGAAAGAGGACAACAAGACCATCCCTGATAGCAGAGAGTGGTAAAAATGACGTGATATTGACGTGATATTTACGTCGTGGTTTACGTCTTTTTTACGTCCTGTAATTACGTCAATAAGACGACAACTTGCACCAACGCAAGACATCATGAGGACGTCTTATTTTGACGTCATCTTTACGTCTTCCAGGTCAGTGAATGACAACTTCATGACGTCTTGCAAATCACCAAATGATGACTTTTTGACGTGTTTTGGACGTCTTGCTGGTGACTAAATGACCACTTTATGAGTCTTTTAGAGGTCTTGCGGCTGGTAAAAAATGACGTGATATTTAAGTCATAGTTTACGTCTATTTTACGTCCTGTAATTACGTAAATAAGACGACAACTTGCACCAACGCAAGACGTCATGAGGACGTCTTATTTTGACGTCATCTTTACGTCTTGCAGGTCACTGAATGACGACTTCATTGGACGTCTTGCAAATCACCAAATGACGACTTTTTGACGTTTATTGGACGTCTTGCAGGTCACTAAATGACCATTTTATGACGTCTTTTAGAGGTCTTGCGGGTGGTAAAAAATGACGTGATACTTAAGTCATAGTTTACGTCTATTTTACGTCCTGTAATTACGTAAATAAGACGACAACTTGCACCAACGCAAGACGTCATGAGGACGTCTTATTTTGACGTCATCTTTACGTCTTGCAGGTCACTGAATGACGACTTCATTGGACGTCTTTCAAATCACCAAATGACGACTTTTTGACGTTTATTGGACGTCTTGCAGGTCACTAAATGACCATTTTATGACGTCTTTTAGAGGTCTTGCGGGTGGTAAAAAATGACGTGATATTTAAGTCATAGTTTACGTCTATTTTACGTCCTGTAATTACGTAAATAAGACGACAACTTGCACCAACGCAAGACGTCATGAGGACGTCTTATTTTGACGTCATCTTTACGTCTTGCAGGTCACTAAATGACGACTTCATGACGTCTTTTTGGACGTCTTGCAAATCACCAAATGACGACTTTTTGACGTTTATTGGACGTCTTGCAGGTCACTAAATGACCATTTTATGACGTCTTTTAGAGGTCTTGCGGGTGGTAAAAAATGACGTGATATTTAAGTCATAGTTTACGTCTATTTTACGTCCTGTAATTACGTAAATAAGACGACAACTTGCACCAACGCAAGACATCATGAGGACGTCTTATTTTGACGTCATCTTTACGTCTTGCAGGTCACTGAATGACGACTTCATGACGTCTTTTGGACGTCTTGCAAATCACCAAATGACGACTTTTTGACGTTTATTGGACGTCTTGCAGGTCACTAAATGACCATTTTATGACGTCTTTTAGAGGTCTTGCGGGTGGTAAAAAATGACGTGATATTTAAGTCATAGTTTACGTCTATTTTACGTCCTGTAATTACGTAAATAAGACGACAACTTGCACCAACGCAAGACGTCATGAGGACGTCTTATTTTGACGTCATCTTTACGTCATGCAGGTCAGTGAATGACAACTTCATGACGTCTTTTAGAGGTCTTGAGTGTGGTAACAAATGACGTGATATGCTAGACGCCCAAAAGACGTCAAAGAATCGTCATTTGGTGAACTGCAAGATGTCCAAAAGACGTAATAAAGTCGTCATTTAGTGACCTGCAAGACGTAAAGATGACCTCAGAATAAGACGTCCTCATGACGTCTTGCGTTGGTGCAAGTTGTCGACTTATTGACGTAATTACAAGACATAAAAAAGACGTAAATCACGACTTAAATATCACGTCATATTTTACCACCCGCAAGACGTCCAAAAGAGGTACAAAAGTCGTCATTTGGTGATTTGCAAAGTCATCATTTAGTGACCTGCAAAACGTAAAGATGACCTCAAAATAAGACGTCCTCATGACGTCTTGCGTTGGTGCAAGTTTTAGACTTATTGACATAATTACAGGACGTAAAAAAGACTTAAATCACGACTTAAATATTACGTCATATTTTACCATCTGAACCACTAATTACAATCTGTTTAAGTGTAATGACGACCTGTCAAAAGCATTCATGAGCACATGGATACCAAAATTCAAAATACATACATGTACAATCACTGAAAAATAAGTTATGCATAATATACAAGGCAGACATAAAATCAGTTTCACATTTTTAATGCCACTGGTATGAAAATCAGCTGCAAACATCCATTCATAAAACATACATAACAATGATAATCAAAACTGATGTGTGAGTAATTATATACAGGTATATGTTAACAGGTGGATTATTAAATCACACAGTGGGAAACACAAGCTACCCTAATGAAAAGAGTTGTGAAAATGAATGGATTTTTGGCAAGAAGTAAAAAAGGGTAAGAAAATACATTAAGTATTTGAACATTTACCCAAAAAACAGCATCACTGACAAAATTGGAGGGGAAAGTACCTGATTTTTATGGTCTCAAAAATGGTAATGTTGAATGTACATGAATTACTAACTCATGAAATAGCATGAGTATAAGATTTTGTTAAGAATGCTTTGCCTCATTTGCATAAAGTAGATACTCAAAATGCTGAATTATTTGCAAAGCATTTTTTTTTTCAATTTGGGTTTGAATCTAGATCTTGCACCAGAACAATGTTTTATACAAGAACAAGGAAAAATAAAGAAAGTTAATTATGTAACGAAATGCCAGGAATCTATGTAAGACAACAAACCAAATGGTGGAACTGTAACTTTACTTTTACTTTTGAATTGCTTGTCAATTGCCATGATTTAACTTCAAATTCTACAAATATTTAGGACATTTTAGGTGCTTTATTTTCATGGAATGTATTCATAAAATGCTTTTAGGTTGGATACAAATGGATGGGAACTCTCTCCATTTTCTTCCATACATTACCGATACTCCAGATGACATTTAAATGTACATTTATGGACAGAAATAACTGCAGTTTAGTATAAGTTTAAGTTTCATGTCATGCAATCATGAAACAAGTAGAACATTTACATTTTATTCGAATAAAACATTTAGCGCTCCTTATTGAGATAGAGGCACCGAAATTGTATATGAAATACATGCAAGCATCTGTGGAATTCTTAAGAGCATCCTAAAAAACAGATAGTTGTTTGAAATATAGAAGAAATCCACTCCAGAATTTATTCTTATTTCATGAGAAAACATCATACAGAACAGTACAAATGTCACACAAATCTCATACAGGAAGATATGACATTTCAAAATTTCATTTTTATTTTCTTGACCAGTCCTTGCAAATATTTAAATGGGCGAGTAGATGTCATCACCTCATAATTTTTTTCAAATACACTGTATATGGATTTCTAAAAAAACTTTAAGCTCACACTCGTAACACATATCCCCATAGCAAAATGTATTATTTCTCCTTTATTTCGGGCGGTGGTAAGTTTTAGATTCTCATAGCTGAAATATGAAACTTTTGTCATTTCTGTATATGAAAAGGATAGCAAATTATGAGGCAATGATATCATCACCTCGCTCATTAAAACACTAAGGACTGGTCAAAAAGTGTTTTTCTCCAAAAATATGAACTTTCATAATGTCATAACTTCCTTATTTCTTATCCAATATCTTTTAGCATTGTTTCATATTTAATTTGTTTCTGTATGTTTTAAACCTGTAGAGAGGATTCTTTCTTTAATTATTGCCAGTTGTAACTACAGCTTTTTACAGATTATTTGAGTATTCCTCTGTGTCCATTGGCAAGGCTTCTTCTTCCTCCTGCAGTTCTGGAGTTACAGGCCTCCGAAGCTCCAGGTCATTCTTTGGTACGTTTTAATAAATGTATTTCAAGTAGTTCGTTCGTAGTTAGTCCGTTCGTTGCCCCTCACAGTCGCTGGAAAAGAAATAGAATGTGAAAGGAAAAAATAATTAAAAATTTAAATATTACCTCTCAGATCCGAAAGATACTGTATTGCTTCACTTCTTTTATGTCTCACATTTAGCAAATACCTGAAATACATGGCCTGAAAATAAACTGCAATGGCCTGAATTCAGGCTTTTGCCTGGAAACTGGCATCTTTGTACACATATACTGACCACTAAAATTGTTTTGTAGACCTTTCTTTTTTTTTCTTTTTGTACCACGGGAGATGGCGAGTTCACTTCTAGGAAACTTTGGCAGTAACAGGCGCGGATCCAGAGGGGGGCGCAAGGGGCGTGCACCCCCCGCCCGTTTTGTCTGACAAAGTATGCCCCCGGACCCCCTAGATGGCCGTTTGGCTTCGTCAAACGGAGGGTTCCTCAGTGTGCGCCCCCTTTCTGAAATGCGCCCCCCTTTCTGAAAATCCTGTATCCGCCCCTGAGTAAAGCTGTTTTTCAATTAAAAACAGAATGCTAGAAGCATAACGAACTTCAAAAGGCACCAGTTCAAACACTGTAATGAAGCTAACAGCCCTTAGAGGTAAAAACATCTCTGAAGATCTTTATCTTAATTTCTGCCTAATGATGCAAACAACAGTCCTTCTGGATTAGAGCATTATGGCAGTTAAGCAGAGGGAAGGCAGAAAGAGTTAAGCATACAAACATACCTATTTGACAATATTTTGAAACACTGAAATATATATATATATCCAAGTTATATATATCCAAGTTACTTATAATGTAATAATAATATAATAATTTAAATGTAATCTTCTAGATGTCTGCAACTATCTGCTTATGATTCAAGAAGAAAAGAAAATCAACAGACTCTTCTGAAGATGAGAAAATGTATATACATCTAATTACCAAAGATAACATCTATCATCGCCTTATATCCCGAAAACTTGTGCTTCTGCCACGTTGTCCCATCCAACTGAATTGCACAGACAACTGAGGGTCCATCATTGTGTCCAGCACACGCCTTACTGATTCTTTGGTGGCCCCTCCACATCTCTTTAAGTATGACATCTGGAAAAATGAAAGGGAATAGCAGTAAACATGTATTATTCTCACTTTCATGCATCTTCCTATTTGATTTAAACATGCATAAGATCTCACAATTGAAACCGATACTGATTTCAAAAGTTCTTTCAAACTTAATTATTCCAAGAAGAGGTCAATTTCATTATAGGCATGCAAACTCTGGAAGACCTACAAGGTGGATACAAAGCATTGTTTTTTCTCCTGCAAGCTCTGTAAACAACCTGAGGCTGAAATTGATAACTATATTGCAAAGAAAACGCATTTAGCAGCAGCTTTGCAAGCAAGACAAAAACAAACTTGCTGGCTGTTTGAAGTCATGACATAGCTGCAGAACAATTGACCTCTCCTGTATGTAATAATGGAAACACAATATTCTCCAAAAATAATTGTCAATTTCAATTCTGGAATGAACATGCATGTCACAAACAGTATATTTAATCCAACTTTCTACAATCATGACAATAAACAAATATGCTGTTGAAATTCTGATAGTTAATTTTCCCAATTAAGTTGAATGTTTGCATAAATAATTGAGTATAAAGTGCAGAAGAAAGTTAATGAATCAACTGTATAACACTATTATAAGCAGATAAAGACACTCACAAATTGCTTTTTTTGCAAGATCCTCCTGAAGGATCGTGTTGACCTCACATAAGTCTTGAACGTTATTAAGTGGAAGAGAGGGTATTCCTTCTGGTATATCAGCAATTTCAGCCACTCTGCCCTTCTCCATTTTGGCACGGATTGCCCCAAGAAGTTTCCGGTTTTCCCTCACCTCCGACATGACTTCCTCCATCTTATTATGCAATCGTCTCAATTCTGAAATTAAATTGAAATATGAGAGCATTTATTTTTGTTTCTTTTTTGTATTTTTTCCTTATTCAATTGTAAATATTGTACATTCCAATCCAATCAGGGTATTTATATAGCACCAATGTCTAGTTGCCTAATCAAAGGCGATGTTGAGACTGAAAAAAATACCAAAATGTCTCTTTTGATTTCTGCCTGACACCATACAATTTTAGGCAAATTATTTATTTCCCCCTAATTTTTTACCTTCATTTTCATGACATTTTTAATTTAGAAACACATTTGATGTGACATTTGGGAGTAAATATCATGACCTTTGAACTGGGCCATATTTATTTATTATTATATTATTATTTATTTATCTAATCGGCTCATTTCGTGTCATGCACTGCCGGTTTCCCTGAGCCAAATAGGAACAACATTCATCCAAGGGTTCTCTTGATATTGTGTAGGTGCGATTTTGTTCAGGCAGATGGATGGACCGACAACCTGAAAACATAATGCACCTACAAGCCCTAACACGAGTATAGGCAATAAAAGACAATCATAGAATATGTTGGTTTGTTTAGAAATTTCGAATTTTTCACTCTTTTTTCTGAAATTTACGTATGAACAGATCGAGGTGCCATCATGAATACCCCCCCCCCCCCAAGAAAAGAATAAGTGACATAAACTAATAAATAAATCAAATGAAGGAATAAATTCATCAGAGACTTGCCTGATGTTGCCTTATATTTAAAAGCACTTCAGTCTAACTCTAACAGTTTAATATTACAGTAACGTTAGTAACAATATTATTGGACAAAAAACATAGACTATAGGGTACACTGCCTAACAGTTAGTATTTAGTCTACTTATTTCGATGTTTACTTCAAAGTAAGTAGACTTAACTCTGGCAGTATTTAAATGATCACTAAATGATAATTTGTAATTGTATATATAATTTAATGTCCCAATGACAGTGAAAAAATACAGCACTCAGCAGATGCATAATTTCGACTGTAATGTATAATAACGGTCACTTGACAAATGTGATTGATAGTATACTGACAGTTCTACAAACAGTGTGACTAATAATAACACACGTTGTCTTACTATGAACATGGCAAATAAAGAAGCGGACAAAATATACAGCTCCTCATTGTACCTTCCACACTTGCTTTGGTAGACAAAAGAATATCCCTTCATTGCTATTATGTAAGATTATGTAGAGCAGGTGTCACATGCATATTCACCTGTTCTACTTATCTTACATAATAGCAATGAAGGGATGTTCTTTTGTCTACCAGAACAATTGTGGAGGGTACAATGAGGATCTGTATATTTTTTCTCCGCTCTCTTTTGTCATTGCATGCATCGTGTTCCTAGTGTCTATCTGTTACTGTCTTAGCTACACATAATGCACAGTGTGGTGTGAATACCTAACTTACTTGCCACGAAACCTGAACTTAAACTTTGATGGAAGGTCTTTAGAAGATCAACGAAGACGAGTTCGTATGCCTAAGAAGTTAGAGTAACCTGTTCCACTGCTATTTTTTCACATGCACACACTCCACGCTGAGTCGAGCAGCGCGGCAATGCACGCACGTGAAACGACGGACGAGTAAAACGATCACGTTAAAAAACACAAAAAACAAACAAAACAACAAAAAAAACCCATTATGTCAGCAAGATAATTGTATACATTGAGTACCGGCAAAAAGTTGAGTGGCTCGATGACGTAGCCTGCAGTCAATACTGTATCATTTAATTGTATTAATTATCCTTTTTTCTTCTTTCCCTTATGTTTGCAATAGCAAAAAATTATTTAGCTTTTATATCCAAAGTCTAGCGAATGCACGTTCTGATATCCCTTTTTTCTAGGGCACATATCGAACCATAAGTTGTATATTGACGTCATAATCACGTCATGAACTAGTCATTAAAAAAAATATAGACATTGTCTAATTAATCCCAAACCGTTCCCATGTTTAGATTTAAACTGAATAATCGTTCATAAGTGGTAAATAAAATTACGTCATGAACTAGTCATTCGGAGCTGGTCGTCAGTTGGCAATGAAGTCACGTAATAATTAGGTTTTTTTTTTGGTCTTGAATAATTGTTCATATAAGTGGTAAATAATTGACGTCAAAATCACGTCATGAACTAGTCATTCTTAGCTGGTCGTGAGTTGGAATGGAAGTCACGTAATATTAACGTCGAATTTTGGTCTTGAATAATAGTTAAACAAGTGTTAAATACTTGACGTCAAAGTCACGTCGTGAACTAGCCATTCGTAGCTGGTCGTGAGTTGGCAATGAAGTGACGTAATAATTACGTCGTTTTTTGGCCTAGTTGTTCATATAAGTGGAAAATAACTGACGTCAAAATCACGTCATGAACTAGTCATTCTTAGCTAGTCGTGAAGTCACGTAATATTAACGTCGATTTTTGGTCTTGAATAATCGTTAAACAAGTGGAAAATAACTGACGTTAAAATCACGTCATGAACTAGTCATTCTTAGCTGGTCGTGAAGTCACGTAATATTAACGTCGATTTTTGGTCTTGAATAATCGTTAAACAAGTGGTAAATACTTGACGTCAAAATCACGTCATGAACTAGCCATTCGTAGCTGGTCGTGAGTTGGCAATGAAGTGACGGTATAATTACGTCGTTTTTAGGTCTTGAATTGTTCATATAAGTGGAAAATAACTGACGTCAAAATCAGGTCATGTGAGTTGGAATAGAAGTCACGTAATATTAACGTCGATTTTTGGTCTTGAATAAGCGTTAAACAAGTGGTAAATACTTGACGTCAAAATCACGTCATGAACTAGTCATTCTTAGCTGGTCGTGAGTTGGAATTGAAGTCACGTAATAATTACGTCGTTTTTTGGTCTTGAATAATCGTTAAACAAGTGGTAAATACTTGACGTCAAAATCACGTCGTGAACTAGTCATTCGTAGCTGATCGTCAGCTTGCAATGAAGTGACGTAATAATTACGTCGTTTTTTGGTCTTAAATTGTTCATATAAGTGGAAAATAACTGACGTCAAAATCACGTCATGAACTAGTCATTCTTAGCTGATCGTGAGTTGGAATTGAAGTCACATAATATTAACGTCTATTTTTGGTCTTGAATAATCGTTAAACAGGTGGTAAATACTTGACGTCCAAATCACGTCTTGAACTAGGCATTCGTAGCTGGCCGTGAGTTGGAAATGAAGTGACGTAATAATTACGTCGTTTTTTGGTCTTGAATAATCGTTCATATAAGTGGTAAATAATTGACGTCAAAACCACGTCATGAAATAGTAATGGATAGTGCCTAATAATTACGTCGTCTTTTGGTCTTGAATAATCGTTCATAAGTGGTAAATAAGTGACGTCAAAATCACGTCATGAACTAGTCATTCTTAGCTGGTCGTGAGTTGGAATTGAAGTCACGTAATAATTACGTCGTTTTTTGGTCTTGAATAATCGTTAAACAAGTGGTAAATACTTGACGTCAAAATCACGTCGTGAACTATTCATTCGTAGCTGGTCGTGAGTTGGCAATGAAGTGACGTAATAATTACGTCGTTTTTGGTCTTGAATAGTTCATATAAGTGGAAAATAACTGACGTCAAAAACACGTCATGAACTAGTCATTCTTAGCTGGTCGTGAGTTGGAAATGAAGTCACGTAATAATTACGTCGTTTTTTGGTCTTGAATAATCGTTCATATAAGTGGTAAATAATTGACGTCAAAATCACGTCATGAAATAGTAATAGATAATGCAATTCTTAACAGGTCGTGAGTTGGCAATGAAGTAACGTAATAATTACGTCGTCTTTTGGTCTTGAATAATCGTTCAAATAAGTGGTAAATAATCGACGTCAAAATCACTTCATGAACTAGTCATGGATAGTGCAATTCTTAACTGGTCGTTAGTTGGCAATGACATGACGTGATAATTGCGTCGTTTTTTGGTTTTGAATAATCGTTCATAAGTGGTAAATAATTGGCGTCACCATCACGTCAACAATTAGTCATGGATGGTGAAATAACTGATCGTCAGCTTGCAATGAAGTGACATAATAATTACGTCGTTTTTTGTCTTGAATTGTCCATATAAGTGGAAAATAACTGACGTAAAAATCACGTCATGAACTAGTCATTCGTAGCTGGCCGTGAGTTGGAAATGAAGTAACGTAATAATTACGTCGTTTTTTGGTCTTGAATAATCGTTCATATAAGTGGTAAATAATTGACGTCAAAATCACGTCATGAAATAGTAATGGATAGTGCGATTCTTAATTGGTCGTGAGTTGGCAATGAAGTGACGTAATAATTACGTCGTCTTTTGGTCTTGAATAATCGTTCAAATAAGTGGTAAATAATTGACTTCAAAATCACGTCATGAACTAGTCATGGATAGTGCAATTCTTAACTGGTCGTGAGTTGGCAATGAAGTCACCTGATAATTACGTCTTTTTGGGGGTCTTGAATAATCGTTTATAAGTGGTAAATAATTGACGTCAAAATCACGTCAAGAAATGGTCATGGATGATGCAAGTCGTAACTGGTCGTGAGCTGGCAATGAAGTGACGTAATAATTACGTCGTTTTTGGTCTTGAAAAATCCTTCATATAAGTGGTAAATAATTGACGTCAAAATCACGTCATAAACTAGTCATCCAAATAAGACAATACATACTCGTCTTAGAAAGTCGTCACGAAGACGTCGTGATAACGTCGTTCATACGACGTATGACCAGTTGACCAGAATACGACCAATATACGACGTCTTTAAGACGTCCGTCTGCTATCAGGGATGTCCAGTCCCGCTCCTTCAACCCATCTGGTAAGCGAACAATGTTTTTCAGCATAATTTTTATTCAGCTGATGAATACAAAGATACGAACAATTTGAAACAGTAATGTGGTGCGCTTGGGTGCGACTTAGTTGATAGTTTCTATTTGAAATTCCTCTTTGGAAGCCTCGGAATATCACAACATCTGGTACATGAATCTTCTCGTACAAGTGGAAAGAAACATTTTCAGAAAAAATAATTTCAAATTCCTTTATGCTAAGTGAACTAAATATTATCTTTACTGGCTCATTTTGCCCAAGTCATCAATGGATGGTCCTCTCGCAATGTAGAATATGATCTTCATTGTAAGACCAAATGTGCAACCTTTCCGAAAGGGGGAATCAAGGTTTTTGTAAAATGGAGGGGGCACTAATCCGAGAAAAAAAATTGAAAAGCATAATAATAATAATAATAATAATAATAATAATAATAATAATAAAAATAATAATAATAAAGATAATAGTAAAGTTATCGCATTTTCAGGTGCCTTTTGGGGTAGAAACTGAAAAGTACATTAAAACAATATTGAAGTTTGAGATCTAATTTGAATTCATAATATTATTCTAAATCAGGCAGAGGAATATTTATTATTAAACTTGACCACTGAACATCAAAACGTTAACGTTATTATTACATTTTCACTGTCTTTATTGTATAAATAGGGCCTACAGAAGATGCAGGTGGTATACTTCTAGCAATTCCACTTTTCGTGCCAGTCGGTATTTGCCTTTTCATCGTAGCATTTGGCATGACAACCTACCAATTAGGAAGAATAAATACAAGGACACAAAGTCTTGTTACTGCCACAGCAGTACGACAACGCAGGCACCAGAATAGGAAAGCTATCGTTGTTTTTAAATTAGAAACAAGAAGTAATCATTCTGAAGATCGAACCGATAGCCTTTCACATTATTATTCGTCATTGGACAGCCTATCCTTAAGTGAACGGGGAAATACCGACAAAGCAGAGGTACCGGAGCTTGTTTGTGGGACTCTTGATCCATGGGCTTATTCTACTGACCGAGAGAACATTTTGTCAAGTGAACGTCGAGAGAACATCAAACCCGAAGCCCAACATATTGAGGCAGATACTTTCATTCACGTTGGCGGAATCGACGTCAAGCTCCAAGGCCCACTTTCCAGAGAATCTCCTGATGCTTCTCACAGAGTTTATTATTCGCGGCAAATCAACAAGTTAATGTCTTTCAGTAAAGCTGATTTAAAGACAGATCTAATCCTAGAAGCACACACCTCGTGTGCATCAACCACAGCTGTAACCAGGATTCTTTCTGAAGAACTATAGCCACAAAATTTTTCTCTTTTTCTGATGTTCTCGATTCTTCCCAGGATTCATCTTGTATATAGATGATGGCTACATAGCCTCAAGATCATATTTGTCAGACCCATTTATGTCGCGACTGCGTATTTCACACATTAGGGGAGAGATTGATGATCATGTAAACGGGTTAACCCCGGAAATAGCGATAGCACGTAACAGGATAATTGCGCCTTTATATGATGCTACCAGACATGAGCTTTGACATTCTGCATAATTATGTCTCAAGCATAGCAGTGATATGCGCGGGATTTTGTCTTGCCCGAACCGTCTTATGTTTTTACTTTCATTTACAAGAAGAAAAAAACATGTAGATTGTTCAAAGCATATTAAAGGGATTCGGTAACTTTGTGGAGGGTTGATTTAATAAATTGTTGAATTTTGATATCTGTCTTGTATAATGATGTTCAAAAGGATAAATAAATAGCCAGGCATAGAAAGGTTTTCAAATATATAATGCTATTATTAAGATATCTATGACTGAATACTCCCATTTACGAAAGCGTATGGCCATACGCTTTAGTCTAACACTGAGTCTATGGGGGAAAATGGCTCTGGCATTTCCGGTCACTTGCATATGTTTACTTTTGTGAAGGAAATGATGATTTTGAAGTGCTTTTTCCCCCCTGGTCTTCATTTTTACACCATATTACATACACTGATCGCATGTAAGGCCAAGCAGCTCAGATTTTATCAAGCCTCTATAAAGTTACCAAATCACTTTAAGTATGATTGCCTTAAGGCCGTTTACACAAAAATGGGCAGAGCTGAGTTGTATTAATTTGTAAATGCATTGTGTGACACTTTCTGACGTTATGAAGCTTTAATTACACATATACACATATAACTTAAAGTGTATATATATATTACGCTAAGGATTTGGGGCTTTTTTTTTGGGGGGGGGGGGGTTCGAATAGGCGCCTCCCCTCGCTCTTTCGGTTCCCACCTTTTGGTACCCACTGGCCGGGAATGGTTCTTAGAGGGTTGGGAGGCACTTTTTAAGGGCTGACGTGCCGTCCATATTTCATAAATTCATTTCTAAACATTGAATTTACGGAGGGAGTAATAATTCTGCCGTACGCACGAAAAAGTACCTTTTGTGATGCCCCAACCCATACACTTTACCTGTGAAGGGGGAGAAACCTCAATTGGTAAATTGCCATAGAACAAAGTGACGTGTATACTCCAAGGCCATACACGCATATATGGCTTCAATGTATACGACGCAACACAGGTGTTATTCGTTCGCACAGCGCATGTGCACATGTACAGGTACTATGTTTCACGCATAGAGTTGCATAATTTGTAGCTTCATGGTTACATGCACACACAGTTTAGTGTGTATGTAATTCTATGGTTTCACGGCGGTCGCGGGGGGGGGGGATGTCTCATCATCCACGTGAAAACGGATAAAACGTGTACCTTTTCAGCAATAGGCGCGTAACCCAGGTTACGCGTTTAGGGTATCAAAAAAAGATATCAAATTCAGAGACTGTTAAGAAGGTCCGCGAAGGGGGGGGGGGGAATAGTTCGGTATTGTGTTTGCAAGTTAGGTTAAATTTTTGGCTAAAAATATGTCTATGATGATGATGTGGGCCTAAATAGGATGTAAAATACCAAGCAAGATATAAAAATAGTATAAAAGTATAAAAATCAGAGATAGAGTTGTTTCCCTTCAATCTGCTTTTCAATTCAGCAAGTGATTTACGCGGATGATGTACAGGTCTCAATGAAACATCCCCGGGAGGGGGGGGGGGTTGGTCGTCGCGATAGATTCGGATCGTTTTCTGCCTTTTATTTGTGAAAATTCGGCTCCTTTGGAAGTTTGCTTTATGTAAGCATTCCATTACTCTCTAAATTTAACTTTCAACAGGTTTTGTTAATTTTATTTTTATATATTTACATTTATTTCTTTATTTATTTTTTGGGGTGAAGGGCAGGAACATATAACTGTTAGATGAAAAAAAATGGGAGGGGATTTCGGCCACTTCATATTTTAAGACTCTTTATAATTGATTAAATTTATTTCTACTTTTTACTTATATCATGGAAGCATATACTAGGGTAAACTTCCTTTTACAACAGCCACCCAACATGAAAACAATGTATATGGTTTGGGTTAGGGTTTAGGGTTTAGGGTTAGGGTTTAGGGTTTACATAACCGCACATGGATGGCTGTCGCATAAGTCATTACTATTATCAACAACTAACTTGACATGAAAGGGAAAATTGCCCTCATACCGTTGGAAACGTGTTATTGTATATCGCCTCAAATATATTATTCATTCCCTTATGACAGACTAAACCGACCTGTAGACATCATTCGGGGAGGGGAGGTGTAGGAGATCACGTCACTTAGGAATATCGGTTGCCACGAGGTAAAGAAGGAGACCCCCGGCCCCCTCCCCCCCCCCCCCCCCCACCAAAATTTCCTTCGAAAATATTGCCACTATGATATCAATACGTATAGGATATTACTCCCATCTCCCCTCGCCCTGGGGGTGACGGGAGGCCGATTTGGGGGGGGGGGGGGGGGTAGTAGGGAAAAGTCAATCGGTCGGTCCTCCCAAGACCCATATAAGGGGGCAATAATCCCCCTGAAAAATAAATTGACAATGAATTCACTTTTTCTCATTTTTGTATCCTTCACAAGGGATGTACCGCTAATTATGCATGTTGTGTTT
Source organism: Heliocidaris erythrogramma (assembly GCA_025617745.1). Classification (NCBI taxonomy): domain Eukaryota; kingdom Metazoa; phylum Echinodermata; class Echinoidea; order Camarodonta; family Echinometridae; genus Heliocidaris; species Heliocidaris erythrogramma. The sequence continues at coordinate 44,521,664 of CM046858.1, read as the reverse complement.
TCATAGCCTTAATTTCTCTTGAGTATTAAACCACAGAAACATGGCAAGATCAAATCGCTTTCTCTAGCTCTATGCATGGATATACTCACTGGCGTAGACAGGGGCACAGGGGGCCATGGCCCCTCCTATTCAGCCACTAAAAAAGCATAACTAAAAAGCAGTCCGGACGTTGAAATAACTTTCCTCCTAAAGAAAAGTGCTACGAGCCAAATTTGCTATAAAACGTCAGAGCTTTCGTGCTTCGCGCGGGAAAACTTCCCCCTCCCTGCACCCATCCCCTGGGGAGCACGCTTTGCGTGCTCACCACCAAGTTCGCACTCTTCGCGTGCTCACAACCGCCCCCTAAAATGAAATCCTGGCTATGCGGTTGGATCCTTCACGTCTGCCCCCTATTGAAAAATCCTGGCTACACCTCTGAATATACTATGGATATCACAGTTCTCAGATAGATGTGAGTAAAGGGAATAGCAAAAAAATGTGGCAGAGTATCAAGCACATTATTCCTAAATCCAATCATGTCTTACCCAGCAGCCTAGACGTGAATGGGACCAAAATTACTGATGACAAAGGTATTGCTCAAACATTTAATGAATATTTTGTTACTTGTGCTCAAAATATTACGCGTGATATCCCAAAACACGCTGAAATCATTCTAGAAGAAAATGAGCTAGCTAATACTGAAGAAAAGTTTGAGCTACATCAAGTCATGAACGCATTTGTTTTAAAAGAAATTGAAAACATGAGTGACGATAAAGCAACAGGTGATGATGGAATAAGTTGCCGTCTTTTGAAAATGGCGAAATATGTCATTGTTGACTCTTTAACGTGCCTTATCAATAAGTCAATTGCAACAGGACAAGTGCCTAAAATCTTGAAAAAAGCGAGAGTTATTCCAATTTACAAGGCTGGTGGTATGTCCACTCCCAGTAATTACAGACCAATATCGATATTATCCGTAGTAAGCAAGATTCTTGAAAAAGCTGTGCATTTCCAACTATGTGATTTTCTCGACAAATATGAAATATTGTGTGCTAACCAATCAGGTTTTCGTCCCCTTCACTCTACTGCAACAGCTCTTATGAAATTAGTTAACCAACTGTCATTGAATTTTGATAACAATGAATTAACAGGTGTTGCTTTCATTGATTTGAGGAAAGCATTTGACACTGTTGATCACGATATTCTGTTACATAAACTGAAAGCCATTGGCTATTCTGATAGGAGTGTTCAGCGGTTTGTATCATATCTGTCTAACCGAGAACAGACGGTTTGTTTTAAAGGGACCACTTCAAGTTCCTCAAAAATTGTGATGGGTGTCCCACAAGGTTCAATTCTTGGGCCACTTCTTTTTTCTATCTACATTAATAGCTTACCAAAATGTATTGATGAAAGTATTGTTGATATGTATGCCGACGACACCACTCTAACAGTTAACGGAAGAAGTGTTGCAGAAGTAGAGCGAAAGCTAACAAAAGGTTTAGAAAATGTTTTTTCGTGGGTAACAAAAACCGTCTAGTTCTTAATGCTGATAAGACAAATGTGATGCTTATTGGACCACGATCAATTCTTAATAGTGTAAAGGATTTTTCTGTCACACTAAACGGCAGTTGTCTGAAAAGAGTTAAAGTTGCCAAGTGTCTAGGTGTCATGATTGATGAGGAGTTGCGATGGACGGAACATGTGGAACAAGTTATTAAGACTGCTCAAAAAAATATTAGTGTAATTAAGCGAGCAAAAAGTTATGTTCCAACTAGGTCTCTGAAACTTCTATATAATTCCATCGTCCTTCCTCATTTTGATTATTGTTCCTCTGTTTGGTCCGAAAGATTTCAAAGACAAACTATTAAACTACAAAAGGTTCAGAAACGGGCTGCCCGTATAGTGTTGGGAGAAGGATTCGATGTATCCTCAAAAGATATGTTTAGTCGGTTAGGTTGGATGCCTATTCAGACCCGTTTCCAGTTTGGACGTGCAGTGATGATGTATAAAGCAATGCATGGCGTGGCACCAGAATACTTAAAAAAAGATTTACAACATGTCAGCTCTCTACATGATCACAGCACAAGACATGCTGTAAGAGATACATTGCGTGTACCTAAATTTAGGACGGACACATACAATAATAATCTAGAATTGCAGTATGGAACCAACTTGAAACTTCTATCAAAATGTTGCCTACTTTAAACAGTTTCAAATACACTCTAAAAGCTCTGTTATCTGCAGAGGAGATGTAAGCTGTGAACTATATGGGGATATTATGCATAGCAACTTCTTTGGTATATGTGTTGTTAATTATTTCCCCCTCATTTTGATGTGTGGTTATCATCCATATTTTAATTTGATTATTTCACAGTTTACAATGCTAATAATCCTTAATTTAAAATTCGATTCGAAAATTCTTGTAAATAGTCAATGAATATTACTGAATGATTACTTCACTAATGAGGATACCGATTAATGTGTATTATACGTGTTTATGCTTGTGTATTTATATATTTTGATTATTGTTGATGTTATTTGTTTTATTGTTACCAAACAGGGCCTCATGGAAGACCACCAGATTGGTGATATGAGCCACCCTGTATAAATATCAGAAATAAATAAATAAATAAAGATATACTACTATAAATCTATCCATGCTCTATGTGCGAGAATCCCACCCTGGTGTAAATGAGATCGTGTGTCATCCACAGGCCACAGGGCCGACGTAACATAAATAAAATCACTATTAAGTCATTCATAAAGTAAAACAATCGTCAATTTAGTCTTCATCAGCATGAAAATGTATTTTCTTCAGAACTCATGTAAGATATGAATAAATAACACGTATTAATATGTTGTAAATACTTCTTGGTAAAAAAAAATAACCCGACTTTTCTTTTTATTCAATCGATTATTGTGACAAATATACGGTACGACGATTAATCATAAACACAGCTAGCGCCCGTGTATGTCCACGGGCTGCTTCTGCTAGAATATATAATATATAAATATATATATATATATATATTTGATGCCACTTGAACACCGCAGGTCTGATAATTATATAATCAGTAGATGAGGTACAGTTCCGGAAAAAAAATTCCGGAAAAAATTAGACTGGGAAATGAATGTAAAAGACTTGTATTCTTCATTTAGTAGGAGCCTATATAGTATGTCCCTCCAAATATACAATCGGACTTTTAGCATCAATAGCTTTCAAATTTGTGAATTAATCTTAATATGGTTCAGGATTGTGAAACTATAACTAATTATTTGTATCTCAGTGAATACCCCATACGATTTGGTTCGGTAGTCACGAAGAATTAGGGATTTTTGTAACGTATGTCATAAGTCCCTTCCATCCTAGATTTGACATAAGGTAGATGCACAAAGCACAATGAACAATATCACACTCCTTTCAAAAGGTTTGAAAAGGAACTTACTGTTTTGTTTATATATCTATAATTGTTATGGCAAATAATCATTTATCATTATAATTGCCATGGTTCTTTTGTTAATTATTAATTATTTTTATGTTGCAAAATGGTTTCTTTAATCGATACTTAAATGACGATTGTATTTTTTCTGGGACATAATGTATGTCCTCGCATTCCTTATATTAACTTTCCGGGTATTTTGCTTTGACAGCAAGTCAGTGTTGAGCTGTAAAGTGGCGTAGCGTTTGTCTTGTTATGTGGACGAAATGCAAAAAAAGCGTGAATGATAGGACAGCAAACATTTTAGTGTTTATCTATAATATTCATTTATGTATTAGTTCTATGGAATATTATTTTGTTTATATATAGTAGGTCGAATCAAGCAAGTTTGAAATAATGTGTAATATATAATATATATAGAATACATGCATTCCTTAAATAATAAAGATGTCTCGAAATGAAGCGTTGAGGCTGTTTTCGACAGACATTTGATTACGTATGTCTTATAAATTGTTGTACATTTCGTTCATTTGATTGATTATTTATATTATATTGGATGGCTCTGAATGGGATACCAGAGAATATTGGCCCTAACGAGTGGAATATTTTCTGGTATTCCATGAAATAAAGTCATCCAATATATACAATAGGTGCACGAGAATAATATCCACATATTAATAATAACTATGAAACACTAAACATTTATATAAAAGAAACTTTTAGCAATCGTAGAGCATTGTATGAAAAAAAAGTTTCGGTTTCTTGCCTCTATTATTTATGACGTAAATCCTGCAACAAATGTATAGAATAAAGTACAGGGTGAGATTCATTTATATTCACGAAAGGTCCCCACAGAAAGGAGACTGTGTGTAGTTTTTTAATTAGTCTTTTATAGAAACAGGTCATCATGGTAAATGGTCTATCAAAAGTTTCTTTAGAGGTATAATCACCAATGAGCTCTATCAATGTGGAGAGTAACACTGTTACGTGTTCATAATTATGTGGGCGAACCTTACTGTATGTTCTGCTTTTGTATTAAATCATTTGTAAATAGTTAAGTGACAAACATGTACCGTTCTGCAATAATCTTCTTGGTCATGGACTTGTTCTCTTCAGTGGTTATGAAAGCGATGGACGCTGCGTCCGTTGGATATGCACTAGGTAAGAAAATCGAAAGCAATTGGATTTACCCTATAGAAAGATATAACTAATTCATTCTCATCAAACCATATATTATGTCATTCGCACATGGGGCGTCATTTTAAAAGGTTACAAAGGTAAATCTTGGTGAATCTTGTTTGTATTTGCTCTAACATACAGCAAGAAATGGTATAAATACTTGCAGATTCAAGAATAGAGGCTGTCTAACGTTTAAACAATGTCAACATTATCGCAATTTTTCTTTTTAAAAGTGTGTCATTTTCATAGCATTGTTAAGAGCAATGGTTCGGCATACAATGAACAAATTGTAATTATTAACTAATTTTTTTCATTTCCAAAATTTTCTAATTCAATGAAGCCCATGTCAAAGACATTTTACATTGATTGTTGAAAAAGGGGGGGAGGAAAAGAAGGGGGAATATGAGTTTTCTTTCTCATTCCTTCAGACAACCTGGACCCAATAGCTCATCTAGGGATTCTGGCGCCCGGGACAATCAACGAAGTTGCACCCCCCCCCCCCCCCCCCCCCCCGCTCAAACTTGCCTACGTTATTGTACAAGTGAGGGAGCAAGGCAACCGAGATTTTTTACATTTTTAACCCCAAAACGCGAGTTCTTGTGCATTTTACCCAGGACAATTGAGCACTGCAATCGAGGGGTAGAGATTCGCATTTTGAACTTTGGTCAACGGTTTTCTATCCACTTCCTTCACAAATGGAGCGCATAATTAACAAAACCCTTGAGAAATAGAGTCGAGGAATTTAGCGAGGTAACCGGAAGTTGAGATTTCTTTCAAATGTTGAACCCTCACAATTTTTTAATACATTTTATCCTATATTGGGGACACGACATTGAACAAACGATGAAACTTACACTTTATTTCACTTTATTTTTCATATTTTGAACCCGTGTTCGCAAAATTAAGACATCCTGGAGCAAACATAATTATGCGATGAAGCAAAGTGACTGAGCTGTAGAAACTTTTGCATTTTAGATCTTGAGAAAAAACATTTCTAACAGTCTAATGCATATATCATGCCCATTGCTGGTGCATTATCCTTAATGATCATATTTTTCTTTGTTTTCTTTTGATATTCACAGATGGATATTACTATGGTTGCTACCCCCTTCTCTGCTTGAAATTCGATTACGACATCAACATTTCGGACTTCATACCAACGCCCAACTCTTGCAGAACAAGATGCAAAGATGAGGGGTTTTCCTTAGCAGGGCTTTACAACGGAACAGAATGCTCGTGCTCTTGTGAACAAGATTGCCTAATGAAGTTGGATGATATCTTTTGTGGATTGCCCTGTCAGGATCACACGGAGTCGTTTTGTGGTGGTTACACTGCAGTTTCTTTGTACAGAGGTACAACCTTGCATGTTCAATAAATACTTCTTGTTGTTGAATACATCCAATTTTGGAAATAACGGTTTTTTTGTTAGAATGTATAGGATAATTTTACTTACGAACTCTTCAGAGCTGAGAATAATGCAATATCAATTTTGTTCAGAAGTGTAATTTATTCCTCTTGTCATTTTGTACAAAAGCGTAACATTTCAGTGATTAAATCTGTTGTAAGAAACTATTTTGACGAAATTGTGGTGAAGATCCTTTTCGATATCAACATTGTCATATTTTTAACCAATACAATTTTAATAATTGAATAAGAAAACCTTAGTGGTTCTTTACCGCCAATTTCCTACAATATCCATAGATTATTGCTGCTCTCTCTTTCTCTCTCTATTTTCCCCAATTTCTGTAAATCTATTCTTCTCCCTTAGATGATGGTGTTTAATGATCAGGAGATGTATAGAAATTGCATTATCACAGTAATTTTGCTCTCACCATCCTGTTCATTCCCTTCCTTTTTATCATGCAGTGGGTTCTTCAAAAGCAGCATTCAATCTAGCCAGTATTTGCAGGCCGACTTCTAAGAAAAACGGAGAAGGTACATGTCTATGCCCATGTCGACGTATTCTTTTCAATTTTACTTCTCTTGTGAGGCGATAGCATTATTAACCCACGGTCAGGTGTGAACGATTTCTAAAATATATTTGTCTACATGTATGTTAAGTGAGAGGTTAGCATGATCAAGCATTAACAATCTTCATGATCTTAATCACATTGTTTTCATTGATAATGATAACTTTTGTGTGGACATACAGCATACCCCCATCCCCCTTCTCTTCTGCACCGCAATCTTTCTTCTCTTAAAGTAGCTTCTCTTTGTGGTCATATAGAACTTCGCAATATTGATATGTACCATATGAAACTTGTATGTAGTTAGCATCGTGTTAATGGATTGTCGTGTCTGATAAAGGTAGATTTATGATAATCATCATTTAATCAATGAAGGGTCAATTCTCGCTACCGCAAATATGCAATTTTCGACGTAGAGGGCAATATTATGCATGGAAATGGTCCGAATCTTCGTTAAATTCACTTCCGGTCCGTATAAGCCAGTTCGGGGTTAGCGCATGGTACAAATGACCCCAAATATCCACAGATATTTTAGACATGGAGGGTCCCTTTATGTGCACTTCAGAAAAATAACTCTGGGAGTGATAGAGGTGCCTCATGAATAGCTTTTGTTTCCCCCTTTAAAAAGAATACTTCCACCTGCATAATTGAATAATGATTACATGACATTCATGAGCACATATCGAATATTAGTGTCAGTGGGTTTTAGAATTTTGGTACAGATGACCTTTATCTGCTCATGCTCAGATTGCATCCCCGAAGTGGCTTATTAGCCTATACAATAACTGACCCCTCGGACAATTGCCCCCAGGGTAATTACCCCTGGGACAATTGCCCCCAGGGTAATTACCTCTGGGACAATTTTGTACAGATGACCTTTATCTGCTCATGCTCAGATTGCATCTCCGAAATGGCATATTGAAATACTACGGCTTATGAATAAAATGAGTGCTAAAATGCTTAATTTTTGGATCGCATGACATAAACCAAATTTTGAAAATGCAACCAATTGTCTCAATAAATCATGACGGTATCTTTTCAAACATGTCGGTTAATTTATACTCAAACTCGAGGATTTTTGTAATACCTGAGTACATTTTCAATGCAAAAAGACAAACACATTGTCGACCCAATCGGGATATTGTCAGCAATGCGCATGCGTGGTTTGCATGACAAACGCCATCTGTTGGCGAAATTGCGTATTTGGGGTTGCGAGAATTCTCTTCCTATAATGATGGATTTTCTAGTTCATCCTGTTACCCATTGAAACACTTCAGAAGTGTACAATGCGGTAGTTAACAACAAAACGCACTCGACACATTGACATTGGAAATATACTTTTATAACCCTCATTCAGAACAGTTTAAATGTCGTGCAAATAAATTTAGAGAGTCTCCACAAGCTGCTTCCAAAATTTTGTATGCTTTAATACAATTTGTTCAATTCATGCTGTTTCTTTCCAAATTAATGATTTTGTATGTTGCAGAGAACGCTCAAGAAACGTTCTCGGATAAATCTGACAGTTACGAGACACCTCAGGAAGACCAGTCTCTAAATGTGGACGATGATACAAAGGGTAAATATCATTTTTGATCATGCAGTAACTTTTAATAAAAATCAGCATTCAATGTATCAGGTATTTGTAGGCCGACTTCTAAGAAAAACGGAGACGGTACGTCATTCTAACGTCATTCTAACGCCACATTGGAGGACAAGTAGGGGCACATGTGCATCAGGCTAGGGAAACCCATTGTAGTCTTGGCCTGGTGCATGGCTTTTTCCCCGTTGTCTTGTCCTTCCGTGTGGCCGATCGCCACATCACCGAGACTGACTTCTGCTGTTTTCGACATATTTCCCGTCAAGTTCAATTTCATTTAAATCGTATTAATTTTCAAATCAAATCAAAACTTTATTTTGCAGAAGTAATTTAAAATTTGATTAATCTATCGTTTCCATGTTTTACTATACCTTGCCATATCATGCCCATTTGTCTTGTACATGTATTTTATTCTATATAAGTATTGTATTTCATGAATTATTTAAATGTATGTCGTATTCTTTGTAATCTAAATGTCAATTTGAATGTTTTTATTATGTGTGAATCCAACCATATGGTTGAAATAAATTCTAAATTCTCATTCTAAATTCTTTGTCCATTCGACGTATTCTTTTCAAATCTACATCAATTGTAAGGCGATAGTATTATTAAACGACGGTCATGTGTAACCGATTTAAAAAATATGTAACTGTCCACTTTAAGTGAGATGTTAGTATGATCAAGCTTTACAATGCTCATGATCTTAATCACATTGCTTTCATTGATAATGATAACTTCTGTGTGGACATACAGCATACCCCATCCCCCTTCTCTTCTGCACAACAATCTTTCTTCTCTGAAAGTAACTTTTTTCTCTTCGTGGTAATAGGGAAATTTGTCATATTAATATATTCCTTATATTGATATATTCCTTATGAAACTTGTATGTTGTTAGCATCATGTTAATGGGTTTTCGTTTTTGATATAGGTAGATTTATGATAAGCATCATTTAATCATTGAAGGGTCAATTACTGGTTGCCTGAATTATAAATAGTTCTGACGATATGAGAATATTAATCTTGAGGATCCGCTTAAAGGGATGACTCTCCATTTAATAGACAGTGATAAAAGTAATTGAGGTTATACACATTTTAATTGGGGGTGTCGGACCAAGTTGCCGACAAGGTCGCCGAAATTTCCCTACTAGAAGAAGAAGAACAACAACAAAAAGAACAAGAAAAGAAGAGCAACAAAAACAAGAATAAGAACAAAAACAAGAACGAGAATTGAACAATACAGAAAACAAGAATTGAAGAACAATGCATAGAATAAGAACAAGAAGAAAAAGAAAAAAAAGGAAAAGTCATCAATTTGTCAGATTTGCCGAGAGAAAATATAACATTAACCCCCCCCCCCCCCCCCAAGCAACGCCCCTGGTTATGACAACGGCACAATTCTTTTCCAAAAAATCAAGGATCTTCTAGTCATCCTGTTATCCATTGAAAATACTTCCAAAGAGTAGAATGTGATAGTTAACAACAACAAAAAAAAAAAAAAAAAACACTGACGACACATTGACATTCGAAACGTATTTTTATAATCCTCATTCATTTTTAGCAGATAATTTTACATTTTCTTGTGTTTTCTCAAATGCAGATGGTGTGACTCCTATGGCTCCAATTCTCGTGCCCAGTATTTGTCTATTCACCGTTATAATCATGATAACTGGAATGGCAGTTTATCGCCTAATATGTAAGAGAAGAGTGAATCTAATTTCCACTCCTCCAAAAGAAGAAGGCAACGGCAGTCAACAAATGAACCACTCAGCGCTCGGCACGGATACGAAAGACCGTTTTGAAAACTCCGACGGGGGTTGCCCGCATTGCAGACAATTTATGCTTGATGCTGTCCACGGCAAATTGAAATCCAGTGGTTCCAAAACATTGGCAGTAGAACTAGGCCTACGACATAGTCAAATACGACATTGCACTTCTTCCGCGACTGACAATTATGCAACATTAGATCCTTGGTGTTATTCCACAAACAGAATTAGCGTCACCGATGTTTCAGCTGATGATTACGGGTACGTCGACCTCGACATAAGGCCACGCTGGAAGAGCTGTGATGAAGCTGGTGCTCCCAGCCAAGGTGACACCACCGGAGACCTTTCAACGGCAAAACCTTTGACTAGAGATGAGTCCCGGTCACAAAGTGCTCTCACAACCATGACGTCTTCAGAAGATGGTGTAGAGGGGTATCCTGTTCCAGATTCGGTTCCCACTGGCTCTCCCAAAGTGTACTATTCGTGCAAAATTCATAGGGCACAGGCAACCCTTGGTGATTCTTGTAAAGAGAGAGATTTTCCACACGAGTCTGTTTCGAGATATACATCACTTGGAGAATGCAATTTACGTATTCCCGAGGCAAGAGGGTCCACCGGTAAGCCCAGTGGAGGAACTATTGGTTGCGTCCCGGGTTCTCTTTCTACAGGCCTTGCGACATCCAGCTGCTACCCCAGTAGTACTCCTGGAGCGCAAGGATCTCCGATTGAAGCTAGTAAAGATTTTGATTCAACCACAGATCCCTTTTCACATCCAACGTCCGCAAAGAAGTCTTCTTCTGTTAGCGAAGCAAATGTCACTTCCAACGAATCTGGAAACGAACTCGACTCCGAGTTGCTAACCCTAATGTTCGAAGTGCACGATCGGTCACGGAATAATCCTGAAGGAATAAAGAGGCTAGATGAAGCTCGCAAAGATAGGAATATCGATCTTCTTCCTGATACTGGGCTACTTTGTAGAGAACCGTGGACTAAGTTTTTCAGTCGTCGTCATGTTTCTATGGTCAACACATCTTCAAATAGGGTTGAAAAACAAAGCGGGGAATCACAACCAAAAGAGGTGTCGTCTGATGTGCCGTGTTTCATTATATACCCTAAAACGAGGGTGAGACCAAGTATCCGAAACATGTTATTTCCGTCATATCCCGAGAGCAAAAAGGAGTTGAGTGAAATCAATTCTAAGTCAATACACTCTGAAGATAGTTTAGAAAAGTAATGCATTAAACTATCAAATTAATAATATTGTTGCAAGGCCGTAGACTATTAAAGGGTACCAATCACCCCAAAAATAATTGTTCCGTATGTTTGAGGTTTCATTTCAAAATATGAGCTTCAAATATTACTTTCCAACCTCTTAAGGCTCCACCCTAAAAAAAGCTCCAGATCTCATTCCTGCAATGGCATTATCTGTCAATCATCAGTCAGCTACACTAACATTCTACAATAGACTGTGGAATGTAACTTCCCCCAGCTCAGCACATGCTCACAATAGAATTGCATACTTTCAAACAATACCTCCTCATTACCATTGTAGGCTATGTAGGCATCGTATGGTCTATTAGAACAGATGGTCATCTCTGGCAAAGCTACATACCGCTGCCTCTCCTTAGCTGATTGACAGATGATGTCCCTGCAGGAATGAGATCTGGAGCCTTTTTTAGGGTGGAGCTTAGCATGTTTGAGAAAATGATTTCAAAAATTATCTAAAAATCTATGAAACATATCTAGATGTTTGAATAACAAAATATGAGTTGTATACATCCTTGCAAATCACCAGAAATCAACTTGAATTTGGGTTGCAGTGGACCTTTAATTACACTCTCTATAAGCGTAAAGGCGCCTCGTGAGTAGACTACTCGACGCACCCGTACGCGCTCGCCAAGATAAGGGCTCGCGCGGAACCCAACTCAGAGTTCGGTTCCGTGCGATCACCTTCATGTTATCCTTCATTTCCTTCATACTCCTTCATTGTTGACCTAGAGAAAGCGAGATAAAATATTAGTGGTTGATTTTATACTTTCTATGATTCCGAATGAATAGAGCTGGGCCCATCTTTTTTTTAAAGAAGCTCAATTAATGTGCGGACAGGGGCAAAAGCGTTGATCGAAAACGAAGGATTTATATATAGCTAATTGTGTAGCTACTGCACTTCACAATTTTTACCTCTGAGAATATTTAGGTTTTGGAATGAAGAAACTTTAGCTTTCAGAGCACTAGATAGCTAATCGCAATACCACAAAATGTATTGTCATGGGGAGAGGTTCAAAACTACTCCCCCTAATAGATGTAATTATGATAAACAGGGGTTTCTTTTATATGAAGAATAATTGCGTCTATTAACATACGAGGGAAAGTGACTGAGTGAGAAAACTTTGAATTTAAAATGATGACAGTTTTCATTTTGCAGCACTGATAAGCTTTTCATATGATAACAATAATATAGATAAAGTTCGACGGGTTAGGGCCACTTGACAATATTAATTCACCTTTAAGTCGAAACAACCTCATGAACAGTGTTTAACGGTGCAGTTTCAGTTTTTATCTATATATATGACAATATTGATTCGATATACCTGTTATTTCACTAAACTCCAATAAATTCTACTTTATTGATTATAAACCAATCTGTTGTTGTATAGATCGTAATTCCATCATGAATGATTATAAATCAGAACATAGTTTCGAACAGTGAAGTGACTACAGGGGCATGGTGCACACCGCTGCCCACATGAAATGGAGAAAAACATTCAATGAAGAAAGAGAAAGAGAGAGAGAGAGAGATGAGCAGAACATGGAAAGAAGATGATGATAATAATAATAATATGTCCATTTATATAGCGCAACTACTATACAAATATACTCTACTGCGCTTAATACAAAGTACATGTATTACATTATTACCCCGGCATTCAAGGAATTTCTTCCTACCGGGTACCCATTTACTTTACCTGGGTGGAGAGTGGCAAATGTAGATGAATGTCTTGCCAAAGGACATTAGCGCCGCGTCTGGATTCGAACCGCGAACCATGTGATCCACAGACCGGTGACGTATCCACTAGACCACGACACCTCTACCTGATACGACTCCCTTCCTCATTCCTTGCCGATGTCCTTGTTAATTCGCATTTTACCCCCTCCCCCAAACATCTGTTGAATACCTAGTGGTACCGTTAAAAGCAGCTTTGCAACAAGGGTTGACTTGACATGGGTTTCTAATACATGAGTGAAACTTGGAAGTTGCGTGTATTTGAGTCATTAACCGCAATAAACTTGCAATTGATGACAAAGGATTGTATCAAGAAATCATTAAAGACAAGCGTATGTAGAGATATGAATCATATGACTGGTACACAGAGTAGCTATTCAGATTGTCACTTCGTTACATTTTTCATAATACTTTTCTACTCATTTAGCTACTAAAACTATTCAGAATGTATAGGTTCATAATGTTCGGCTTGCTAAGTTCGTGCGTTACTGGTAATGATAAATCGATGGAATCAGTGGACCCACCTAGTGCACAGGGTAAGCTATTCTGTATCATATCAAAATTCAATTTAATGTTCCAACAGATATTGACACATCTTATGCAATTCGACCAAAAAAAAAAAAAACACGAATATATATAAATTTAGGCCTATCTGCCTAGGCGTATATGAGGAGCGGGGATTTTGAAATGGCGATATTTGGGCAACCACTTCTGGCGATATTCGGGCAACCATACTCCATATGGGATTACTCCTGTTTCCGAAGGATCAAGATTCCAAATGTTCGTAATTCCGAAACACAAATGTCCCATAGAAGGGGGATCATAATTCCGAGCATTTGATTTATTTCTCCGAAGGTTCATACAATGAGGGTTCGTAATTCCGAAAATGAAAAAGGGTTCATAATTCCAAACATAAAAAATGGTTCATAATTCCAAAGGCTCGTAATTCCGAAAATGCAATATAGAGTCCTACATAACTTTTCGGAATTACGAACCTTCGAATAATGAACCCTTTTTCATTTTCGGAATTACGAACCCTATTTCATTTTCAGAATTACGAACCGTAGTAGTAACGAACCTTCGGAATTATGAACCTTCGTAAAAAACGACATATAACCCCTATCCCTGATTCCCTTCCCACGGCCGTCAGCGTTATCATCAGCATTAAGAACTTTCGGAAATATGAACCTTTTTCATTGTCGGAAGTATGAATTAACGAGCCCTATTTCATTTTCGGAATTATGACCCCTTTTTTATTTTCAGAATTATGAACCTTCGGGAAAATGACATGTAACCCTTCATATTTGGGCAGCGAGGTGCTTGGATATTCTTATATTCGAGCAGAAATGAGCCCAAATTTGTAATTTTTGTATAGTTGCACTACAAAATTGCAAAACAATTTGCTAGCTCGCTTTGGTCGCTCTCAAAAATGTATAAACTCGAAAATAAATATTTAGGAAAAAGACATCAGACCCCCTTTCGAAAATGTGCCCGTACGCCTATGCTTGTCTAATATCAGAATTGGTAATTATTGTTTATAAAATCATAACAGAGCAGTACATTTACTTATGTTATTAGATCAGTTTGGTTAAAGAAGATAGAGATGTAGAGAATGAGTGAGAAAGAGGTTTATACATGTGGAAAAGCGGACAATATGGAAAAGGAATTCAACCAAAGCACAATTGTTTAAAATTATTATAATCTTATGGAAGGATGAAAAAGATTATTTAGGGACTTTTGTGGGGAAGTTACCTACGTTTTGTTTCCTTCATTTTCACTTATTCAGAATCGGATTATCTTGGCTGTTTTCCTCGTGGATGCTTAGAATTTAACCATAGTGTGAATATGCCACGGTTCTTAACTTCCCCTGACTCTTGCAAATGGGAATGCATTCAACTTGGATTTAATATAGCAGCAGTGTACAACCGGACGAAATGCTCCTGTGCCTGTGAGATGACATGTTTACTCCGTCATTCTGACGACACCTACTGTGGATTGCCATGTCATGGTGACATAGCGTTATCTTGCGGTGGTTATACTGCAGCTTCTGTATACACAGGTAAAATTCATATATCACAAAGATACATTTCAAAAATTCAGAATTTACATTTGAAAGGGTACTAGCAAGTATATAATCAAGTGCCACATCACCTAATATACTTTCAAATGAAACGAAGAAGAGTCATTAAAACATTTTTTTAAATAATTGAATTTGATGTAAAGCATCAATGAAGGCAATAGTACGAAGGCCTCACAAATAAATTTAGGTCTTCACTTGAGGCTGGTGCCAATTGTTTGATCTTGTCGCAATACTGTGAATAACGATTTCATCCTTCCGACTTTTTCTTTCTTGTCATCGTAAAGCGGTCGATCCTGGCCGCCATTCAGTAACTCTTTTATAAATTATAATATCTCTACATTTAATAAACGTGAAATTATGTATCATCAAACTCTTTCCTTTTTCTTCCTCAAAACAATGCTATATGCTATAATACAATTACTTCACTTCATACTTTTCCTTTCTAACTTCATGGTTTCCCTGTTCCAGTGAACGCTCTAGAAAAGTCCTCGGTTAAATCTGATAGTTGTAAGACACCTCAGGATGACCAGTCTGTAAATATGAACAATGGACCAAACGGTAAATATATCTGTTTCTACTTGCAACAAGTTGATCCAAGTGTGTGCGTACATGACGGTATGTGTGTGGGTGAGGGTATGGGTGTGAGTGTATGTGGGTGTATGGGTGGGCTTATGTGTGTGAGGGTGTGCTCTTACATATATGCAGCTGTGAGTACAGAGAACAAAAGAGCACAATGATGTCCTTTATTTAGTCATGCTTGTCGGGTACAAAACAAAACAGTTCCCCCACAAATCAATGTGTGTGCAGTGTGCGTTTGTTTAGCATTATGTCCGAGGACATTTTCGGACAGAGAACAAAAAAAAAATCATGACAACAATGGTCCTCGGAAGCCGGACAATAGTCCTCGAACGTCGAACAATGAATTTATGCCTTATTCCGTCGACTGTCCGAGGACGAGTAACAATAGAGGAACAATAGTTGTCCTCGGAAGTAAAGCCATGTAAACGTGTGTGTGTGTGCGTGTGTGTGTGTGGGTGTGGGTTTGGAATGTTATGTTTATTGCCATGTTGAATTATATTGTGTAATTAATGCTTAATCTGTTATATTAATTTTGAAAAAATGAATCAAGGAATAAAAAATTATGAAAAGAAAAAAAAAAGTGTGTGTGTGTGTGTGTATGTGTTGTGTGTGTGGGTGTCGGCGTGTTTAGCCGTATGTCCGAGAACATTTTCGGACAGAGAACAAAAAAAAAATCATGAGAACAATGGTCCTCGGAAGCCGGACAATAGTCCTCGAACATCGAACAATGAATTTGTCCCTTATTCCGTCGACTGTCCGAGGGGGGGGGGGCATCTCGTTTTTCCGAAGGTTCGTTTTTCCAAAGGTTCGTATTTCCGAAGGTTCGTATTTCCGAAACCCTAATTTCCCATGCTTGGGGGTTCATAATTCTGAAAATGAAAAAGGGTTCGTAATTCCGAACATTTGTTGCATTATTCCGAAGGTTCGTTATTCCGAAGGTTCGTTTATCCGAAGGTTCATAATTCCGAAAATGAAATAGGGTTCATATTTCCGAAGGTTCGTATTTCCGAAAATGAAAAAGGGTTCATAATTCCGAAGGTTCGTATTTCCGAAAATGAAATGAGGTTCATAATTCCGAAAATGAAATAAGGTTCGTATTTCCGAAAATGAAAAAGGGTTCGTATTTCCGAAGGTTCGTATTTCCGAAAATGAAAAAGGGTTCATCATTCCGAAGGTTCGTATTTCCGAAAATGAAAAAGGGTTCGTATTTCCGAAAATGAAATAGGGTTCGTATTTCCGAAAATGAAATAGGGTTCGTATTTCCGAAAATGAAATAGGGTTCGTATTTCCGAAAAATGAAATAGGGTTCATAATTCCTGGTAAAAAAAAAAGGCGAATTCATCAGGAGCAGAGGTGTAGCAACGGGGGGGGGGGGGGGGGGGGGGGGCATGTCCCTACCCCTCCCTCATCGGATGGCGAAGAAATAAGAAAAAAAGAAAAAAAAAGAATAGGAATTGGACCCCTTCCGGCAACCCCCCCCCCCCCCCCAACCCTCTTCCACCAGCGGCGTCTTAGATTAGCTTTAAGATTATTCCAAAAGACTTGTGCCTCCAATGGTGCCAGAGCTCCCACAATGGCTAGACTCTAGCTACGCCACTGTTAAAGGGAAAATTTAGGGTCACGATAGGATATTATGGTTTTAATTGCCATCTTCAAAAAGCGGATCTCTTTTCGACGAAAAGCACCTCCCCCACCCCCGCAATGAATAAAAAAATGAAATGGAGACACAAAACTGGGAAGGTTTATAAAAGAGGAGAGAAGAGAAAAGAGATGAAAATAAGAGGACGAGATTAGAAGAATCGAATAAGTGTTTATGTGTTTGTTTGTGTGTGTGTGTGTGTGTGCTTGTGTGGAGGTGTCGTAGTCGAACGGTTTACAGCGCTTGACTGGAAACGCGAAGGTTGGGGGTTTGATATGGTACGGCACCTATGGCCTTTTTGTTGTAAAAAAAAAATGATAGCAACTTTCCTTTTTTTTAATTTACGAGCGCGCGAAGCTAGCGACCAAAAATAATTGTGCCTTTCCGTTGTGAAAAATCATAAAAATGACATATTTCGGCATATAATGATTGAAATATGAGGATATTCGGGCACCTCACTCCCTGAATATGAGGTGTGAGTTGCCGGAATATCGGCACTTTCAAATCCGGGGGGGGGGGTTGGCTGCACCCCCCCCCCCCCTTCTCGTACGCCTATGCCTATGTTAAGTACACAGTTGTGATTGATTTTAACTTGCGATTGTTTCAAATAAATCGCTTCAACTCCTTATAAGGTGGGGCACTGGTTGATAAAAGCCATTAATTTAGGTCACAATGTTTTCTTCTACATAATTTATGTAATTCCTTATTTCTATTTTTTACGATGAGGATTGTTTTACTCTCAATGTCTTTTAGTGTTTTGTAATTCGTTATGCTTGTAAAAGTTATTTCAAACTTCAGGTCAGCGGTTGTAACTGTTAAAAACGCAGACTGTGCAGTAAAATGAAGCAACTCATTAGAATCTGTACAAATGATTAATGGTTTTACTCATAAATACGAACCTACCATTTTTCATTGACATAATTATATGACCTTCAAATGCCCAAATATTCCATATTCGGCAGTAGGGTTAAGTAATATTATTCATGGCTCATTATTACATGTTCTATATTTGTCTTTTGATGGCGAAATTGCATTTCCATTACAATTTTTAAAAAAGGTTTTTTTTTTTTTTAACTCGCTTCGCTCGCTTGCAAATTGTAGAAACGGGGAGTATGATATTCTGCCAAGAGGCATCAGCTCCCCCTTTCAAAAACATTACGTGGCCATGTTCTGCTTGTAAAGATCTACTTGGAACTTTGGTGTGTCTCATTTTCCAAAGCGGTATATACATTATATAAATAACTTCAAGCCAATTTTGTTGTAGCAAATTTAATCCGGAATCCGATCATTCCCTTTCTTCAATACATCAGTATGTATTTCACCGAAGCAATATCATTTTATGAGAAATGAAACATGTATTCCTGAGGCGCTCGCTCACAAATATTGGTTATTATAATAGGAACAATGATAATAATGATAATAATATTAACAATAATAACAATAATGATGATAATAATAATAATAATTATTATAATAATCATAATAATAAAAATGATAATATTGATAGGAATTACGATAATAATGGCTATTTCTCTGGATTTTATTACAATTGTAATCATCATTGTTATGATTATTGAGTACGAAATTAATATCTTTACACTTGGCCGTCTTTCCCCTCCTCCCTATCCGAAATACGGATTGACGCCGTATTCTCTGAATTTACAACCCTTTTTCATTTTCGGAAATACGAACCTTATTTCATTTTCGGAATTATGAACCTCATATCATTTTTCGGAAATACGAACCTTCGGAATTATGAAACCTATTTCATTTTTCAGAAAAAAGGTTTGCGGTACAACCATGTGAGTTGGAATAACTCCACGTTCATTTTCGGAAAAACGAACCTTCGGAAAAACGAACCTTCGGAGTAACGAACCTTCGGAATAACGAACCTTCGGGATTATGAACCTTCGGAAAAACGAACCATCGGAAATACGAACCTTCGGAAAAACGACATGTAACCATCCGAGGACGGAGGAACAATAGAGGAACAATACTTGTCCTCGGAAATAAAGCAATACAAGACTGTGTGTGTGGGGGGAGGGGGGTGTGCGTGTGTGTTTGTATACATGTATACGCATTCAGACCGATGACATCGAACAAAGAGAACAATGGGTCATCGGTAGTAATTCAATAGGTCATCGGTTGTCAACAATTGGTGAGGTTTATTCCGTCAATGAATTTTGTGACGCAATTCAATAGTGGAGTCCTCGGTTGAAATTCGAACAATAGAAAACATAGATGTGTGTGTGTATGTGGGTGGATGTGAGTAATCAAGGAGGTACTAGGCAAGCTGTAATTGGGTTTTGCAGACGTGAATCAATCGATCTCATTATTTACGTCTGTGGACCGACCTTCAGGTTCATCATCCAAAAGACGACACTCAGTTTTGAACTTGGTCTATCAGAGTCGGTTTGTAGGGAATAACAAGGAGGGCCATGAGGTCACGTTTACTCCCGTTCCCTCTACCCATTTGGCAAAGCATCCATTTTTTCATCATATTATTTGATTCAGCTGATGAATAGAAAGAAACTAACAATATGCTCACTCGCATAAACTTTGGAACTAGAAAGTTGATATTCATTCAATCTAATATCAGAATGGATAGTTATGTTGTTTTTTAAAATCATAACAGAGTAGTGGATTTCTTTAATTAGGGCCTTATGGTTAAAGAAGAGAGAGAGGGGGAGTTAGAAGGAGGTGAATAAAAAAGCGGACAATATTGAAAGGATTTTAAGCAAAGCATTACTGTTTGAAATTGTTATAATATAATAGAAGAATGATAAACATTACTAGGGGACTTTTTGTGGAGAACTTGCCTACGTTTCATTTCCTTCATTTTCAATTATTTAGAATGGGATTATCTTGGCTGCTTTCCTCGTGGATGCTTAGAATTTGACCATAATGTGAACATACCACAGTTTCTAACTTTCCCTAACTCATGCACATCGGAATGCATTCAACTTGGATTTAATATAGCAGCAGTGTACAACCGGACGAAATGCTCTTGTGCATGTGAGCTGACATGTTTACACCGCTATTCCGACACCTACTGTGGATTGCCATGTCATGGTGACATAGCGTTATCTTGCGGTGGTTATACTGCAGTTTCTGTATACACAGGTAAAACGTGTAGAACATAAAGACATGTAGAAAAAAAATTATATAAGCTTCAGATTTTTCAGATTTCAGATTTAGATTTTATTTCATTACATTTTCATTTTTCAAAGTACATGTATATAACAATATGTATTGTGCAATTAACAATATACAAATAATTCACAACACAACTTGGTGCAGAAACGTTTTCGATCATTACAAGCAAAATAAAGTACATTAAAGTTTGAGTTGTAAAAAAAAAAATTAACAGTAATGAAGACTACGTTAGATTAATTTTATGAAAATGAGAATGAAAACAGAGACCAGCATAGAAGCATAGCTTGTAAAAGGGAAGTTTTGAAACATGCCAGAAAGGTGGACAGAGACTCCGGGTGATGCGCCACTTAAACTCTTGCAAAGCCCCTGACAGTCTAAAGAAAAGAAAACGAGCCAACTCATATAAAAAAATGTCAATTGCTTTTAATGCAATAGAATCACTGAAGCCGATAGTTTAATGGCCGTGTAAATAAATTTAGGCCTCCACAAGCTGTTTCCAATATTTGGTTCTTTGACAATAATGTAATGCACTACAACTTAACGGTTTTATCCCTCCTTCTATTTCTGTCTTCCCTGAAATCACAAAACGGTCCCTCCTTGCCTCCATTTCGTATCAGTTTCATAAATTAGAATATCTATCTTGCAAAAAGAAAAACGTGAATTATACGAACATATATCATCCAACTATTTCCCTTTCTTTCTCACAATATTTGTTATGCTATAGTACAATTTGTTCAATTCATGATGTTTCTTTTTTCATGGTTTTGGTATTACAGTGAAGGCACAAAAAACGTCCACGAGAAAATCTAAAAGTTGCAAGACACCTCAGGAAGACCAGTCTCTAAATGTGGACCATGATACAAAGGGTAAATATTTCTGTTTCTATTTGTAACAAGTTGATCCAAGTGTGTGTGGATGTGCGTGTGCGTAGGTGTATGTGGGTGGTCGTATGTGTGATTAAAGTGGAATGAATAATAATCCGATAAGCCAATAATCATGTAGATAATTGTCAGCCTGTTGAAAATATCTTTAAATTAATCCAATTAGATTATTTATTAAGAAGGACAACAATGTCTCAAAAAGTTGCAGTTTCCTTGGAGCTATACATTATCCCATGGGTGGTGTCATTTAATTACAAAGTAATGTTAGAGCAGTGCTATTTGTGAGATTCCCACTGACCTGTATACTAGCTACGATGACACTCATGATCACCTGTGGAATTCATGACACTGGATTTCATTATAATATACAATTTTTGTAGTCATGTACATTCAAATGAAGGGATTTTTACCCTGTCATATAACATAATTGTGTCAAGATATTTGGTTAATCTGTTTCATAAGTGAGGCAGTTTTTTTGTTAAGCATACACAAGTTGTTGCTTTGTCAGACAGGCTTGTTCCGAAAGGGTGGGTAGCGCGCGTCGCGTTGACTGGAACGCCACCATTCGTCCAAAGCCCCCCCCCCCCCTCCCTGGTTTTGCCGAAAGGGTGCGTTTGGACTTTTTTAAAAATGTAATAATAATGACAGCGGTGGACTTATATACGGATCCCGGCCCGTGCCCCCCCCCACCCCCTTTGAAAGAAAAATATGCAATGTGCCCCTTTTTTATTGTGCCCCCCCCCCCCCTTTAGAACTGATAACCTTTTATTGTTTGTTTGTTTGTTTGTTTTTTGTTGCAGAGAATTATGGGAGGAAAAATGGACCCCATAAAATCTGATAACCCACACCCCCCCCCCCCCGTCCACTGAGCGACTTTTGGAGGGCTCGCGAAGAAAAAAATCTCGCCAACCCCCCCCCCCCCCCCGAGCAATTTAAATACGGATCTCCCTCCAAAGTTGACAGCCCTGCATTTCTGTGCCCCCCCCCCCCTTACAAAATCCTGGATCCGCCCCTGATTAATGATAATAATCAATCAGGGGCGGATCCAGGGAGGGGGGCGAATCTGCCGTCCGCCCCCCCCCCCCTCCTTTGAAACCCAACTGGCATACCTTAAGTACACAATAGTTTTCCGGCTCTGTGCCCCCTATTTTACAAAATCCTGGATCCGCCCCTGACACCTGCCTGATAATAATAATAATAATAACAACAATATTTAGAAAAAGTCAACGCAACCTTTCGGCAAAACCGATGGGGGTGGGCTTTGGACGAATGGTGACGTTCCATTCAATGCGACGCGACCCGACGCTCCCAACGCACCCTTTCAACAAAACCGGGGGGGGGGGGGTGAACAAATGGTGGCCTGGTACATGAATCTTTTAATACAAGTGGAAAAATGTTTTCAGAAATATTCATTTCAAATTCCTTTTTGCTATAAGGAACTAAAATGTAAAAAAGTCCATGATGGATGGTCCTCTCGTAATGAAGCATGAGGTCTCCATTATAAGACCAAATATGGAGCCTTTCCGAAACATGCGGATCCAGGTGTTTGTAAAATGGAGTGGGCACCTGTCCTAAAAAAAAATCTGAAAAGCAAAATAATATTGATGGCCATGATGATACTAATAAAAAATAATAAAAATAATAATAATAATGATAATAATAAAAGTACCTTTATCACATTTTCAGGTGCCTTTAGGGTAAATATTCGAAAGTAATAATACATGCAAAAATGATTTCAAAGTTTTGAATCTAATTTGAATTCATATTTTAGATTAAGCGGAGGAACATTTATAAATACATTTGTCCATTGACAATAAAAAATTGATGTTATTATCACAGTTTCACTGTCTCTATTGTGTAAAATAGGGCCTACACAAGGTACACATGGTACAGGTGGTATAATTCTGGCAATTCCGCTTTACGTGCTAGTCGGTATTTGCCTTTTCATCGTAGCCTTTGCCATGACAACATACCAACTAGGCAGAAAATGTACAAGGACACAAATTCTCGTTACTGCAACGACAGCACCTCAACGCAGGCACCAGAATATCGACGCTAATGTTGATATTAACTTAGAAACAAGAAGCACCGGTAATCAATCTGAAGATCGAACCGATATACCGTTACGTCATTATATGTCATTGGACAGGCAATCGGGCAATCCGCCAAAGCAGATGCACCCGATCTCGTCTATGTGAGTTTCAGACAAGGATACCTAGGTGGGCTTCCGATTCTTGATTGGGGCCCTGACAGGTTAAGAAATAGTAGCGGATTACATCCAGGCCCGTAGCCAGAGGGGGGTCGGAGGGGTCGGAGGGTCGGAGGGGCTGAGGCCCGCTTTTTCATGAAAAAAAAAACACACACACCTTTAATCTTTGTTACCAGAATTACCCACACGCCGTCAGTTGTACAGCATCAAAGCTGGTGTAGTGAGTTGCAGTGTTGCCAACAACAAAAAGTAATAAGTAGATTTTAAAAAGAGGTGGCCATAGCTCCGGAGCGGCGGAGCGGCAGCGCGGGGAGAGCACGAGAGGTGATCCCCTGTCGTCACGGGGTTCTGGGGGTCCTCCCCCAGGAAAATTTTGAAATTTTGATGCTATTTGGTGCGTTTCAATAAGGCCATTTTTGAAGAAAAATTGCCAACACAGTAACACCTCTTGGAAATACGTAGAAGTAACCCATTATTGATTAATGAGTACGTAGAACGTAGTTGACCCTCAAAATACGTATTCTACGTATAAATACGTAGAGTTGGCAACACTGGAGTTGTATCTAATCCGTCCAAAAGTCCAGGCTTCCTGACACCGTTAGACCAACACTAGATGCATTCGGACAGACAGACAGTGGTCAGAGCTCTGGCGTCGTTCTGTAAAAGAAAAATGTGAAAACCATGGCATGGGTCACGAGTATGTCATTGTGGCTGCTCAAAATGCTGTCACTGTGGTCTAGCTGTTACAAGTGAATGTAACACACACTCTAATAAATATTTTGTTTCTGCGACTTCAAAAATGTGTGTTCAAAATCATCATTCACAACCCCTAAATTTCCCCTCGGGAGTCCTTAAATTGCAGCAGAAATCATCTAGATTTTAAAATTTTCCGGGGGGAGCATGCCCCCGACCCCCTAGCAAGGTCCGTATTGATTATGACAAAAAGGTCCACTTTTGCCAAAAACGACCCACCCTTTTAGAACCCCTGGATACGAGCCTGACATCTATTATCAGAGGAAAGAGTTGTAATTCAGGGACTCTTGATCCGTGGGCTTATTCTACAGACAGATAGATTTGGGGGGGGGGGGGGGTTTAAACGAACGTCGAGTGCACATCAAACCAGGAGCCCAACATCTTGGGGCCGTTACTTTTATTCACGTTCGCGGAAGGGACATCCAGCTCACAGGCCTAATTTCTAAAGAACCTTTTCACGCTTCTCAAATTCAAATTATTATTTTTTTTCAAATTCAGATTATCTTTTCCATTGATTTTGACATTCAATATTTATTCAAATAGTATAATTTACATGCATATACAGTAGTATCAGTACAATCAAGAACTTGCAATATTACAAGGAGTAAGGCGCGATCCCAATAAGCAGATGCTTGTAGCGGTTACGCCTGAATACACAAATATAAAATAATTAATACAGGAAAAGAAGAAAGGGACAGACAAAGAGTGGGAGAGACGAGGATAGGGAACTTGGATTCGAGAGAAATGGAAGAGGACTGCAACATAGTAATAATCATAATCCAAGGGTTTATTATTCATGGCTGATCAACAATGTCTTTCAGTAAAGCTGATTTAGAGACAGATCTAGTTCCAGAAGCACATTCCTCCTGGGGCATCAACCACACCTATGACCAGGGCTCTTTCTGGGGAACTAGCCACACAAGTTTTCTCCTTTTCTGATGTTCTCGATTCTTCCCGGGATTCATCATGTATAGATGATGGCTTATTATTATTATTATTATTATTATTATTATTATTATCATTATTATTATTAATAATGATATTTTTGTTATCATTATTATAATCATTATCGTTATTACTAACTTGACAGGTCCGATAATTATTATAGAAGTAGTAGATGCAATACAGATACATATTCCAGGAAATTTAGACTAGAAATAAATTAGTATGCATGCCTAAAAGACTTCTACGAGTAGGGCTTATATCTTTGGGTTCCTTCCATTAATTTTTCTTTGATGAAAAATCAGTGTTGAGCAATACATTGGACCAGTGCTTGTCATGTCATGGGGGTGGACGAAATGCAAAAAAGCCTGAATGATGCGTTTGATAGCAACATTTCAATATTTTTAAACTATATTCATTTATGTATTATTTCTCTTGAATATGATTTATTTATGAAAAGTATGTCGAATCTAACGAGTATGAAAAAGTATAAATTATGTGACATGTATCTTTTAACCATGAAAAAGTTCTCAATATGAAGCGTTGAGGCTAGTTGTGTTGTAAATTATCTTAAGTACCGTACATATTACATGTTAACTAGAACATATCCATATATTATGTATTATGGACTATAAAATACTAAACATTGATATAAAACTTTTGTCATTCATAGAGCTCTGTATAAAAACAAAATTTCGGTTTCTTTCCTTTATGATTCATGACAAATTTATAAAACGAAAGTACAGTTAGGATTCATTTATATTCACTAAAGACCCTTACTGAAAGGTAACTATCTGGAATTTTTAAATGAGTCTTTCATAGAAACAGAATAGCCATGATTAATGGTATATTAAAAGTTTCTTTAGAGGTATAATCAGCAATCACCTGTGTCATAGCCGCATTTTTCTCTTGGCATGTGGAGAGTAACACTGTTACGTGTTCATATGTAGGCGAACTTTGTAACATTACCTTATTTGTTAGTATTACTGTATGTTCTGCTTTTGTATTAAATCATTTGTAAATAGTTAAGTGATAAACATGTACCGTTCTGCAATTGTCTTCTTGGTCATGGACTTGTTCTCTTCAGTGATTATGAAATCGGTTGAGGATGGATCTCTGGGATATGCAACAGGTAAGAAAATCGAAAGCAATTGGATGTACCCTACAGAAAGATATAACGCTCGATTTAGCTAAGGCCACTTTTGCCAAAATGTGCAAAATCTAGACTGGACAAGAATTGGTAGTTGTTCTGGCTGGTATCAGCAAAATTGAGATCATGAAAAGGCTAAGAAATTTTCATATTTTGACCAATAAAAGACAATTTATGAAAGACCAGGTTTTGTTCTCTGTATGTACTACTACTGACGTATCTGATCACCATTGTTATGCTTCAGTAAACAATTGACTACTTTATTAACAGCTTTCAATTATCAATTTTGACAAGTTTCTAATTCAAGCTGGCTTTCTCAGTCAACCATGAAGTTTTGAAGGGATATGTCAGGACTACAGAAAACAAAGCCTATTCCTTCACAAACTGCCTTTTAATGGTCAGAATATTAAAATTTCTAAGCTTTTTCAAGACCCTAACTTTGCTGATACCAGCCAGAACCCATACAAACTCTTTGTCAACCATGGATTTTTGCACCATTTAACAACAATGGCTTTTGCTCACTCAAGCGTAAAATGTCGTCAAACTTTTTTGGTGTCATTTGATAGGAAAGACAATCCAAAGGTAGGCAAATTTCATGAACATAATATTTAAAATGTTCATTTGGGGAGACTTTTTTCAACTGTCAACTTTTAATAGTTCTCAAATTGGTTAATACCAGCCAGAACAAATAGAAAGTTTTTGTCAAGTTTGGATTTTGCACCTTTTCGCAAAAGTCGCATTTGCTCACTCAAGCTTAAAATATGGCCAGATTTGTTTTTGTTTTCTCTCATTTCATAGAAGAGACCTAAACTATCCAAAGGTATGAACATTTCTTATAAATATTTTAAAATATTTATTTGGGGAGACTTTTTCCGACTGTTAACTATTTTTCTTAGATGCACTGTAGAGGGTGTTTGAATAATACAAACATTGTATAATTTTTCTTCTTTTTTCGTCATTTTTATAGTATTGTTTTATCTCTTTAACAAGAGCAATGGTTTGGCATACAATGAGCAATTTGTTCTCGTTATCTCGATTTGATATTTCCAATTTGATATTTCCAATTATTCCCTAATTCATGGCAAAGACTTTTACGTTCATTGTTGAAAAGGGGGAAATGAAGAGGATAAGAAGAAAAATATATAACAATATGACTTTTCTTTCTCTTTCCTCAACCGTAATCACCCCCGCCCCCCCCCCCCCCCCCCCTTCATGAACGGGATTCATGAAATCATATTTCATTGAAATACATCTAGTCCCAACCCTCTCTAACAAACCTGGACCGGCACTGGTACCTGATAGCGATACTTCTAAGATTACAATGTATAGGTGTCTTTGATTTTCACAGATGGATATTACTATGGTTGCTACCCCCTTCTCTGCTTGAAATTCGATTACGACATCAACATTTCGGACTTCATATCAACGCCCAACTCTTGCAGAAGAAGATGCAAAGATAAAGGATTTCCCGTAGCAGGGCTTTACAATCGGACAAAATGTTCGTGCTCTTGTGAACAAGATTGCCTAATGAAGTTGGTTGATAATGTTTGTGGATTGCCCTGTCAGAATCATACGGAGTCATTTTGTGGTGGTTACACTGCAGTTTCTTTGTACAGAGGTATACATTGCACGGTCAATAAATAATTCTCATTTATAACTGTCATATCTAATTTGTGGAATAATATTTTACAAGCGCTTGGTATCCAGTAGAAATGGTGCTATAAAGTTGCTTTTAATGTGTAAATATTTTTCTTTATTGTTATTGTTATTTTTATTGTTGTATTTATATTATTGATATTATTATCATTATAATCATTATTATTATTATTATTATTAATAATAATACATGTATTATTATGATTATTATTATTATTATTATTATTACTTTAATTCATTATTACTCTTATTCATTATTATTTTTTTTTAAGTATGTATACTTTTACTTCTGAAGTCTTTAGAATACACCTATATCAATTCTGTTTAGACGTGACCTTAATTCCTCTTGCCATTTTTAATGATAAATGTGTCATTTATTTTGTTTTTTCATATATTACCTAGAAATAAAGTTATTAAAGCATTTACGTCCTCACCCTATTGTTCACTTGTTTATTTATTTATCTTCTTCTTTTCCCCTTTTTTTACTTCACAGTAAACTCTCCAAAAGCAACATTCCATCTATCCATGGTCTGCAGGCCTACCTCGAAGGAAGACAAAGAAGGTATAATGCCCATTCAATCTAATAATAATAACAATAATAAACCGTTCTTGTATAGCGCATATCGCATTATGATATAACGTCCTTATGCGCTTCCAAAGGGTTTGGATATTATTACCCTGGCTTTAGCTCCGGCAGCCGTAATCAGCGCATTTCAAGGAATAAATCATGTCAGGTACCCATTTAACACCTGGGTGGAGAGTGGCAAATGTGGATTAATGTCTTGCCAAAAGACTCTAGTGCCGGGCTGATATTCAAACCCTGAACCCTTGGATTGAGAGTCCCGTGAATGAAACCACTATACCACGACACCTCCACTTCTGTTCAGAGGAAGTACATTAGTACATCAGTATTATCAAAACAGGTGAAAATTCATAATCAAAATGGACTGTCAAAATATAATTAACGGTGTTTGAAAGAAGCGGCGGATTTTAGAGGGCTCGACTGGCCCGTGCCCACCCTTCAATACATATTTTTTTAAATGGCCTCCCTCTTCAATAAAGGCATCTTTTAAAATGTGAATTTATTTTATTTTTGTGCCCCCTTCTTTTACAGAATAAAGGGTCTCATTTCATGAAACTTGTTTTTAATAACAAATTCCACAGTCTGTTTTTACTCACATCCTATCAAACATGTCAAATGAAACGATTTCAGTAGCTATCAATCATAAAATTAGTACTTGTTAATGTCGACAAGCTTGATGAATCAAGAGTCTGGATCTGGAGATAACGTAGGACTACTTTCTGCAGACCTTGTACATGTACAGTATGGTATTATTGTACCGTGGATGACTATTGCATCCCTGTCAAAGTTTGGCAAGTCCTTTGGAAAGTCATTTTACATTTACCACTCTATACCCAGGTGTGGCAAATGGGTTAAATGTCGTGTTTTCCAAAGGTTCATAATTCCGAAAATGAAATATGGTTCATAATTCCTAAAATTAAATAGGGTTCGTAATTCCGAAAATTAAGTCAGGTTCATAATTCCGAAAATGAATCAGGGTTCATAATTCCGAATATGTTAAAGAACCCTCCATCATTTTTCGAAATTACGAACCTTCGGAATAGTTAGCAATATCTTATTTTCGGGATTATGAACCTGTTTTCCTTTTTAGGAAATACGAACCCTATTTCATTTTCGGAATTACGAAACCTTTTTTTTTTCGGAATTATGACCCTTCTGATAAACCAACCTTTAGAATAACGAACCTTTGGAATTATGAACCTTCGGAATGATGCAACAAAATTCCCTTTTTCATTTCCGGAATAATGAACCCCCTCGTATGGGAATTTTGTGTTTCGGAATTATGAACCTTCAGAAAAACGAGTATCCCCCCCCCCCCCCCCGGAAAATGGTGTCTATACCTGGTAGGACGTTATTATTCGGGAACGTTGTGAGCATTCCACGGTAGCCCCTCCATGGTAGCCTAGCTAAAAACAAGGGTAGTATTGGACAGCCTTGTGGTCTCGGTTAGTTTTGATTTATACTTGACTTGCTACCAGAAGCCATAGTTCACTCCTATTAATTTCTCTAAATTCCCATAATATAAGCAAATAGGCATATTAGTGTGCACTTCCCCAGGCTATACCATTAATTTGTTTTCACTGGCAATGACAAATTCTCTTTTTAAACCTAGAACCTCACCCTCCCTTCATCACAAGGTTCTCTGAAAGTAAAGACCCTTTTTAGGCATATGGACTATATCGTATTGATGTAATACCTTATGAAACTTGTATGTAATTAGCAGCATGTTAATTGATTTTCGTGTAGAATAAAAGGTAGATTAATGATACAATAAAGGTGCGATTATGTGAGCGCCTAATTTATAAAACCATCGTAGAATATGTGAATATAAATCGGGACGTTCAGTTGAAAGGGAGGAATCTCTCTTTTATAGACAGTGTTAGAAGTGAATGGCCGTATTACCAAGAGGCGTCCCTACAACATTTTTAATTAAGGGTGTCTGGCCAATATTGTCGACAAGGTACTCGAAAATTTCCCTATTCCCCCCCCCCCCAAAAAAAAAAAAAAATAAATAAATAAATAAATAAAAAAAAAAAAATATTATGTAAGTGAAGACGGAGAAGAATGAGGAAAAGAAGAACAACACTACCTATGACAAGAAGAAAAGAAAAAGAAAGAAAATGTCATCTCTTTTTAAATTTGCCGACATCCTACAAAAATGTCGTATTTGGTGACAGAATATTTTTCATACCCCCCCCCCCAATAGCGACGCCCCTGATTTTCAAAAAATCTGATACTCTTTTCCAATAACGAAAGGTTTTCTTGTTCATTCTCTCACAAATTGAAACATTTCTGACAGAAGAAGTATAATGTAATAATTGTCAACGATATGCACACAACACCTAAATATATATATATATATTTTTTTAATAGCCCCTCATTCATTTTTACCAAAAAAAAGGAAATTTCTTTTGTTTTCTAACATGCAGACGGCGTGTCTCCATTGATTCCCATTTGCGTGCCTACCGGTATTTGTCTATTCACCATCATCATCATCATTGGATTTGCAGCTTATCGCAAAATACATAAGAGGGGTGCAAATCTAATTCCCACTCCTCCAAAATTACAAGACAACGGCAGCCAACAAATTAACAAAGATGCTTCGCTAACGAGATATAAACAGAACAGAGATCATAAAATTAGACCACACAGCCATTATGAAAATATGGATGCTCCAAGAGCCTTTCATCCACGACGTCCCGCATCTGTAGCGACGTCTATTCTGCGGTCAGCTAGCAATACGGACACGAAAGACCGTCTTGGAAGCTCCGATAATAGGGGTTGCCCGAATTGCAGACAAGCCACCATTGGTAAATTGAATTCCAGTGGTTCCAAAACAATGGCAGTAGAACTAGGCCTAACCCAGGTTAAAATACCACATTGCACTTCTGCGACTGACAACGATGCAACATTAGATCCTTGGTGTTATTCCACAAACAGGGATGTTTCAGCTGATGACTACGGGTACGTCGACTTCGACATGTGGCCACGCTTGCAGAGCCCTGATGAAACTGGTGCTACCAGCCAAGGTGACACAAACGGAGACCTTTCTCCGGCAGCCCCTTGGACCAGAAGTGAATCACAGAATAATCGTTCAACGAGAATGACGACTTCAGAAGAAGTTGAAGAGAGGAATTTCGTTCCAGAATCGGTTTCCACGGGCTTTCCGGAAGTGTATTATTCGCGCCATATTCATAAGACACAGGGAACCATCAGTGAAACAGATGATGAGAGTGATCTTAAGCGTGGATCTGTTTCGACATACACAGAACTTAGAAGATGCTATTCACATTATATTCCCAAAACAAGAGTATCCAATGGTAGGCCTAGGCCTACGAGAAGGAATTCCGATTCCATCCTGGATTCTCTTCGTCAAGACCATGCAACCGCGGGGTACTGCAGTAGTATTCCCAGAATGCCCGCCGTGTCTCCAACAAATGATGCTGGCGAAGATTATGACTCAATCACAGACTCCCTTTTTGCACATCCAACTTCCGAAGGGAAGTCTGCCAGTGTTGCTGAATCTAAGGCCACTTCCAATGAATCTGAAGCTGAGAACTCAATCACAGGCTCCCTTTATGCACATCCAACGCCTCAAGTAATGTCTTCTCGTGTTGCCGAAGCAACGGCCACTTCCAATGAATCTGAAGAACCTAAGAACTCAGTCACAGACTCCCTTTCTGCACATCCAACATCTGAAGGAAAGTCTTCTTGTGTTGCGGAAGGAAAGGCCACTTCCAATGAATCTGAAGAAGCTGAGAACTCAATCACAGTCTCCCTTTCTGGACATCCAACGTCGGAAAGGAAGTCCCCTTGTGTTGTCAAAGCAAAGGTCATTTCTAACATGTCCAACGAATCTAGCGAAGCTGGGAATGAACTCGACTTCCAATTACTCACTCTCGGAGTGAAGGATCAACATAGCCGTCCATCAACGATGACGCCTAGTGAAGCTAACAGCGATACTGATACTGATCTTGTTCATGAAACAGGGATGCTTCGCAAAAAGAAGTTGAGTAAGAAGTTCACTCGCCGTCACGTTTTCATGCTTAATGTATCTTCAAATAAGGCTGATAAAGAAAGTGGTGTAGTCTTAGATTCTCAACCCAAAGGGACATCGTCTGATGTACCATGTTTTATCATATACCCTAAAACGAGGGTGAGACCCAGCATCCGAAACATGTTATTTCCGTCATATCCCGAGAGCAAAAAGGAGTTGAGTGAAATAAATACTAAGTCAATCGACTCTGAAGACAGTTTAGAAAATTAATTATGCCTTAAATAAAATACAGCCATGGAAAAATTATTAAAACCAAGCATGGTTACTTATAGTGTTATTTTTGTGGTAAGAAGGAAATAAAATTCCATAAAGCAAGCTATAACTGCTGGAATTTGGTATTCATTCAATGAAATACAAAGACAATCCATTTTTATAATTTTGTATGCATATTATGGTAGGCCTACCCTTATTACAAAAGCTTGGTCTAATAATTTTTCCAGGGCTATTATTAAGTATCAGAGGCTTTTGTAATAGCATCGTAATATTTAACACATGCTTATATATATTGTCTATGAAAATGTATAATTTGATGCTGTATTTTGATATGAACATTAAGTCCCCAAAGTTTGTAAACTGCAGTAAATTCATAAAGCTATTTTTGCAAGAGACTATTAAACTTCCATGCATGTTTTAGGGGCGGGTAAACTCTTTACTCGTAGCAGAACTTACTTTTTTTGCCACACAAAGATAAGCCTGTGAAGTTACCTTATCTTTGACGCAAGTTCTTTGTCAAAATTTATGATTTCGTATATGAAAAGAACTATAGTCCCAGTTTAAAAAAAAAAAAAGGAAAAAAAAAACACTCAGTCAGTGTGTGCCGATTGACCTTGTGGACAAAGGCAAAAAGCATTTTTACCTCTGGCACTTTTACCTCCGATATTTCTACCTCTGACATTTTTACCTCTAGGATATTTTTACCTCTGACAGTTTTTACCACTCAAAATCGAGCCAAATAACCAATGAAATGCAAGCTGGTCCGAAAATGATCGTCCATGTATGCCTTAATTTGAACGTGGAATGATATGAATTGATGATATACAATTAGGAAGATTAACGTGTCATATGAAATAGAAATGGGGGGGGGGGGGCAGTCTCCGCCGCCTGGAGGGAGATTGAGGTTTAAAAGTCAGTGAGGTATTTTATTGTTTATTTTCCAGTCATGATGATATAAAAAGAAACATTACAATCGATGGAATGATACATATAACAAAATATAGTGAATTGGCGAGATGCCCCAC
>CM046858.1:44183115-44487312 GCA_025617745.1 Heliocidaris erythrogramma | reverse complement strand
TCTTACATATATGCAGCTGTGAGTACAGAGAAACAAAGAGCACAATGATGTCCTTTATTTAGTCTGCTTGTGGGTACAAAAAACAAAAGTTCCCCACAAATCAATGTGTGTGCAGTGTGCGTTTGTTTAGCATTATGTCCGAGGACATTTTCGGACAGAGAACAAAAAAAAATCATGACAACAATGGTCCTCGGAAGCCGGACAATAGTCCTCGAACGTCGAACATTGAATTTATGCCTTATTCCGTCGACTGTCCGAGGACGAGTAACAATAGAGGAACAATAGTTGTCCTCGGAAGTAAAGCCATGTAAACTTGTGTGTGTGTGCGTGTGTGTGTGTGGGTGTGGGTTTGGAATGTTATGTTTATTGCCATGTTGAAATATATTGTGTATTTAATGCTTAATCTGTTATATTAATTTTGAAAAAATGAATCAAGGAATAAAAAATTATAAAAAGAAAAAAAAAAGTGTGTGTGTGTGTGTGTATGTGTTTGTGTGTGTGGGTGTCGGCGTGTTTAGCCGTATGTCCGAGAACATTTTCGGACAGAGAACAAAAAAAAAATCATGAGAACAATGGTCCTCGGAAGCGGACAATAGTCCTCGAACATCGAACAATGAATTTGTCCCTTATTCCGTCGACTGTCCGAGGGGGGGGGGGGCATCTCGTTTTTCGAAGGTTCGTTTTTCCAAAGGTTCGTATTTCCGAAGGTTCGTATTTCCGAAACCCTAATTTCCCATGCTTGGGGTTCATAATTGAAAATGAAAAAGGGTTCGTAATTCCGAACATTTGTTGCATTATTCCGAAGGTTCGTTATTCCGAAGGTTCGTTTATCCGAAGGTTCATAATTCCGAAATGAAATGAAATGGTTCGGGGTTCATATTTCCGAAGGTTCGTATTTCCGAAAATGAAAAAGGGTTCATAATTCCGAAGGGTTCGTATTTCCGAAAATGAAATGAGGTTCATAATTCCGAAAATGAAATAAGATTCGTATTTCCGAAAATGAAAAAGGGTTCGTATTTCCGAAGGTTCGTATTTCCGAAAATGAAAAAGGGTTCATCATTCCGAAGGTTCGTATTTCCGAAAATGAAAAAGGGTTTGTATTTCCGAAAATGAAATAGGGTTCGTATTTCCGAAAATGAAAAAGGGTTCGTATTTCCGAAAATGAAATAGGGTTCGTATTTCCGAAAATGAAATAGGGTTCATAATTCCTGGTAAAAAAAAAAGGCGAATTCATCAGGAGCAGAGGTGTAGCAACGGGGGGTGGGGGGGGGGGAGGGGGCATGTCCCTACCCCTCCCTCATCGGATGGCGAAGAAATAAGAAAAAAAAGAAAAAAAAAGAATAGGAATTGGACCCCTTCCGGCAACCCCCCCCCCCCCAACCCTCTCTTCACCAGCGGCGTCTTAGATTAGCTTTAAGATTATTCCAAAAGACTTGTGCCTCCAATGGTGCCAGTGCTCCCACAATGGCTAGACTCTAGCTACGCCACTGTTAAAGGGAAAATTTAGGGTCACGATAGGATATTATGGTTTTAATTGCCATCTTCAAAAAGCGGATCTCTTTTCGACGAAAAGCACCTCCCCCACCCCCGCAATGAATAAAAAAATGAAATGGAGACACAAAACTGGGAAGGTTTATAAAAGAGGAGAGAAGAGAAAAGAGACGAAAATAAGAGGACGAGATTAGAAGAATCGAATAAGTGTTTATGTGTTTGTTTGTGTGTGTGTGTGTGTGTGCGTGTGTGGAGGTGTCGTAGTCGAACGGTTTACAGCGCTTGACTGGAAACGCGAAGGTTGGGGGTTTGATATGGTACGGCACCTATGGCCTTTTTGTTGTAAAAAAAATGATAGCAACTTTCCTTTTTTTTAATTTACGAGCGCGCGAAGCTAGCGACCAAAAATAATTGTGCCTTTCCGTTGTGAAAAATCATAAAAATGACATATTTCGGCATATAATGATTGAAATATGAGGATATTCGGGCACCTCACTCCCTGAATATGAGGTGTGAGTTGCCGGAATATCGGCACTTTCA
Organism: Heliocidaris erythrogramma; assembly: GCA_025617745.1. Classification (NCBI taxonomy): domain Eukaryota; kingdom Metazoa; phylum Echinodermata; class Echinoidea; order Camarodonta; family Echinometridae; genus Heliocidaris; species Heliocidaris erythrogramma. Next base: position 44,485,281 of record CM046858.1, on the reverse strand, counting down.
AATCCGGGGGGGGGGTTGGCTGCACCCCCCCCCCCCCCTTCTCGTACGCCTATGCCTATGTTAAGTACACAGTTGTGATTGATTTTAACTTGCGATTGTTTCAAATAAATCGCTTCAACTCCTTATAAGGTGGGGCACTGGTTGATAAAAGCCATTAATTTAGGTCACAATGTTTTCTTCTACATAATTTATGTAATTCCTTATTTCTATTTTTTACGATGAGGATTGTTTTACTCTCAATGTCTTTTAGTGTTTTGTAATTCGTTATGCTTGTAAAAGTTATTTCAAACATCAGGTCAGCGGTTGTAACTGTTAAAAACGCAGACTGTGCAGTAAAATGAAGCAACTCATTAGAATCTGTACAAATGATTAATGGTTTTACTCATAAATACGAACCTACCATTTTTCATTGACATAATTATATGACCTTCAAATGCCCAAATATTCCATATTCGGCAGTAGGGTTAAGTAATATTATTCATGGCTCATTATTACATGTTCTATATTTGTCTTTTGATGGCGAAATTGCATTTCCATTATAATTTTTAAAAAAGGTTTTTTTTTTTTTAACTCGCTTCGCTCGCTTGCAAATTGTAGAAACGGGGAGTATGATATTCTGCCAAGAGGCATCAGCTCCCCCTTTCAAAAACATTACGTGGCCATGTTCTGCTTGTAAAGATCTACTTGGAACTTTGGTGTGTCTCATTTTCCAAAGCGGTATATACATTATATAAATAACTTCAAGCCAATTTTGTTGTAGCAAATTTAATCCGGAATCCGATCATTCCCTTCTTCAATACATCAGTATGTATTTCACCGAAGCAATATCATTTTATGAGAAATGAAACATGTATTCCTGAGGCGCTCGCTCACAAATATTGGTTATTATAATAGGAACAATGATAATAATGATAATAATATTAACAATAATAACAATAATGATGATAATAATAATAATAATTATTATAATAATCATAATAATAAAAATGATAATATTGATAGGAATTACGATAATAATGGCTATTTCTCTGGATTTTATTACAATTGTAATCATCATTGTTATGATTATTGAGTACGAAATTAATATCTTTACACTTGGCCGTCTTTCCCCTCCTCCCTATCCGAAATACGGATTGACGCCGTATTCTCTGAATTTACAACCCTTTTTCATTTTCGGAAATACGAACCTTATTTCATTTTCGGAATTATGAACCTCATATCATTTTTCGGAAATACGAACCTTCGGAATTATGAAACCTATTTCATTTTTCAGAAAAAAGGTTTGCGGTACAACCATGTGAGTTGGAATAACTCCACGTTCATTTTCGGAAAAACGAACCTTCGGAAAAACGAACCTTCGGAGTAACGAACCTTCGGAATAACGAACCTTCGGGATTATGAACCTTCGGAAAAACGAACCATCGGAAATACGAACCTTCGGAAAAACGACATGTAACCATCCGAGGACGGAGGAACAATAGAGGAACAATACTTGTCCTCGGAAATAAAGCAATACAAGACTGTGTGTGTGGGGGGAGGGGGGTGTGCGTGTGTGTTTGTATACATGTATACGCATTCAGACCGATGACATCGAACAAAGAGAACAATGGGTCATCGGTAGTAATTCAATAGGTCATCGGTTGTCAACAATTGGTGAGGTTTATTCCGTCAATGAATTTTGTGACGCAATTCAATAGTGGAGTCCTCGGTTGAAATTCGAACAATAGAAAACATAGATGTGTGTGTGTATGTGGGTGGATGTGAGTAATCAAGGAGGTACTAGGCAAGCTGTAATTGGGTTTTGCAGACGTGAATCAATCGATCTCATTATTTACGTCTGTGGACCGACCTTCAGGTTCCTCATCCAAAAGACGACACTCAGTTTTGAACTTGGTCTATCAGAGTCGGTTTGTAGGGAATAACAAGGAGGGCCATGAGGTCACGTTTACTCCCGCTCCCTCTACCCATTTGGCAAAGCATCCATTTTTTCATCATATTATTTGATTCAGCTGATGAATAGAAAGAAACTAACAATATGCTCACTCGCATAAACTTTGGAACTAGAAAGTTGATATTCATTCAATCTAATATCAGAATGGATAGTTATGTTGTTTTTTTAAATCATAACAGAGTAGTGGATTTCTTTAATTAGGGCCTTATGGTTAAAGAAGAGAGAGAGGGGGAGTTAGAAGGAGGTGAATAAAAAAGCGGACAATATTGAAAGGATTTTAAGCAAAGCATTACTGTTTGAAATTGTTATAATATAATAGAAGAATGATAAACATTACTAGGGGACTTTTTGTGGAGAACTTGCCTACGTTTCATTTCCTTCATTTTCAATTATTTAGAATGGATTATCTTGGCTGCTTTCCTCGTGGATGCTTAGAATTTGACCATAATGTGAACATACCACAGTTTCTAACTTTCCCTAACTCATGCACATCGGAATGCATTCAACTTGGATTTAATATAGCAGCAGTGTACAACCGGACGAAATGCTCTTGTGCATGTGAGCTGACATGTTTACACCGCTATTCCGACACCTACTGTGGATTGCCATGTCATGGTGACATAGCGTTATCTTGCGGTGGTTATACTGCAGTTTCTGTATACACAGGTAAAACGTGTAGAACATAAAGACATGTAGAAAAAAAATTATATAAGCTTCAGATTTTTCAGATTTCAGATTTAGATTTTATTTCATTACATTTTCATTTTTCAAAGTACATGTATATAACAATATGTATTGTGCAATTAACAATATACAAATAATTCACAACACAACTTGGTGCAGAAACGTTTTCGATCATTACAAGCAAAATAAAGTACATTAAAGTTTGAGTTGTAAGAAAAAAAAATTAACAGTAATGAAGACTACGTTAGATTAATTTTATGAAAATGAGAATGAAAACAGAGACCAGCATAGAAGCATAGCTTGTAAAAGGGAAGTTTTGAAACATGCCAGAAAGGTGGACAGAGACTCCGGGTGATGCGCCACTTAAACTCTTGCAAAGCCCCTGACAGTCTAAAGAAAAGAAAACGAGCCAACTCATATAAAAAAATGTCAATTGCTTTTAATGCAATAGAATCACTGAAGCCGATAGTTTAATGGCCGTGTAAATAAATTTAGGCCTCCACAAGCTGTTTCCAATATTTGGTTCTTTGACAATAATGTAATGCACTACAACTTAACGGTTTTATCCCTCCTTCTATTTCTGTCTTCCCTGAAATCACAAAACGGTCCCTCCTTGCCTCCATTTCGTATCAGTTTCATAAATTAGAATATCTATCTTGCAAAAAGAAAAACGTGAATTATACGAACATATATCTCATCCAACTATTTCCCTTTCTTTCTCACAATATTTGTTATGCTATAGTACAATTTGTTCAATTCATGATGTTTCTTTTTTCATGGTTTTTGTATTACAGTGAAGGCACAAAAAACGTCCACGAGAAAATCTAAAAGTTGCAAGACACCTCAGGAAGACCAGTCTCTAAATGTGGACCATGATACAAAGGGTAAATATTTCTGTTTCTATTTGTAACAAGTTGATCCAAGTGTGTGTGGATGTGCGTGTGCGTAGGTGTATGTGGGTGGTCGTATGTGTGATTAAAGTGGAATGAATAATAATCCGATAAGCCAATAATCATGTAGATAATTGTCAGCCTGTTGAAAATATCTTTAAATTAATCCAATTAGATTATTTATTAAGAAGGACAACAATGTCTCAAAAAGTTGCAGTTTCCTTGGAGCTATACATTATCCCATGGGTGGTGTCATTTAATTACAAAGTAATGTTAGAGCAGTGCTATTTGTGAGATTCCCACTGACCTGTATACTAGCTACGATGACACTCATGATCACCTGTGGAATTCATGACACTGGATTTCATTATAATATACAATTTTTGTAGTCATGTACATTCAAATGAAGGGATTTTTACCCTGTCATATAACATAATTGTGTCAAGATATTTGGTTAATCTGTTTCATAAGTGAGGCAGTTTTTTTGTTAAGCATACACAAGTTGTTGCTTTGTCAGACAGGCTTGTTCCGAAAGGGTGGGTAGCGCGCGTCGCGTTGACTGGAACGCCACCATTCGTCCAAAGCCCCCCCCCCCCCTCCCTGGTTTTGCCGAAAGGGTGCGTTTGTACTTTTTTAAAATGTAATAATAATGACAGCGGTGGACTTATATACGGATCCCGGCCCGTGCCCCCCCCCACCCCCTTTGAAAGAAAAATATGCAATGTGCCCCTTTTTTATTGTGCCCCCCCCCCCCCCTTTAGAACTGATAACCTTTTATTGTTTGTTTGTTTGTTTGTTTTTTGTTGCAGAGAATTATGGGAGGAAAAATGGACCCCATAAAATCTGATAACCCACCCCCCCCCCCCCCGTCCACTGAGCGACTTTTGGAGGGCTCGCGAAGAAAAAAATCTCGCCAACCCCCCCCCCCCCCCCCGAGCAATTTAAATACGGATCTCCTCCAAAGTTGACAGCCCTGCATTTCTGTGCCCCCCCCCCCTTACAAAATCCTGGATCCGCCCCTGATTAATGATAATAATCAATCAGGGGCGGATCCAGGGAGGGGGGCGAATCTGCCGTCCGCCCCCCCCCCCCCCTCCTTTGAAACCCAACTGGCATACCTTAAGTACACAATAGTTTTCCGGCTCTGTGCCCCCTATTTTACAAAATCCTGGATCCGCCCCTGACACCTGCCTGATAATAATAATAATAATAACAACAATATTTAGAAAAAGTCAACGCAACCTTTCGGCAAAACCGATGGGGGTGGGCTTTGGACGAATGGTGACGTTCCATTCAATGCGACGCGACCCGACGCTCCCAACGCACCCTTTCAACAAAACCGGGGGGGGGGGGGTGAACAAATGATGGCCTGGTACATGAATCTTTTAATACAAGTGGAAAAATGTTTTCAGAAATATTCGTTTCAAATTACTTTTTGCTATAAGGGACTAAAATGTAAAAAAAGTCCATGATGGATGGTCCTCTCGTAATGAAGAATGAGGTCTCCATTATAAGACCAAATATGCAACCTTTCCGAAAAATGCGGATCCAGGTGTTTGTAAAATGGAGTGGGCACCTGTCCTAAAAAAAATCTGAAAAGCAAAATAATATTGATGGCCATGATGATACTAATAAAAAATAATAAAAATAATAATAATAATGATAATAATAAAAGTACCTTTATCACATTTTCAGGTGCCTTTAGGGTAAATATTCGAAAGTAATAATACATGCAAAAATGATTTCAAAGTTTTGAATCTAATTTGAATTCATATTTTAGATTAAGCGGAGGAACATTTATAAATACATTTGTCCATTGACAATAAAAAAAATTGATGTTATTATCACAGTTTCACTGTCTCTATTGTGTAAAATAGGGCCTACACAAGGTACACATGGTACAGGTGGTATAATTCTGGCAATTCCTCTTTACGTGCTAGTCGGTATTTGCCTTTTCATCGTAGCCTTTGCCATGACAACATACCAACTAGGCAGAAAATGTACAAGGACACAAATTCTCGTTACTGCAACGACAGCACCTCAACGCAGGCACCAGAATATCGACGCTAATGTTGATATTAACTTAGAAACAAGAAGCACCGGTGATCAATCTGAAGATCGAACCGATATACCGTTACGTCATTATATGTCATTGGACAGGCAATCGGGCAATCCGCCAAAGCAGATGCACCCGATCTCGTCTATGTGAGTTTCAGACAAGGATACCTAGGTGGCTTCCGATTCTTGATTGGGGCCCTGACAGGTTAAGAAATAGTAGCGGATTACATCCAGGCCCGTAGCCAGAGGGGGGTCGGAGGGGTCGGAGGGTCGGAGGGGCTGAGGCCCGCTTTTTCATGAAAAAAAAAACACACACACCTTTAATCTTTGTTACCAGAATTACCCACACGCCGTCAGTTGTACAGCATCAAAGCTGGTGTAGTGAGTTGCAGTGTTGCCAACAACAAAAAGTAATAAGTAGATTTTAAAAAGAGGTGGCCATAGCTCCGGAGCGGCGGAGCGGCAGCGCGGGGAGAGCACGAGAGGTGATCCCCTGTCGTCACGGGGTTCTGGGGGTCCTCCCCCAGGAAAATTTTGAAATTTTGATGCTATTTGGTGCGTTTCAATAAGGCCATTTTTGAAGAAAAATTGCCAACACAGTAACACCTCTTGGAAATACGTAGAAGTAACCCATTATTGATTAATGAGTACGTAGAACGTAGTTGACCCTCAAAATACGTATTCTACGTATAAATACGTAGAGTTGGCAACACTGGAGTTGTATCTAATCCGTCCAAAAGTCCAGGCTTCCTGACACCGTTAGACCAACACTAGATGCATTCGGACAGACAGACAGTGGTCAGAGCTCTGGCGTCGTTCTGTAAAAGAAAAATGTGAAAACCATGGCATGGGTCACGAGTATGTCATTGTGGCTGCTCAAAATGCTGTCACTGTGGTCTAGCTGTTACAAGTGAATGTAACACACACTCTAATAAATATTTTGTTTCTGCGACTTCAAAAATGTGTGTTCAAAATCATCATTCACAACCCCTAAATTTCCCCTCGGGAGTCCTTAAATTGCAGCAGAAATCATCTAGATTTTAAAATTTTCCGGGGGGAGCATGCCCCGGACCCCCTAGCAAGGTCCGTATTGATTATGACAAAAAGGTCCACTTTTGCCAAAAACGACCCACCCTTTTAGAACCCCTGGATACGAGCCTGACATCTATTATCAGAGGAAAGAGTTGTAATTCAGGGACTCTTGATCCGTGGGCTTATTCTACAGACAGATAGATTTGGGGGGGGGGGGGGGGTTTAAACGAACGTCGAGTGCACATCAAACCAGGAGCCCAACATCTTGGGGCCGTTACTTTTATTCACGTTCGCGGAAGGGACATCCAGCTCACAGGCCTAATTTCTAAAGAACCTTTTCACGCTTCTCAAATTCAAATTATTATTTTTTTTCAAATTCAGATTATCTTTTCCATTGATTTTGACATTCAATATTTATTCAAATAGTATAATTTACATGCATATACAGTAGTATCAGTACAATCAAGAACTTGCAATATTACAAGGAGTAAGGCGCGATCCCAATAAGCAGATGCTTGTAGCGGTTACGCCTGAATACACAAATATAAAATAATTAATACAGGAAAAGAAGAAAGGGACAGACAAAGAGAGGGAGAGACGAGGATAGGGGACGTGGATTCGAGAGAAATGGAAGAGGACTGCAACATAGTAATAATCATAATCCAAGGGTTTATTATTCATGGCTGATCAACAATGTCTTTCAGTAAAGCTGATTTAGAGACCGATCTAGTTCCAGAAGCACATTCCTCCTGGGGCATCAACCACACCTATGACCAGGGCTCTTTCTGGGGAACTAGCCACACAAGTTTTCTCCTTTTCTGATGTTCTCGATTCTTCCCGGGATTCATCATGTATAGATGATGGCTTATTATTATTATTATTATTATTATTATTATTATTATCATTATTATTATTAATAATGATATTTTTGTTATCATTATTATAATCATTATCGTTATTACTAACTTGACAGGTCCGATAATTATTATAGAAGTAGTAGATGCAATACAGATACATATTCCAGGAAATTTAGACTAGAAATAAATTAGTATGCATGCCTAAAAGACTTCTACGAGTAGGGCTTATATCTTTGGGTTCCTTCCATTAATTTTTCTTTGATGAAAAATCAGTGTTGAGCAATACATTGGACCAGTGCTTGTCATGTCATGGGGGTGGACGAAATGCAAAAAAGCCTGAATGATGCGTTTGATAGCAACATTTCAATATTTTTAAACTATATTCATTTATGTATTATTTCTCTTGAATATGATTTATTTATGAAAAGTATGTCGAATCTAACGAGTATGAAAAAGTATAAATTATGTGACATGTATCTTTTAACCATGAAAAAGTTCTCAATATGAAGCGTTGAGGCTAGTTGTGTTGTAAATTATCTTAAGTACCGTACATATTACATGTTAACTAGAACATATCCATATATTATGTATTATGGACTATAAAATACTAAACATTGATATAAAACTTTTGTCATTCATAGAGCTCTGTATAAAAACAAAATTTCGGTTTCTTTCCTTTATGATTCATGACAAATTTATAAAACGAAAGTACAGTTAGGATTCATTTATATTCACTAAAGACCCTTACTGAAAGGTAACTATCTGGAATTTTTAAATGAGTCTTTCATAGAAACAGAATAGCCATGATTAATGGTATATTAAAAGTTTCTTTAGAGGTATAATCAGCAATCACCTGTGTCATAGCCGCATTTTTCTCTTGGCATGTGGAGAGTAACACTGTTACGTGTTCATATGTAGGCGAACTTTGTAACATTACCTTATTTGTTAGTATTACTGTATGTTCTGCTTTTGTATTAAATCATTTGTAAATAGTTAAGTGATAAACATGTACCGTTCTGCAATTGTCTTCTTGGTCATGGACTTGTTCTCTTCAGTGATTATGAAATCGGTTGAGGATGGATCTCTGGGATATGCAACAGGTAAGAAAATCGAAAGCAATTGGATGTACCCTACAGAAAGATATAACGCTCGATTTAGCTAAGGCCACTTTTGCCAAAATGTGCAAAATCTAGACTGGACAAGAATTGGTATTTGTTCTGGCTGGTATCAGCAAAATTGAGATCATGAAAAGGCTAAGAAATTTTCATATTTTGACCAATAAAAGACAATTTATGAAAGACCAGGTTTTGTTCTCTGTATGTACTACTACTGACGTATCTGATCACCATTGTTATGCTTCAGTAAACAATTGACTACTTTATTAACAGCTTTCAATTATCAATTTTGACAAGTTTCTAATTCAAGCTGGCTTTCTCAGTCAACCATGAAGTTTTGAAGGGATATGTCAGGACTACAGAAAACAAAGCCTATTCCTTCACAAACTGCCTTTTAATGGTCAGAATATTAAAATTTCTAAGCTTTTTCAAGACCCTAACTTTGCTGATACCAGCCAGAACCAATACAAACTCTTTGTCAACCATGGATTTTTGCACCATTTCACAACAATGGCTTTTGCTCACTCAAGCGTAAAATGTCGTCAAACTTTTTTGGTGTCATTTGATAGGAAAGACAATCCAAAGGTAGGCAAATTTCATGAACATAATATTTAAAATGTTCATTTGGGGAGACTTTTTTCAACTGTCAACTTTTAATAGTTCTCAAATTGGTTAATACCAGCCAGAACAAATAGCAAGTTTTTGTCAAGTTTGGATTTTGCACCTTTTCGCAAAAGTCGCATTTGCTCACTCAAGCTTAAAATATGGCCAGATTTGTTTTTGTTTTCTCTCATTTCATAGAAGAGACCTAAACTATCCAAAGGTATGAACATTTCTTATAAATATTTTAAAATATTTATTTGGGGAGACTTTTTCCGACTGTTAACTATTTTTCTTAGATGCACTGTAGAGGGTGTTTGAATAATATATGCAAACATTGTGTAATTTTTCTTCTTTTTTCGTCATTTTTATAGTATTGTTTTATCTCTTTAAGAAGAGCAGTGGTTTGGCATACAATGAGCAATTTGTTCTCGTTATCTCGATTTGATATTTCCAATTTGATATTTTCAATTATTCCCTAATTCATGGCAAAGACTTTTACGTTCATTGTTGAAAAGGGGGAAATGAAGAGGATAAGAAGAAAAATATATAACGATATGACTTCTCTTTCTCTTTCCTCAACCGTAATCACCCCCGCCCCCCCCCCCCCCCCCCCCTTCATGACGGGATTCATGAAATCATATTTCATTGAAATACATCTAGTCCCAACCCTCTCTAACAAACCTGGACCGGCACTGGTACCTGATAGCGATACTTCTAAGATTACAATGTATAGGTGTCTTTGATTTTCACAGATGGATATTACTATGGTTGCTACCCCCTTCTCTGCTTGAAATTCGATTACGACATCAACATTTCGGACTTCATATCAACGCCCAACTCTTGCAGAAGAAGATGCAAAGATAAAGGATTTCCCGTAGCAGGGCTTTACAATCGGACAAAATGTTCGTGCTCTTGTGAACAAGATTGCCTAATGAAGTTGGTTGATAATGTTTGTGGATTGCCCTGTCAGAATCATACGGAGTCATTTTGTGGTGGTTACACTGCAGTTTCTTTGTACAGAGGTATACATTGCACGGTCAATAAATAATTCTCATTTATAACTGTCATATCTAATTTGTGGAATAATATTTTACAAGCGCTTGGTATCCAGTAGAAATGGTGCTATAAAGTTGCTTTTAATGTGTAAATATTTTTCTTTATTGTTATTGTTATTTTTATTGTTGTATTTATATTATTGATATTATTATCATTATAATCATTATTATTATTATTATTATTAATAATAATACATGTATTATTATGATTATTATTATTATTATTATTATTACTTTAATTCATTATTACTCTTATTCATTATTATTTTTTTTTAAGTATGTATACTTTTACTTCTGAAGTCTTTAGAATACACCTATATCAATTGTGTTCAGACGTGACCTTAATTCCTCTTGCCATTTTGAATGATAAATGTGCCATTTATTTATTGTTTTTATTTTTTTCATATATTACCTAGAAATAAAGTTATTAAAGCATTTACGTCCTCACCCTCTTGTTCACTTGTTTATTTATTTATCTTCTTCTTTTTCCTTTTTTTTTACTACACAGTAAACTCTCCAAAAGCAACATTCCATCTATCCAGGGTCTGCAGGCCTACCTCGAAGGAAGACAAAGAAGGTATAATGCCCATTCAATCTAATAATAATAACAATAATAAACCGTTCTTGTATAGCGCATATCGCATTATGATATAACGTCCTTATGCGCTTCCAAAGGGTTTGGATATTATTACCCTGGCTTTAGCTCCGGCAGCCGTAATCAGCGCATTTCAAGGAATAAATCATGTCAGGTACCCATTTAACACCTGGGTGGAGAGTGGCAAATGTGGATTAATGTCTTGCCAAAAGACTCTAGTGCCGGGCTGATATTCAAACCCTGAACCCTTGGATTGAGAGTCCCGTGAATGAAACCACTATACCACGACACCTCCACTTCTGTTCAGAGGAAGTACATTAGTACATCAGTATTATCAAAACAGGTGAAAATTCATAATCAAAATGGACTGTCAAAATATAATTAACGGTGTTTGAAAGAAGCGGCGGATTTTAGAGGGCTCGACTGGCCCGTGCCTACCCTTCAATACATATTTTTTTAAATGGCCTCCTGCCTCTTCAATAAAGGCATCTTTTAAAATGTGAATTTATTTTATTTTTGTGCCCCCTTCTTTTACAGAATAAAGGGTCTCATTTCATGAAACTTGTTTTTAATAACAAATTCCACAGTCTGTTTTTACTCACATCCTATCAAACATGTCAAATGAAACGATTTCAGTAGCTATCAATCATAAAATTAGTACTTGTTAATGTCGACAAGCTTGATGAATCAAGAGTCTGGATCTGGAGATAACGTAGGACTACTTTCTGCAGACCTTGTACATGTACAGTATGGTATTATTGTACCGTGGATGACTATTGCATCCCTGTCAAAGTTTGGCAAGTCCTTTGGAAAGTCATTTTACATTTACCACTCTATACCCAGGTGTGGCAAATGGGTTAAATGTCGTGTTTTCCAAAGGTTCATAATTCCGAAAATGAAATATGGTTCATAATTCCTAAAATTAAATAGGGTTCGTAATTCCGAAAATTAAGTCAGGTTCATAATTCCGAAAATGAATCAGGGTTCATAATTCCGAATATGTTAAAGAACCCTCCATCATTTTTCGAAATTACGAACCTTCGGAATAGTTAGCAATATCTTATTTTCGGGATTATGAACCTGTTTTCCTTTTTAGGAAATACGAACCCTATTTCATTTTCGGAATTACGAAACCTTTTTTTTTTCGGAATTATGACCCTTCTGATAAACCAACCTTTAGAATAACGAACCTTTGGAATTATGAACCTTCGGAATGATGCAACAAAATTCCCTTTTTCATTTCCGGAATAATGAACCCCCTCGTATGGGAATTTTGTGTTTTGGAATTATGAACCTTCAGAAAAACGAGTATCCCCCCCCCCCCCCCCGGAAAATGGTGTCTATACCTGGTAGGACGTTATTATTCGGGAACGTTGTGAGCATTCCACGGTAGCCCCTCCATGGTAGCCTAGCTAAAAACAAGGGTAGTATTGGACAGCCTTGTGGTCTCGGTTAGTTTTGATTTATACTTGACTTGCTACCAGAAGCCATAGTTCACTCCTATTAATTTCTCTAAATTCCCATAATATAAGCAAATAGGCATATTAGTGTGCACTTCCCCAGGCTATACCATTAATTTGTTTTCACTGGCAATGACAAATTCTCTTTTTAAACCTAGAACCTCACCCTCCCTTCATCACAAGGTTCTCTGAAAGTAAAGACCCTTTTTAGGCATATGGACTATATCGTATTGATGTAATACCTTATGAAACTTGTATGTAATTAGCAGCATGTTAATTGATTTTCGTGTAGAATAAAAGGTAGATTAATGATACAATAAAGGTGCGATTATGTGAGCGCCTAATTTATAAAACCATCGTAGAATATGTGAATATAAATCGGGACGTTCAGTTGAAAGGGAGGAATCTCTCTTTTATAGACAGTGTTAGAAGTGAATGGCCGTATTACCAAGAGGCGTCCCTACAACATTTTTAATTAAGGGTGTCTGGCCAATATTGTCGACAAGGTAGTCGAAAATTTCCCTATTCCCCCCCCCCCCCAAAAAAAAATAAAAAAATAAATAAATAAATAAATAAAAAAAAAAATATTATGTAAGTGAAGACGGAGAAGAATGAGGAAAAGAAGAACAACACTACCTATGACAAGAAGAAAAGAAAAAGAAAGAAAATGTCATCTCTTTTTAAATTTGCCGACATCCTACAAAAATGTCGTATTTGGTGACAGAATATTTTTCATACCCCCCCCCCCCAATAGCGACGCCCCTGATTTTCAAAAAATCTGATACTCTTTTCCAATAACGAAAGGTTTTCTTGTTCATTCTCTCACAAATTGAAACATTTCTGACAGAAGAAGTATAATGTAATAATTGTCAACGATATGCACACAACACCTAAATATATATATACATATTTTTTTAATAGCCCCTCATTCATTTTTACCAAAAAAAAGGAAATTTCTTTTGTTTTCTAACATGCAGACGGCGTGTCTCCATTGATTCCCATTTGCGTGCCTACCGGTATTTGTCTATTCACCATCATCATCATCATTGGATTTGCAGCTTATCGCAAAATACATAAGAGGGGTGCAAATCTAATTCCCACTCCTCCAAAATTACAAGACAACGGCAGCCAACAAATTAACAAAGATGCTTCGCTAACGAGATATAAACAGAACAGAGATCATAAAATTAGACCACACAGCCATTATGAAAATATGGATGCTCCAAGAGCCTTTCATCCACGACGTCCCGCATCTGTAGCGACGTCTATTCTGCGGTCAGCTAGCAATACGGACACGAAAGACCGTCTTGGAAGCTCCGATAATAGGGGTTGCCCGAATTGCAGACAAGCCACCATTGGTAAATTGAATTCCAGTGGTTCCAAAACAATGGCAGTAGAACTAGGCCTAACCCAGGTTAAAATACCACATTGCACTTCTTCTGTGACTGACAACGATGCAACATTAGATCCTTGGTGTTATTCCACAAACAGGGATGTTTCAGCTGATGACTACGGGTACGTCGACTTCGACATGTGGCCACGCTTGCAGAGCCCTGATGAAACTGGTGCTACCAGCCAAGGTGACACAAACGGAGACCTTTCTCCGGCAGCCCCTTGGACCAGAAGTGAATCACAGAATAATCGTTCAACGAGAATGACGACTTCAGAAGAAGTTGAAGAGAGGAATTTCGTTCCAGAATCGGTTTCCACGGGCTTTCCGGAAGTGTATTATTCGCGCCATATTCATAAGACACAGGGAACCATCAGTGAAACAGATGATGAGAGTGATCTTAAGCGTGGATCTGTTTCGACATACACAGAACTTAGAAGATGCTATTCACATTATATTCCCAAAACAAGAGTATCCAATGGTAGGCCTAGGCCTACGAGAAGGAATTCCGATTCCATCCTGGATTCTCTTCGTCAAGACCATGCAACCTACTGCAGTAGTATTCCAGAATGCCCGCCGTGACTCCAACAAATAATGCTGGCGAAGATTATGACTCAATCACAGACTCCCTTTTTGCACATCCAACTTCCGAAGGGAAGTCTGCCAGTGTTGCTGAATCTAAGGCCACTTCCAATGAATCTGAAGCTGAGAACTCAATCACAGGCTCCCTTTATGCACATCCAACGCCTCAAGTAATGTCTTCTCGTGTTGCCGAAGCAACGGCCACTTCCAATGAATCTGAAGAACCTAAGAACTCAGTCACAGACTCCCTTTCTGCACATCCAACATCTGAAGGAAAGTCTTCTTGTGTTGCGGAAGGAAAGGCCACTTCCAATGAATCTGAAGAAGCTGAGAACTCAATCACAGTCTCCCTTTCTGGACATCCAACGTCGGAAAGGAAGTCCCCTTGTGTTGTCAAAGCAAAGGTCATTTCTAACATGTCCAACGAATCTAGCGAAGCTGGGAATGAACTCGACTTCCAATTACTCACTCACGGAGTGAAGGATCAACATAGCCGTCCATCAACGATGACGCCTAGTGAAGCTAACAGCGATACTGATACTGATCTTGTTCATGAAACAGGGATGCTTCGCAAAAAGAAGTTCACTCGCCGTCACGTTTTCATGCTTAATGTATCTTCAAATAAGCCTGATAAAGAAAGTGGTGTAGTCTTAGATTCTCAACCCAAAGGGACATCGTCTGATGTACCATGTTTTATCATATACCCTAAAACGAGGGTGAGACCCAGCATCCGAAACATGTTATTTCCGTCATATCCCGAGAGCAAAAAGGAGTTGAGTGAAATAAATACTAAGTCAATCGACTATGAAGACAGTTTAGAAAATTAATTATGCCTTAAATAAAATAGAGCCATGGAAAAATTATTAGACCAAGCATGGTTACTTATAGCGTTATTTTTGTGGTAAGAAGGAAATAAAATTCCATAAAAGCAAGCTATAATTGCTGGAATTTGGTATTCATTCAATGAAATACAAAGACAATTCATTTTATAATTTTGTATGCATATTATGGTAGGCCTACCCTTATTACAAAAGCTTGGTCTAATAAATTTTCCAGGGCTGTGTATTATCAAGTATCAGAGGCTTTTGTAATAGCATCGTAATATTTAACTCATGCTTATATTATTCTCTATGAAAATGTATATTTTGATGCTGTATTTTTATATGAACATTAAGTCCCCAAAGTTTGTAAACTGCAGTAAATTCATAAAGCTATTTTTGCAAGAGACTATTAAACTTCCATGCATGTTTTAGGGGCGGGTAAACTCTTTACTCGTAGCAGAACTTACTTTTTTTGCCACACAAAGATAAGCCTGTGAAGTTACCTTATCTTTGACGCAAGTTCTTTGTCAAAATTTATGATTTCGTATATGAAAAGAACTATAGTCCCAGTTTAAAAAAAAAAAAAGAAAAAAAAAAACACTCAGTCAGTGTGTGCCGATTGACCTTGTGGACAAAGGCAAAAAGCATTTTTACCTCTGGCACTTTTACCTCCGATATTTCTACCTCTGACATTTTTACCTCTGACAGTTTTTACCACTCAAAATCGAGCCAAATAACCAATGAAATGCAAGCTGGTCCGAAAATGATCGTCCATGTATGCCTTAATTTGAACGTGGAATGATATGAATTGATGATATACAATTAGGAAGATTAACGTGTCATATGAAATAGAAAATGGGGGGGGGGGGGGCAGTCTCCGCCGCCTGGAGGGAGATTGAGTTTAAAAGTCAGTGAGGTATTTTATTGTTTATTTTCCAGTCATGATGATATAAAAAGAAACATTACAATCGAAATGGAATGATACATATAACAAAATATAGTGAATTGGCGAGATGCCCCACTCACCATGTTACAAAGCTGTTCTTCCCTGGGGTCCAGATAAATGCACAGTTCTAAAAAACATATACAGAGAAACAAAATGGCAATTCTGCTTTTAATGAATTAAGAATATACAAAAACAAAAATACATCTAAAAAAAGAAGGGGGAAATGTAAGTAGGTCCCCCCCCCCCCCCCCACCTCCCTCTATTGGCAAAACAGGTTTATTTCTCTAAAGATTAAAGCAAAATTTAGATTTAAATACATATACATGTATTTGCAAAATGTATTGAAGTCATTCGTCAATGTAACATCTAAAGGTAAGTCGTTACACATATTGACTTGAGCCCAGGGGTGTCGATCCGTGTTCATGATTGGGGGGGGGGGGGGGTGACCGCATTTCGAACCTTCAAAAAGTAGATTTCTAGTGCATTAAACCTGCGGATTTTGGGGCGCATAATCCGTATAAAAAGGATGATTTTTTCTTCATTTCCCCCACTTTTTTCCTCTCCTTTTTTACGCCCCCTCCAAGTGCCACCTGCCCCCTCCCATAGATACGCCACTGAGCGAAGCGACAACGTGGGGACTTTTTCGAAAATCTGTCTATAGAACATGCATTTTAGAGCATCCCAAAATTGTTTTTTAATAAAAAGAAGGTATGCACGGATCTATGGCAATGGACAGAACCCCTCAATTGAGAATTACAATGCCAGCGAATAATTTTTCTTCGATATTTTTGCATTGAAATTATGGCATTTCTTATTCCTTACTTCTAATCATTAAAGAATGTGATGGTTTTTTTTTTGGGGGGGGGAGGGATATATACCCCGCATCCCCCTATGGAGGAAATAATAACCCTATTCCATAATCTATAATTATTTAAAATAGTCAATGTAGCAAATATACTATACACATCCGACGGTTATATAAATGGGGTCTGCTCGCTGATTATAAGGACCGCTATTTATAATCGCTATTCATTTAGTCACGCATTACGGACAGTGGTCCTTATATGAATAATGGTCATTATGACTAGCGGTCCTTATGACTAGCGACTAGCGAGGGCATTTGTCTATGGTTTGCTCGCTATTTATAAGGGTCGCTTTTTATAAAGGACTCACTCAATTCATTTAGTCACGCGTTATGGAAAGCGGTCCTTATGAATAGCGAGGTTACCCCATATAAATAGCTCTCAAACCACGGTAGAACATCTTTTGAAATGAGTAGTAACAAGCTAGTATGTTAACATCCACAGTGTCGATCGAAGGCCTTCTTCCAGCTCCAGTATAAAGGCCCTCATCCATTGCTTTCAGCCAATCATTAGTGACTTTTAATAGCGACGTCTTAGTGGCATGCTTCTGTCTAAAAAACGGATTACTTAATGCAATAATTAAAACTGTCAAGAAATTACAACAAATTTGCATACTGTTGAAATGTTTCGATGTAGCAATTTGGTGGTCGATAGCGACTAAGAAATATCATTGGTTTGAAAATTGTGGTTGAATCATATTAAAGCGGTATTACTTTTAAAGAGTTCGGTACATCGTAATCTAATGTGAAAGTTGAGAATATGAAGATATATACTATAATTATGAAGATAAAAGTGAAATAGGAGAAAGGAAGAGAGAAAGAGAAATGTAATGGACTTAAAAGTTTTAAATGTAGAATAAACCACTGCACACTGATACCTCCTTGAGTTGACATGATGTGCTGTTTGCTTAAATGTATTTGGGTGTTGGTAACAATAGTTTGTTCATTTCGTACACTCTTAAAAATGCGTGGTCAAAAATAACCCCACCAAACGGGGTTACAAATGACCCCGCATGCGGGATCAACTATGCACAAACCCCGTGCGGGGTCACCCAAAGTAACCACATAACGTGGTTACATTTCGACCCCGAATGTGGTCAAAATTTAACCACGATTGCGTGGTCATTTCTGCATAACTTGACCCCGCATACTAATGATCATTACCTTATAACCCCGTCAAAACGTACGGGGTCATTTCTTCCGACCACGCAACGTGGTCATTTCCCGTCGGACGGGGTTGATACTTCTGCCGGATGCGCGTGTATACCATCCACGTTTCAAAGATTAAAAAAAAGAAGCTAATGTCAAGTAATATCATAACATATTTTGTATATTTTGCTCACTATGACCTATAACCTATCCTCTCCTATCGTATAGCATATCATACCCCTATCATCCTACTTTAACCCTACTCCTATTATAGTCCTACATCCTATACCTATCCTATACCTATACATCCTGAAAACCTTTACTTTATTATATAGGGACTGTATTGCAGTGCTTGCTAAAAGTGGTTAAAGATTTTAATTTAATTTTCTAATGTAGATTTTTAGATCTTAAACCTAATTACATGTTTGAATATGTACAACATAATAATTAGTATACATACATTTTTCATCACATTTCAAAGTGCAATCATTGCATAAAAACTTAAAAATCAAGTGTCATTTATATATATAAATTCTGGTTGTTTACGGTTGCTCATGGGTATTCAGGATACATCATGAATATCATGACAATTTGACGTTTAACCAAGTAGAAGTCGGACCAATACTTTGCTGATGAATAAGCAATATTTCAAATGGTTAGTGATTAACCAGTGAAATTGGAACATTGTGACCAACATATATTTGGAAATAACCCATATGGTGTTGACCAATCGCATTGGTACATTTTTTGACCAGTCCTTTTTTAGAGTGCATTAAAATGACCAGTTTTTGCGTGGTCATTTTGACCACGCAAAAACTGGTCATTTTAATGCAGCGGGAGCATTATTGATCGAAAACAACCCCGAAACGTGGTCGAATAAATTCGACCACGCAATATGCGACCCCGCATTTTTAAGAGTGTATCGTACGGTCAGTCACTTTTGAGAAGCAGCAAACCATTTGATTGGCCTGCCGGAGCTCTCAGTGAGAATCTGCTGTTTTTCAACAACAACAACAAAAACGTAGAGAGGAGAGGTTGAGAACATGAAAAGGTGAAGGATTCAAGACTCATTACACCACTAGGGCACGTGCACCCCCTCCCCCCCCCCCCCCGAGAAAGAGAGTCAGAGTGGGCCATGGAGAAATGACAAGGAGGAGGAGGAAATTAAGATAAGATTAGAGAGAGAGAGAGAGCGCCCCCCCCCCCCCCCCCCCACACACACAAGAAAAGGAAGAGAAAAGAAAGAGAAGAGTAAAGAAGAAAGAAAGAGAGAAACTATAGATCCTGTACATGACTTGTAATAGGATCTCTATGAATAAAGCAGAGTGCGCCCTCCTCCCACCATGTAATGACGTAGTGAACGTAAACTCGTAGTTACCTTCATAAAGTTCATTCATCTTTATTTTTCGCCTGCTGTCAAGCATTTTTTTTAAACAGTATTTTCATTAAACCGCATAAGACAGTAGATAATCAAGTTTTCAAATTTCATATTACAAATTAATATATTCAATTTTTATTGACTATAAATATGTTATCAAATTATTTACAAAACTTCATTTTATTTTAAATATTATTTTTAAAAAATAATATGAACGACTTGACAAATTTACTTGGTTACGATTGATAGCAACGAAGATGGCAGCGTACAGCGACTACGAAAAGGACTAAAACAATGGTGTAAATACGTGCGAAAAAGGCCAAATATTTCGATCAACAAGGATACAAGATGGATGGAGATATAGCTGGTGTGAGGATTATACCTCCAGTTATAGAATTTTTGGATGCAGAAGCAAACACTCTACATTGCCAAACTGTCACAGTTCAAAATATCAGCAGATGCAGCAGACAGATCAAGTTCCACGGACCCAACACAAACGTAAGCTAGGCATAAGGCGCAGAAATGTACGGGGAACCGATGGCGAAGGGGGCAAGGGCCAAGGCGGTGGCGGTGCGGTAGTGTGTGTGTATGTGTGTAATTGGGTTTTACAGGCGTGTATCAATCAGATATGATTATTTACGTCTGGGGACCAACCTTTAATGTCACCATCCGAAAGACGTGACTCAGTCTTGAACCACGAAGTGGCAGCGTCCTGAGTGAAACCACACCACGAATAGTGGTCATATTGACCACTACGAATACAATATCAATATGCAAAAATAGTTGGTATTTTCTGTCGCATGTAGTAAAGGTATGGGGGGAAATAAGATAAATATTTTAAATACTTGCTTTCACATTCAGCCCTTAAAAATCTCACTCCTACCTCAAATGGCCGTTAGGAAGAACTTTTGATATTTTCAGCAAAATCCAAAGTCAAAATCTTGTCCAAAACCGGAGAAATCCCCGCCGATTTGTTTCGCGATCGCGTGTTGTTTACGTACTGCCGATGTCTTAGACTAAAATCGGCCAATAAAATTTTTGTCCCCCAAAAAACTCGGGATCGCAAGCGCACATCGATCTTTACGATCGCGCACACAGAAAATCGCCAAATTTTTAAGGACAAAACTCTTTTGGGGAGATGTCAGCGCCCGCGGCGACAAGGAAATGTACACAATGACTCCGATAGCTCGTTTCGCGAGAATCGACAGTAAATTACGGATTTCATTTTTGGAAATATCTTTTCCAACATCGGTGAGTTGAATTTATTGTATTTCTTGAATATTTTGGGGTCGGTTTTTTGTAAATTAAATGCCGATTTTGAGTGAATGTTGGTGACTTTTGTGCAGTGGTGTTTTAAAAAGTTGAGGTGTATGACTGCCTACATTATACACACGAAGTATAGGAATGTAGCTATGAGTGACTAATGTCATGTTTCAAGGCTATCATTTTGACAAACGCCCTTGTAATTAAGAGACATCCAAGCAATCAAAGGACTGCTGATCGCAGCCCGAACACTACGTGTTCGGGCTGCTGCAGTAACCATAACTAGTACTAGTAGTAGTACTATGGCTAGAGTGCCCAAGTCTGCGCAGTTCCCATGTCTGCGCACACGCATAACTGCACGATTCTAATAAAACAAAACACGCCACGAACACAAACTTTTCATCTTTATCATAGCGATAGGTATTCATGCTAAAAACGAGTCAAAATAATGAAAAAACGGTCTTATTTCAGACATTTTATTCGCAAGCCTCAAAATGTTGTCTTTCACGTCAAAACTCCCGAAATGCGTGTAAAATGAATGAGAGCGCCGACATGGGCACGATTGTTGAAATGACACGGCCACCGTTTCTTGTGAAAATGGCTTTGTTCTTGCTCTAATTTTGATGAAATTTTTTTTCAAACTTACTCTTTAGAATACCAGGAATAATATAAAATAGGCTATTATAGCTAATACATGTATGCCCAGTAATTCTCAAATTGGCAAGAATCCTACCTAGGATATCAAAAAAACAGCAGAACGGAGGTATAGATAGGATTTGTATGGATGGAGGTATATAGTGCAGCAAGATCAGAATCGCTGTCAATTGCTCGTGGTCTAGTGGTAAAGGCGTCTGGTCAGACTGTCAGAGTATTCTCTTTCTACACTGCACTCGCGTTTAAGGTCCCGGGTTCGAATCCTGCTCTTTCTTGCTGATAATTTTTTCAGTTATGAATCGATAACGATAGCGTTTATTGCGTTATAAATAACTGAATTTCAACAATGAAAACCAAGAAACTTGACTAATTATTCACTTGTTCAGGCGGATTTAATGGCGGCTGGGCATAATAATGACTTTGGCCGTAAAATATACCTTTAGAGGAATATTAAAGAAATTCTTGATCATTTTCAGGTCAAAACCTTAAGTGCGCAGACATAGGGCTCCCCGTCATATGATGGGGGAGGGGGGGGGGGGGGGGTTGTGTGTCCGGACAGTTAACAAAAATTAACCGGCGCTAATGCACTTTCGTATCCAGCCCGCATCTTCAGGTTTAGTGTTATGTTATTGTTATCACATCTTTCACCTGAATTGAATTACATCGGACAGAGGGAACCCTCCATTATGGCTTTGATGTCTATGTCGTCGCTCAGTACGGTCTTTCCCCTGTGTGCTTCCTGCTTGATACTTAAACTGAAGATAGCAATCAAAATCACCTCAAATATTATACCCAGAGGTTGTAATTCTGGACAGGTTGTTAATCTGGACAAGGTCATTTTTAAACAGTAATTCGAACAACTTTTCATGCAAATTAATCATGTGAATTGCAAATATTCACTGGTTTTAGTGTCACTTGATGCATGTTTTTCGTAAAATCTGATGGCAAAATTGACAGGCTAATTTTTGTTAAGTGTCCGGAAATGCAACCCCTCATCCTATTGCTTTATTCCATTCCAAATAATGAAAACCCTCTTTAGAATATCTGTTTAAAGAAGGTTTTCATTATTTGGAACGGATTTAAAGCAATATTAGAAGTGTGCTACAGCATATTTCTGTGTATTTCTATGGGAGAAATATACCCAAAATGTTAAAAATCGCATGTTGCCATGTGAACAAAGATTTTAGCTCCGCGTTACATGTATGTCGTCAAATAGTCAAATTTGACTGATTGCCGATACCATACAACAAAAGAAGAAGAAGAAGTAGCATACCATATAGCGCCTAGAATATTTTGCATTAATTTAGATTGCTAGCTTCAGTTTAAGAGTATCGAGCACAAAGCACATAGCGGAGAGACCGTACTGAGCGACGACACCGACATCGAAGCCGTAATGGAGTGTTCCCTCTGTCTGATGTGATGCAAATTCAGGTGAAAGATGCGATACATGTTGGTGATTATTTTGTGAAATTTTGACGAAATTCGTTCACTAAAACTGGAGATGCGGGCTGGATACGAAAGTGCATTAGCGCCAATTAAGGCCAAGTAAAATAATATATATGTTTCTCGTCCGGGTTTTTTGAAAAAAATGAAAAAGAGGGGCTTTTTATTTTTCAAGATGGCCGCCATCTGAGATTTTTGTCAATTCCATATGTTTTCCCAATCACACGAAACATCAAAATAATGGAGACACTGTATGTCACACAAGGCCTGAAAATATTTACAATGCTTTTAATAGTGTTAGCACCATATCAAATTCAGTTTATAGTCCAAAATGAAAAGATGTTTGGTACTACAAAAAGTCTTGCACTCATCAGAGTAAAACTCCAGAATGAACAAAAAACCGAAATCGAACAATATAAACTAAATGCGCTTGTGTACAATGCAATGTACGTCCACATGTTCCTGATAAAGGCAACAATTCCTATGCACATTTGAATACAAAATTGCTTTGGAAGTTTTAAATTCAGTCAATTATCCAATACTACTCTAGCATCATGTAAAAGTGTAATTGTGATTTGTGACATGTTTGGTTTTCCTGTTATTGAAACCCAATTTGAAATGAAACCATGAATTATTATTTAGGCTATTGACATCGCCAGCTGTAGCTATAGCAACCTCGCGATCGCATGAACATACATATGTACATGTATATATACACGACTGCTGCAGGCACTGTGCGCGGTGTATGTGTACATGTATAGCTATACTGTACGTCGATAGCTAGCTCGTACATACGCGCGCTGAGCGAGTAGAATGAATGTTTCCTGACGGATTTTCGGGATTTTTTGATGTTTTTAAATTATTTTTTTTCTCTTTTTTTTTTAAATAAAAAATAAAAAATAAATTGAGGCGGCCTCAAAAATTGAAGCGGGCGGGGACGAGAAACATATATATTATTTTTTGCCTAACCTGTCAATTTTGCTGTCGGATTTTACGTAAAATATGTATCAAGTAACACTAAACCCAGTGAATATTTGCAATTCATAATTCTGTTGACCCATCTTGTCAATTTTCATTAAAATAAAATTTAAAACTTGTTTGATTTACTGTTTAAAAGTAACCTGTCCGGACACACGGCGTGTCGATGGGGAGATCTAACTTAGAGTGACTTGAAACTGAACAAGTGTTTCTCGTATATTGCTCTAATGTAGATGTATAATTTTATATCATTCCTGATAGGTCAATTCAAGGAGAGTGTGATATTGATATGATGGGGGACCTAAAGCTACGCACTTTGTTTACAGCAGCTAAAAAGTCATTTTATTCAGTGGTTGATGCAAATTTCTTTTATATATTTTGATTCTACATACTTTGAAGTTAAATCACTGAAAAAATTACGACGGACAAATGGCAATAACATACATTTTTGAGTCGATGTCAATGCGGTGTCAAATTTTGTTCGACAAAATGAAAGGGTCCTAAAGCCACGCGCACATAATAAATGATTGCAAATCTTCATTTTATTGCTGAATGATGTGAATGTTACCTTGATTTCCAAATAGTGATAATATCACGAAAAATAAAGGAAAATTACTCATTCCTTTTGGCAATTGTAAATGATGTTTTCGTTGTTCATTTACACCAAAAGTTTGGCGCATCGAACGCGTATTTGCGGGGTGCGTAGCTTTAGGACCCGCGTAGCTTTAAGACCCCTTGCCATAAATCTCATTAAAATTAGACTAGACTGACTAGAGCAAGAACAACAGACAGCCAATTTTACTGGAATAAAATTAAAGTCAGCCATGCCATTACAAACACAATGGGGCTAATGTCTGCACTGTAGGAATTTATTCACTTTACAACACGCCGTTTAGGACATGAAAGGCAACATTGCAAGGCTTTGGAAAAGACCTTTAGTTTTCTCAAAATCAATATTGTTTACTACATCTAACTTTATAGACTATTTGCTTGAATAGGCCCAAGAAAATAAAGACAATACATGTATAACTAAGTTTTTGTTTGTCGCATGTTTTGTCTAACCAGGCAGAATCATGCAGCGGCGCATTTGCATATACAGTTTTGTAGCCTGGAAAAAATATTTTAGAGCCTGGAATTTTAACTTACATATGTAGCTGTACGAGCTCTGTGGCTTTTAATCTGATACAGAGCCATGGAGCTGTACGTGGCCTGCATATGGCACCCAGAGAGGCGTGTAAATACAAAAATGCTATGCTTCATAATCACCCATTCCAATGCATCGTAAACCCTACAAACCACCTTCAGTGTTTGCTGAGGCGATTCCCATCATGTTCATGATAAATATTTATAAAATCAATACACTGTAAGAAAAAGAACATAATATACACAATTTCGGCAGGACTGATGAGGTTTTCTTACCTTGCACATGTACATTGTAGTCAGTCTAGATTTGTGACATCTTCTGATTTTTTTCACATAAATCTGAACAGGGGCCGTATTCTGAAAACTACTGTATGTTAACTTTTATGTTAGTGAAACGATGTTAATTGTCATAACAAATCAAAATCAGGATAAGTCATTGGTTAATGACTGTTAATGACTGAAAGATGGCTGTGCCCGAGTAAAGTTAACAGAGACATCTGCGCAAGCACCAATGATTAGTGTTTATTGCGTGCAATTTCAATTTGTTATGACAATTTACATAGTGTTCCTTAACATAAAAGATAACATAGTTTTCAGAATACCGCCCCAGGTTTGGAAAGGTTATGGGTATCAGATTCAGTTCATGAATTTAGCTGTGATCTTAAATACTTTTTGCCTTAACATTTTACAATCCTTCACGATGTAGATCCACAGTGTAGTAAGAATACGAATTTGACTTTTGGGAAAGGCACTACCATGACTGTTTTTTGCAGTCTCTGAAGTGAAAAAGCTGGCAATCGAGGGGTGGTATTGTGAAAAGGTTGTTTTCTTTTATGTTAAGTAAAACAATGTTAATTGTCATAATAAATCAAAATCAGGACAAGTCATTGGTTACTGACTCCGCAAAGATGGCTGTGCTCACGTAAAGTTAACAGAGACATCTGCGCAAGCACCAATGATTAGTGTTTATTGCGCGCAATTTCAGTTTGTTATGACAATTAACATAGTTTTCCTTAACGTGAAAAATAACATACGGTATATGTACATGTAGTTTTTAGAATACGGCCACAGGTAGACATTTTGCCTGAACTACGTTGTTTGTTGCCATCATGCCAAATATGATTATAGTATATGTACACACTCTTTAAGTTTCATTTTTTAGCTGTCACTTTTTAGTTTTATTAATATCACAATATTTAGTAGATAAAGGCATTAATAAGCTGTATCTGTGATTAGACTTCAATGTTATCAAACTTCTGTTGTCTTGCAGAATTTCAAGCTGACAGTGAGTAACCCTGCCAAACCTGTGGCACCAGGATTAGAAGTGACAGCGACAATTGAATACCAGTCAAATGAAGTAGGAGATTACCAAGACAGGCTTATTCTACTGGTCGACGAGGATGTTATTGAAGTACCTATATCAGCGTAAGTACATTCAGGCTTTATAAGGTTTTGTTCATGCATAATGCGGTAAACCGCCAATTGCAAATTAAATAAAAACTATTTTACATGCAAATGAATGGTAAATGCAGGTGTCTTGTCCAAAAGATGCCCTCTCTTATAGAAGATGCTCTCTCTTATGGAAGATGCTCTATATGTTTTTTTAATCCACCTCAATTAATGGACTACCATTTTAATTTTTTTTTGGACACCCTATTTTTTAGTTAGGACAACCACTTGAAACCCTGCCTAAAAGCCTGTGCCTGGGCCCTGGTTAGCAGTCACTCATGAATTCTGAATTTGTTGATTCCCATAATTTGTTATAACCTGTGGTCTGGTATTCTCCATTCATTTCTAGATATGCTCCCCAGCCGGTGCTAGAACTTGAGAGCCCTGTGGATTTTGGGACAGTGGTTCGTAACAGCAAGGTGTTGAGTAAAGAGATATCTCTCTACAACCATGGCTCTTTGGGTGGTGTGTTTAAGATCAAGTACTCTGGCCACGAACCCTTCACGATATTTCCTCTCCAAGGAATTGTCAAACGCAAGTCGGTACAAACAATTAAGGTAAGCTGGTTTGTCTAGATCACTTCCTTTACTATCCTGTTGCCACTGTTGCTACATTCATACACTGGGTGATTTCACGCTCGGTGTTGGTGTTTGGTGTTAGTGTCTATTTTGCCCGAAATCGTGATCTAACACCGACTATGAAATGAAAAAAAATCAGTCGGTGTTAGGTGTTGACCTCTGATTTTTTTGACGTAGTTCCGGTTGCCGGTGTTTGTTTTTTGTTAATAATCGTCTACTGAACCGAGCTCGGCCGTCGGTGTTTAATTTCATGTACAAATTCCCATTCACTAACACTATACCCCTAGGGATTAAGAAATACCGATTTCACGGTCGGTGTTGGTGTTGGTGTTGGTGTTTCTAGCTATGGGAAATTTTGCTGATTAGTCAGGAGAAATAAAGACAGTAGGCGCTATTCGAAGTGTAATTTCATAGGCGTTAAGAGGTATTATGTTCATATAGGCCTGATATTAGATCTAGGCCAGCATTTGGTCTAACGTTCGATCTAGAGCACACGGAAAGGAACTACTTTTGCTTTTTAATGGGTTTGAAGGAGTGAATAAAAATTCCGACCTAATTTTCTTTTAAAGATAGATTTAATAAAAATGACGTTAGATATTCCGTAGTTAAAGACCCAGAGAATCCACATCATTTATCAGGATGAGATCTAAATCAACATTTACAATACAAAAGCCATGAATCTTCACGGCTAATCTGTGCCAAGGCCTGAAATTTGGCTGTTTGCCCTGTACGCGCTACGCCGCCCGATCCGGCGTCTTGCTGCATTAGCTACCGCAGCATTTTCTGCTGCAAGTGAGAAATTCAAGAGAAATCATATCTAAACTTACTGTTCCTGTCAAGACCATCCATTTCTGTGAAGTTTCTTACCACACTCTAGATCAAATAATTATTTATTTTAGAATTGCCGGACTACTCGTGTAATTTAAGGATATTCTAGACTAATAATTAAATAGTTTTTAAATAATTTTTCCCTTCGTTAAAAACGGTGCTGACGCCATTACCAGTGTTAAGCTATCGATGCGCTTTGTTAGGATATCGGTATCGGCTCCTTAATCTGAATAGCGGTGTTTGAGCTCGATTTTAGGATAATTTTCGCTCTAAACACCAACACCAAACACCAACACCGAGCGTGAAATCACCCACTGTAGAGATAAAGACCACCGTACACTATACGATCGGCCTGCGATCCGATTTCAGTTCAATTCAATTCAATTCAAAGTTTATTTCCACTCAAGCATACATACAATAAAAAACAGTGATACATTTGAGGCATAAAAAAATAATCGACGATGCACAATATATAAAAGAAACATATAAAAATGGACATGAGTGAGGGTTGAATTAAAGATGATGGACATCTTAGTGCTTTCAGCCCTTGTACAAAGCAATAATAACAAACAAACAAGATGGCCGGAGAGAGAGAGAGATGTTGAGAAGGAGAAAGGGGGAAAGAGAGAGAGAATGTAAGAAAGAGAGTGAGAGAGAGAAGTAAGGAGAAAGGGGAAAGAGAGGGAGAATGTAAGAGAGAGAGGGAGAGAAAAGAAATTGCTATAGCATTTGATATTTATAAACATTCAAATACAAAAATTATTTCTTATTTGGGTCCTGAATAGTGATATAGATAGTAAAATTGTAAATACAGCCTATTGCGAGCTTTCTAGTCTGACGAAATGCCAAGTGTTCCTAGTCGTGGTGACGTTAGAGCATTCCTGCGATTTGAAACCAATTTGGACCTCATTCTGGGTATACATGTAAGGTTGACAGCACACCAAAATGAAATGTTTAGTATTCATGTTATTGTTCAGAACCTGAATCAGGTAGATTTTGTTTGTTCAAATGCCGATATTTATTTAATGCTATTGCGATTTATATCCAAAATTGGATCACAGTCGATCGTATAGTGTGCAGTGGGATTCAAAGCATCTATTTCCTTTAAAGATAAAGATCTAAGATTCAAGAAACATACTGAAGTGTGATAAACGAAAAGTTGAAGATGAACACATTGTTACTTGTAAATAAATTCCTTAATAAAACATTAGAAGAAATTGTATGAACTAGATGTCACGATCCAATCTTTAATTCTCTTTCAGATTGAGTTTGTTTCCAAGAAGAGTGGGAAACTTAATGAAGAAGCAGCGTGAGTATTTCTTAATTAAAATCATACATAACTCTGTCATGGCATTATACATGATTAAAACAACTGGAATATTTAAATCTGATTTAAATTATCGCTTAACTTCCCTAAGAATTTTGGAGGATAAAACTTCAGTGGTTTGATATTTCTGATTGATTTAATTAACATTTCAGAGACATCAAAAAGTAATGTCCCATAAATTTAGAAAAACAAACAATGGTATATGTTTGAATGACTTAAAATTATTTTATATGATTTTGTGCAGTACAAACTATAGATAACAATAATAACATCGGTCCATGGCGGACCGTTGAATACTAACGAGTCAGAAAGAAGAGGATTTTTGGTATTTGATTCCAATTCATCGTGACTTGGCCGTGAACCAGAACAGCCTGGTGGTTATGTCGCTGCCCGGCAAGCAGTACATGTAGATGACAGGTTCGAATCCTGCTGGTTCGAATTTTTCTGACTTGTGATTTCATTAGAAATCGAGCATACAATCTCTAACACTGGGAGTAGGGCCTAAAAATTTCTTTACAAAATAATAATTTGGTTTTCGATATATTTGATATATTCTTTAATAGTCCTCAGATCATATATTATATGAGAGGCATGCAATGTCTTCTCATAGTGATTGCATGACCGATTGTGAAACATTACCTTCATGCCATTTACAGATGTCCAAATTATTTCCATGCTTTATTCCTAACCCCCTAATCAGTGTGTCCCTGGAAGCACAAGATGCCACCACCCTACAACTAAAAGCCAACGTTGTGGACAGATGTCTGGAGTTGATTGACCCTCGGTCAGGTGATAACATCCACTGCGTGCCCTTTGGCTCTGCCTACTATGGCACTGACAAGACCAGACTGGCCTACCTATACAACAATGGTCCAGATCCAATCAACTTTGTGACTGTCCTGCAGGAGGAGGCTCTTGGTACTGAAGCTGTAAGTTGTCTTTTTTGCAATATATCATTAGTATATAAATTGTTTTTTTTTTTTGTTCAGTTCCTTTATGCCACTGGCGATACAAGAAGGTTAGAGGTTGTATTCTGAACACTTTTTCATCTTTATGTAGGAGATTGGTATTTTAATCATCATGATAAATCTAAATTAGGATGTTTCATGGGTACACAGATAATACACAAAGAAAGCTATGCAAATACCAATGAACGTTGCCTTTCACTTTGTTTTGACAATTAAAAATTGTGTTTTCTGAATACCATGCAAGTTCATTAGTCGATTCAACCATTACTTCCTTGGAGGTTATGTTACCCCATCAAGTTGCGAGATGTGATGAACAGGCTAGTACAAAACTTACCTTATGGAGGCACGCAGAGTTAAACAGAATATCATGGAGCTTATTAAGATGTTGGTATGAGTGTATGTATTGTCCAGTCAAAAGCAGAATAATGAAATGTCTGTTTTTTTATTTGTAGGGAACTGACCTCACCAAGTCCACTGTAGCTACTCTGGCTACCAAAGGCCTGGACAAGGTCAAAGCCAACACAAGTCCAGTCAGTACACTTGTCAAGACCCTCCCCAACCAAGGGCAGCTCAGACCCTATGAGAAGTGCCCTCTCTACTTCCGGTTCAGTCCCCGCTATGACTCGGCCAGCCAGGGATGGAAAGGGACATCTAGTCCACCTCCTAGGCAGGACTTTGCCCTCTACATGAACATCACAGTCGTAGGCAGCAGTAGCGGCTTTGGAGATGGAGAAAAGAGTGACAACCGCAGGGAGAATGAAGGTATGTAATCTAGGGCCTTGTTCACATATCAGTAAATCGCCTGAAGAAAACTGCCGCCGCACCCATGTTGGTTTTTTTTTTATCCTCTCTCTATCGTTTTTCATCATTGACTATCATACTTGCAAAACTTTCATAGTATAACTAGTGAGGTTAATTGTTAATTCCTTTTGTGAGAAATGCATCTATCATCTTGGATGGACCATACATTAATCTTTTAATCTCTGTATTAGCCTGTAGCTAGCATTTACTAGAGAGAGACAGCTATTTGTGTGTTGGTTTAAACCTATGAAATGCTGATTTTATATCCTAACCAACTTTAATTTTACTCTACCCCCTGTATAGTCACTACATTGGAGGTGGCCATCACAGGCACAGCACTACCAGTCCTGCTCAGTCTTTCACCCCAGACCAATCTAGATTTTGGAGAGTGTTCTCAAGGGGAGCATGTAGATACCCTATGTAGCCTCAGCAATGAGTCTACCATGCTACCGGTCTCATTCGTCTTCCAACCCGTGGCACAGTTCTCTGTTGTTCCTTCCTTTGGGAAGCTCAAACCAGGCGAGGCGATGGATATCATCTTCTCCTTCAAACCAAACCAGTATGGCAACTTCAAGAAGCAACAGGTTTGTTACAAGTGCTATACCTTTACTCTTTCTGTTTCTTTTTTTTTTATGTTCTTTTTTTTGGATAACTTTATAATGTACTCAAATATATTTATTCAAAGTGCTTGTCGTGACACTTGCAGTAAAAAAACTATTTAATACATCCCTTGTATGACAAAATCTGTATGTATGGATGGAATACACCTTATATTCATTAGTTGTGCTGCTATGTTTGAGCAACATGCGAGTATAAGAGGTCATTAACATCATTCAACATTAAAATCTTTACAATAAATTAATCATTAGAATTGTAATAAATCTTTGAACTGGACTACATGTATTTGTGAGATCGTTCACTGAAGACAGATTATAAAAAGTATATGATTGCATGGCCCTGGGGAAGAAGGTATTGATATCAATGGGGCTACCCTGGGTAAATTTGACCATTTTATTACAGTGAAACCTGTCTATAAAGACCACTCAAGGGAGACAAGAAAAGCGGTCTTTATGAGCAGGTGGTCTTTATGGACAGGTTCCTTTAATACACATTTCAATGAGAAACGTTGTTCAAAGGAAACAAAAATTTTGGTGTTTATAGACAGGTGGTCTTTCTTTAGGTGGTCAGGTGGTCACTAAAGCAGGTTTGACTGCATTATTGTTCTTATTGTTATTTGGAGCAAAAATGCCTCTAATACCTCTTCTCACCTCCGTATTTCATAATGACCTTGGTTTGTGTTTTGCAGGTCATCGAGGTATTAGGGTCGTTAGCTGATGAAAGTGAAGGGGAAAATGGCTGGATCCAGCCAAGTAACACAATCCAAGCCTCCATTCATACTCTACACATATCCCTCAAAGGAATCTCCAATGCTGTCTTCAAGAAGAAAGAACCCAAATTCAATCCAGGTATTTTATTTTGTAAAGTGTTGCTAAGTATTTTAATATATGTGACCAGGCACCACAAAACCACCAAAAAGTTGCACTGTGTGATTTTCAGTTAGAGCTCAATCAATGTGTTTTTGGTTGGCATGGTCAAATTTTAGTTTTGGGTATTTCCTGGAATAGTATACTTTTTTCTAAGTAATCTAAAAATTTGGAGGCACCAAACAATTCTAAAAGTGATATTTTTGACAGTTTTTTAATTAGACTTACGTGTGTCTTCTCTGGATTTTGTTGTAATACTTTTCTTTTTTACAACCCTGAATACTTGTCTCATTTTGATCTTCCATAAATTTTAAATGGATTAAGTTCTTGCATTGATACTTGTGCACTATGATGAACAGGATATGACTAATTAGTATCCCAAGTTTTAGGACAATCTGATAATACATTCATAGAAATTATCATTGAGTTCTAATCCTCCTTTTATCGCCTTAGCACAACACCTTGCAAGTCAGAGTGCTTCAATAGACTGCAAACTTTAAACCCTTATTTCTCAGAAGTAACATTCTGTGGACTGTGCATTTTTTCTCTTTATACATTGAGTTAGGAACATCCAATGCTAGTGAGTTATATCATTTTAAAGCCGAGAATCTCCTCTTTCAGAATCAAACCTTAACTAAAAATTCATATCTGGTGACTTTTTGGTGGTTTGTGGTGCCTGGTCGCATATACCATATGCATCCTAGATAGACAGTTTCTGATGTAAAGAATTTTTTTTTTTTTTTTTGGGGGGGGGGGGGGACATCATAAAAAAAAAAATTGCTTGATAAAGAGAATTCATAAGAAATCTTAAACCGTTGGTTTAGTGTTTATATTCAGTTCATGGAACAATGTACCATTAGATCGGGAAGTGAATAGAGAAGAAAATGGAAGTTTTTTAATTTATTTATTTTTATGTCCAGAAAAAGTCATACCTTATGTTTATGATTAACATCTTATGGTAATTTAGGGCAGATGAATATAGTTTTTTCAGTATTTGTTTCGATTCCGATAAGGTTTTACAAAACTGACATATTCTAAGTTTTTGATAAAAGATAGACATCTCATCTTACGGTAAGGCCAAAAAAAAAAAATTGTTGTATTGGCGTAACGGGTCACTGAAAAATAGGGTAGGTAGGTAGGGATTTTTTTTTTTTTTTTTTTCCCCCCCCCAATCTGCATACATACATGTACCACTATTCATACAAGCGCCAATACACACACCCATACGTGTACACACATACATTCAAACATAGAACCCTCTGAAGACGGTTCATTTTGCTATATTTAACGGGTTTCCTGTAGACCCCAGCCTGAGATATCTCAGGCACCATCTCCAGGAGAATACACAAGATGCCAGTTAAATATAGCTTTTAGGTGCTGTTCACAAATATACCGCTATTTCTTGTATTATTTCTCCTAGGCTGGCATCTTTGTCACACTTCCTGAGCACGCTAAACAGTTTTTTTTTGGCCCGAGCATGCCCGTGATCTTTATGGCGTACGACGCCATGTTGGGGAACAGTACATACACATGTACAATATACGACAGTATAGTACATAATACACGCAGCTAGTTCTGTCCGCAACACTTCCGGGTTTTTCGATCACGATCGCGATCGCAAAGGCAGCACGATACGCGATATCGATAGCCAAAAAAAAAAAAAAAAAACCTAGGGTCGGCGACATTTTTAGGGTCGGGCGGGTTACGCCAATACAACAATTTTTTTTTGCCTAATTTAAGTAAATGTAGGTTAGGGTTATGACCTTGAGTGTAAAATTCAACCTTCTTGTATTAGAATAAGAATGATTGACAGGTGGAATTTAATCTTTGCTGAAATTGACTAAGTGAAATCAACAAGCATCTTGTGTGCGACATTCTTGAATTGTGTATTTCTTGTGAAGAATGTGTTGCAGATCAGTTCCTTGTATATTTCATTCAAGGCTATTGTGTTTGTCATTCCAGTGTGGTATATTGCATGAAAGGTATTTCCTGTTTACTATCATGTAAAGTTATGTAAAGTACATTTTAAAACTGACCTACTTGTGACCTTCAAATTAGATTCTTTCAACTGTTTCACTGATTTAGAAAAAAAAGTATCTGTGCTCCTTTTTTTATTCAACTTTTCTTCAACCTCCAGGAAAATCAAAATCAGATTATTCCTAATTTTCTCAGTATTTTCAGATTAGTAGAACAAAAAAAAGGCCAAAGAATTGGCATAACTAAAATTGTCCATGAACTGTGCCAAAATATCTTTTGAATATATTAACAGGAAACCTGCATTATGTTTCTCGATGAAACTGGAACTGGAACAAAAGAAATAGATACTCCACAACTCTACCCCCGCCTGAAAGAGACCAATAATTTGTCAGTTGTTGACTTCCAGAAGTGTCATGTAAACATTTTTTACATGTATTCATGATTTGTACAAAATATAATTATGGAGATGCTTGTGATTGTGCAAATTATGGTCTGACATGCTTCACATACCATACTCAAGTATGAAATCAGACCCGAGATTTAAAATCTTGGTAAACATCTACTCTAATTCGTCTAGGAATCACACCACTAGTCGTTGGAGAAGTAGGTCAGTTCATCGATGTCAAAGTGAACGAGGCAGAGGCTTACGAACCCCGGGCAGCCATGTTGGGATCTACAAAGACCAAAGGACTCCACTCTACCAGGTCTGCAGGTCATGTTAGAGACAGCAAAGCCCTTGTAGCATACCCCAATGACAGGGCTAGGAGTATACGACCAAGTTACAGGAGGGAACAGTACAAGTAAGGGAGTCACTCTTTGGAAATTGGATTGTAGGCTGATTCTTGATGAATTCTCTTAACTTTTAAACCATTTGAAGTCTCAAGATTTATCAGGTGGAAACTCACTGGAAAGAGGACCTTGGGACAATAAAACTCCCTTGTTACAATGTATATCAGGAAGCTCCTTATATTCGGGTAAAAAAACAAAAGAACATAAAGACCTGGGACCAGCAAAATTACCTTTTTATATCAGGAATCTTGTTTTATTGGAGCTCTTTATAGCGAGTTTCCACTGTAATCATTGTTTAAGTGATTGTTTAGCACTTTACCAAATAAGAGAATTCTTATCTTAATCAGATGCATTGTAATCTAATGTCTGACATTAGGTTAACAGATCAATAGCCTATCTCTAAGCCATCATGTCCTCTGTAATCGAACCCTGACCTGTCCCTACCTTTTCTGTTTGATCTGTGTCAGGACCATCTTCACCAAGACGGAAAGACACACCTATGTGGACCCAGACTATGCCTACGATGAAGAGGAACTCTCAGACGTCACAGCTCACAAGAACAAATACAATGACTACTTGAAAGAAAACAGGGAGAAAAGAGTCAACAAACTCAAAGCAAAGTAAGTTTATCTAAAAAGATACAGAAGTACTTAATACACCCTGTATGTATATTTAAACAATATATTTTATTTAATGATGTAAATTTGTTTCTTTTCCTTTTTTTCAAGGATAAAAATGATTATATTTTGAATTTCCATCTTACTTACATGTAAAATTATACTTAATGTATTGATACTTGAATATGTTGTTTAATTGCAGTAGAATATTTTACACAGTCGCACAAACTAAATATTTAAATGAATTCATAAAGATACGCATGAATGCAGACAACATAGGAGACTTTAACATGGATATCCAGTACTGGACATTTTCCTCATATTTCATAGCGAAAAGCTACTGCTTGAGATAAAGTGTTGTATTTTTTTATGTGTATTATTCAACTTCTGTGACTTTTTAATGAAAGTAAATACTACATTAAAGCTTGAATCTTGATTTTAGTTAAAATAAGCTAATGGATTAATTGCTTGACATAAAAATTCAGTAATAATTTTTGAGTCTTCTCAATAAAGACAAAACTGAATTAAGTATTGAAGTTTATCCATGATTGTGGTTGTCCTCGTGGCTATCTCATCTATTCCCAATTGGGTCATAATAAGTTGATGTTGTTTTATCCTTTATGCATACATATCTTTCTTTTTCT
The DNA here is from genome assembly GCA_025617745.1 of Heliocidaris erythrogramma. Classification (NCBI taxonomy): domain Eukaryota; kingdom Metazoa; phylum Echinodermata; class Echinoidea; order Camarodonta; family Echinometridae; genus Heliocidaris; species Heliocidaris erythrogramma. Next base: position 44,448,910 of record CM046858.1, on the reverse strand, counting down.
ACAGGGAATTCAAAGAACTGAATAACAAGACCGAGATAGGTGTCAAGCCTGCCTCTGGTCTTCGCCCTCCCAAACTCCAGGCAGATGAAGTTAATGAAAAACCTAAATGTAAGTTGAGAGATATCCAGTGCATTTTGAAAAAAAATTTAGTCCATATTTTAGAGTTTTTCCTTGTGTTTGAACTTATGGCTGTTTTAAGTTGTAAAAGCATGAAAGCCAAATACTTTTATGATTTGAAAAAAAATAACAGCAATCTAAATTAATGGTCAATTAGACTTTTCTAGGAGAAACATTACCGTTTAACCTCAGCGGAGGCGTAATGATATTCATGAATCATTTCTAGATATCTTACGACGATATTTCATGATTGCATAATCACAAATTCTTTTATCTTTTGAAAAATTAACAGCAATTTGTAATGGCAAATGGACTTTTGTGAATGTTTAGTTTCTTGGGCAAACATTACCTTTTAGCCCGTAGCAGTTCAGATTTTTATTATGGTCTAGATTAATCAGTTATCCATCCTTAAATTGGCAACAATTATTCTGATTTTCCACTCCTACATAGTTTGAATAAACTGGAAATATTTATTGAATGAACCAGTGTGAATAGAAATTGCAAAATTTAACAGAAAACTTGCCAATTTGTACAGAAAATAGTGATTATATATTTTGCACTGTATTGCCAATTTAGAGATTTTAATGATGAGTTACATTTAAATTGCTCTTATTCATGTATAACGTGTAATTCCTTGCATTCTAGATGACAAACGTCACTAAAAGGAGATACTTTATTGCTATGTATGGTTTATTATTGGGTTAATCTCAGTGGAGGCGTACAGGGGAGCCTTTCATCAAGTGTCTTGTCAGTGATTTTTATTGACAAATTTGCTCTCAGCCAATCAGATGCAAGGACTTCAGTAGCTTATAACAGTTGTCGGTAAAAATCACTGACAAAAAACTTGATGAAACGCTCCCCTGATATTCATGTATCATTTCTAGAAATCTTAAGATGATTTCTCATGATTGCATAATCTGTGGATTAAAGGCAGTGCATAGTGTCGGGGGTTCAAAAATAAATTTTATTCATTTTTTGTTATAACACTCCCTTTGGGGTACCTAACCAACCCTCCAAACCGTAGATTCTAATATTGTTTAGTTTTCGAGATATTAACGTTTTTCTATTTAATGTATTTTATTGAAAATTCAGGGATCGCCTTTTTATCGGGGGACGCCCGATAAAAATGCGATCCCTTAGCAACAAAGGCAGAATTGCTAAGCCCTATATCTCAGTTTATATTCATTGGCCGATCGCCATGAAATTTTAGGAGTATCTTCATGTGAGACTACTTCATCATATTATTTAACAACGACTTGATTTCTTATGTAAAACCTTTATTTTGGCGGAGGAGAATATCTTAGCCAACGATTGCGCTATACAGCTCGAGAAAAGAAAACCCTTCATATCTCTGAACCTTGACCGATTTTAACCGGACCAACAACCATTATCTTCTTCTGTAGGTCACTTGGATCGAATAAAATATACATTTGAGAAATATATGATCTTTGCCACGCGCGTAGACACGCCTATTTATCCATTGTTAGTGGGGGGATGATCTATTCATCATCCCCCCCCCCACTAACAATAGAAAGCGTGTTCGTATCTACGCCAGTGATCTTTGCAGACACTATGTACTAACTTTAACTTCGAATAATCTTTTAATTTGTGCCACAGCTGCTCCTTTTGAAGAGAACGGCCACTATGACATGCTGAGCTCTAAGAAACTCAGTGACAGAGAAACGACATCCATCCAGCAGCCTAGTACAGGGGGACTCAATGCTGTACCGATGACAGCTCAGGAGAAAAGTGACTGCAAGAAGATCTTATCTCCACAAGAACTCTACCAAGTAGTCATTGGTGAGTTACTTCTTTTAGTACATTCTTGACAACATAAAGCTAGTAATAGAATCTGAATATATATCTCCTTATCTACATGTACATGTACTTCGGCACTGCTTCTCTCTTTTTGCACAATATTTTGTGATATATTTGCAATCAAGGCTCATTTACATTGTACGTCGTAATGCCATTTTAGAAACATATTGTATGTTTGATAGAATAACAAAATAGGGGATGATCAAAAGAAGAAAATGATATTGATTATAAATTTAATCATGAATGTGATAATTACAATAAATCAAAAGTGAAATGATCTATGATTACTACTGTTTTTGTTGGGTTTTTTTTAATTAGCATTATTTTTGTTTATTCTTTCATATGAAGTTTTAAATCTATGTGCTTCAGTGATTTAAATCATTTTGAATTTTAGAATCAGTCATTTCTAATTAAGATCTCATTCTTTCTTTATCTTTCCAGGACCACCAACGATTGATTTCAGTGAGGTTTGCCTCAAATCCACCAGCGTTAAACAGATGAACATCGTCAATAATCTAGATCAGTTTGTTCATGTGGTCGTAGAGGCAAGTATATACATACAGTTGATAGATATAAATCTGAAGTTATGTCTATTTGAAGTAACCTTAAGTGTGCTCTGCATTTCAGTAATAATTAGTTCATAGCACAAATAAAAGGAGAAGTAGAAAACATCTTATAAAGCAGACTATTGAAAAAGAAAAATAGTTACATGTAAATTGTAGGAAATATATGAAGGAATTGTATTTGTTTCTGAACTGCTTATATTTCTCCATGTTGAAGATTTGGAATCTAGTTTACTTAGTATTTACCTGTAAATATCAATAGCACAGTAACTTTGCTTTTTCATTTTTTATTCAAATTCATCACTCTATTTTCTACCAGCTTTCTCTCTTTCTTATTTTCTATTGAAACACGTATGAGCAATTATTAGATGAAATTTAGTGATACATGTTCACATATTTATACCTGTATATGTTTCTCATGTTACTATGGTTTATCGTTATCATCATTATTTTGTTTGTATATTCATTTCCCTAGATTGATTGTCGTGAGCTGAGACAGACTAGCCCCCTGTCACAGGTGGTCCCTCCGAACTCTAAGGCAGAGCTTCCTCTTATCTTTGAGTCCAACACCAGGGGAAAATTTACAAGGTATGTGCTTTACCGATACTTTTCAGTGCTGCCATTCCCAGTTTTCTAACTTCTCATGAAATATGTGATTTATTTTTATTTGTCAGAAGTTACATGTAAGATACTGCTTTATTTGGGGGCACTGTTAACATAAACTGTAAAAAGTACATACATATTTGTTACTTGGTGAAATCATTCAGGAAGGCTTTTTTCAGGAAATTCAAACATAAATAAATAAGAAATAGATTCATCAACAACTACAAAAAGAATCTTATCCATCAAATATTTCGTGCATGTGATAATGAAAATTTTTTTCTGTCTGTTTAGGAATGTGAAGTACACCATCAATAACCACCATCGTGACCATGTTACTGTGTATGCTGATGTAGTACCTGTAGCCTTAGAGCTATCAACGGAGATACTACAGCTTACACCAACACCAGGCATGCCGGCTGAAGCAGGTACCTAGATGAGATATCAGATAATGGGAGAGAGAGAGAGAGGGAGGAGGATGAGAGGGCGATAGAGATAGAGAGGGGGGAAAAGAGAGGAAGAGAGAGGAGAGAGAGAGAGAAAGAGAGAGACTATGAAAGAGAGAGAGAGAGAAAGAAGAGGGAGAAAAGGAGAGAGGGTGGGAGAGAAAGAATGTTAATGGGATTTGGATAGGAGGAAACAGTAAGAGATGAAAGGATTATCTGAGATGAAAACAAAGTTTCAAACATAATAATAATAAGAATAATAATAATAACGTTTTATTTACCCAGGGTAGCCACTTCAGTTATCAAACTGTTCTTCCAGCAGGCCCTGCATAGCATAATATGTTACTACTACACTTCGCCATTCTAATATGCCGAGCACCTGGCTAGGAGGCAGAAGGTCCCATTTTTGAAGTCTTTCGTATGACTCGGCCGGGGTTCGAACCCATGACCTCCCGTCCATGTGGCGGGTGCTCTAACCAACTGAGCCAACAAGAGAGAAAATCGTCTGTTGAGAGCCAAAAGGGCGTTAACTCTATACCTCTACAGAGAGTTAACGCCCTTTGACTCCAAACAGACGAAATATAGGTGGACTGGAAGTTTACGCGATATAGAAATAGGAAGGTAGAAATGAAAGTGGGTGACATTTTATATTGCAGAGAGAGATAGAGAAAGAGAGGGGGAGAGATACATAAAACAATACAAAATATATGGTTTAAGAAGTGAAGTCTAAAAACTAGCGCAAACGAGTTTGGAGGAGAAAGAGATGGAAAGAAGAAATAAGAGTTAAGAGTGTATGATTGCTTAACCCTTTCAGGACAGGAATTATTTATAAGGGCTAAATTGATCACATTTTTCTTCTTCGAATCGGCAACAATACTTTTCTTTTATTGCTACATGGTTCTAATAATGTGTAAGGTCTTTGAAAGCAATATACAGGGTAAGAAATTTTGTCAAATTTTTTTAAACTGCCAATTATAAAAAACAATGATGTCAATGTGTTGGCAATTTAAGGATTTTGAAGCTTATTTTTGTTCTTAAAATTCCTGACATCAAACGCAGAAATGGACAGAGTGTGTGCAGAATTTTTTGCTCTATCTACTCATGCATGTGGTATATTTTTCATGGAGCTCAAGGTCAATTGTCTTGAAAGGGATAATCATGGTGGTCTTTGTATTCCTCTTAGGCTTGCGAGATGTAATCCGTCTTGAGAACAAGAGGAACTATCCTGCTGAATTCACATGGCAACCTATCTTAGGAGAGAGAGGGACAGCATTCTCTATCAGACCAGCTACAGGTAACGATACGTTACTTTTCAAGTATTTACAGCAGCAATATCTCATTTCATCCCCTATGTCCCTAAAGCTTCTACATGTATGACACATGCTCCAGCTCTGCAGTCAGTGTCCTAATCTAACTAAATTCCTTTACTCTACAGTGTACCCATTACCAAAAAAAAAATATTTCTGTACAGATAGAACATATGAAGTTAACCTCAAAACACTTAACCCTAAAAAGACTGGGGGGGCCTTGTAGGCCCCCCTTCGACATAAACTGCAATTATTTTGTAACGCTTAAAGATTTCGCGCTGCTGTTTCATGACTTTTTTCTTTAGAGTTTTGCGCAACTTTTGATACCAAATTTGCATGCCCCGCGTGTACGATAACAGAGTTACATCATGTTTTCACAAGGCATGTCAAGAAAAATTCGATATTTTGCATTCGTTTGTGTGTAAAGTCAATGGGGACTGGAATGAATATTACAGATACTGTTTTCAAACTATATTTTCATATTTTCAAAAATAAGAATAATAAGATTAATTTGACTATGCATTCATGTAGAAAACATAATGAACTATGTGTATACCAAATTTGGTTGCAATCGGACAATCAACAGCCGAGATCTTAGGGGGGCCCCCCCCCCCCCCCCAGTTTTTCCAGCCACCAAAATACCTCAGTCTTTTTAGGGTTAAGGAAAACATAAAAAAGCCTTGTGTGCGAGCATGTACAGGTGCGTTGATTAGTTTACTCGCAATTTGATGTAATTTTTATTTAGAGAGTATTTAAACTGGCAATATCTCTTTATAGAATTAACATTTGAAGCTCATACTTTGAATATTGTATGGCGGCATGGGAGCCCCAACATGTGGAGCAAAATATTTTTTTGTGATTGGTACCCTATAGCTTTTTACCAAACACTGTACTTGATTCTTACCCTAACCCCAACCCTTACCCTACCTGTTTCCCTTATCATAAACCTAACCCTTATCCTAAACCTGATCCTGCCCTAAAACCCAATTGCAACCCGAATCCTTAATCCTATTACATGTACTTCACAAAATAAAGCTTGAGCAAATGTTACAGTAGCAAATATTGGGTCACCCCACCCATTTCATCTCCTGTCTTCCTGAAGGCAGCCACACACCTAATTTAACCCTAAATAGGCCAGGGCGGTATTCTGAAAACTTTGTTTGTTTTATGTTAAGGAAAACTATGTTAATTGTCATAACAAACTGAAATTGCGCGCAGTAAACACTAATCATTGGTGCTTGCGCAGATGTCTCTGTTAACTTTACGCGAGCACAGCCACCTTTGCGCAATCATTAACCAATGACTTGTCCTGATTTTGATTTGTTATGATAATTAACATCCTTTTTAATACTAACATAAAAGATGACATAGTTTACAGAATATGGCCCCTGGTTATTTGGTGTCAGCCGGGGAAGGGGATGGGTGGATTCTGACCCGTTTTGGGGGTTAAGCTTTATATGTGTGCATTTTTTAATAAATGTGTCTTCATTAGTTATGAATGAAAGTGCAAAGTCTAAACGTTGATGTTGATCAACTTTGTTGTACAGGGACCGTGGAGGCTTTCAAGGACCTAGAGTGTGAGGTGGTGTTTCATCCTTCCTATCATGCCCCAGAGGATGGTGTCTTTGCTCTGCAAGTGCATGGTGGAGAGACAAAGAAACTCAACTGTATAGCTGATGTAAGTCCTCTCTCATTTACTTAATGTAAAGCTGAAGTATTTAAGGAAATATAATCAACCTTTAGGTCACTTTTGCAGGTTATTCCCATTAATTGTGATCTATTGCTTTAATAGTGAAATAAAAGAACCGGGTGATATTTCTTTGTAATCATGGGGGGGGGGGGGCAATTCAGAAATCTTTAATGCACACTTGAATATTGATTTATAATCTCTGTTACTGTTATTACTGATTTTGTAGAAAATATATGAAATTTTATTAGAACGCAGTGGAGCAAATAAGTATTCTTGCCATTCACTGACAAGGAACTTGCCAAATATCAATGTGTTATTTAATCGTATTTTAGTTGTTTATTGTATAATGTTTATGCCAATATAACAATTCAAAATACAAACCATAATCAAATAACGGATGATGCAAAGTATTCCTAATATTTACGTTTTATTCTCATTGCTTTTTGTTATTAAGTGTCTTATTTTTCCTTCAATTCATGTTTTAGCTGGGAGTGACCCAAGTGATGTTCATGGAGAGGAGGGTTTTGTTTGGTCAGGTCCCTCTTCATCTCACTACAACCAGGACTGCTGTGCTACACAACAGCAGCATCAACCATGCACACTTTCAGGTAAGTACCAATCATTCATTTCCATCAGAGTGAAAAAGGCTGAATTTTCTTTGTAATAATGATTTCAAAATCTGATTTGTCTTACATGTACATGTATGTTTCAACTCTAAATCTGACCCAGGTAAGTAAATGTGTACTTGGTAGGAAGGAATTTCTTGAATGCATGAAATGCCTAAATCAGGATAGCTTGGAAAAATCCAGCCTGAGGGTGATAATATCCAAAAGAAAAAAGTGCTGTATAAATCCAACTATTATTGTATCCCCCTGCAGTATGCCGGAGGATACTTTGGATTCAGCAGCGTTTCGCCGCCGCGGCCGCGTCACATTCTTGTGTGCGCTCTAGCGGTCACATTTCTCGACGAATTTCTTTCAGACTTCCTGTGGACGTGTATCTTGGTAAAATCTGGACCCCTATAGTTTCTGGTGATGCTGCCCCCAGTGTTCCGTCTTTTATAGGGTAAAAGGCCATATTTTTTGGGATAGTTTGTGTGCGCTCTAGCGGTCACATTTCTCGACGGATTTTGTTCAAATTTTGTATGAAGCTGTCTCTTGGTAAAATCTGGAACCCTATAGATTTTGGTGATGCTGCCCCCAGTGTTCCGTCTTTTATAGGGTCAAAGGTCATATTTTGATAGATGTCTTGTGTGTACTCTTGTGTGCGCTCTGGCGGTCACATTTCTCAACGGATTTCGTTCAAATTTTGCATGAAGGTGTCTCTTGGTGTAATTTAAAAACCTATAGTGTTTGGTGATGCTGCCACCAGTGTTCCGTCTTTTATAGGGTCAAAGGTCATACTTCAGGGCATGGCGTGAGTGCACTCTGCAGGCCACATTTCTCAACAGATTTTATTCAAATTTTGTATGGAGATGTATCTTGGTATAATCTACACATGTTTAATTTTTGGTAATGCTGCCCTCATTGTTCCGTCCTTTATAGGGTCAAAGGTCATTTTTCCATTTCTTGCACTCTTACTTCTGCATTTCTTGACGGATTTCGTTCAAATTTTGCATGAAGGTGTCCCTTGGTGTAATCTAAAAATCTGTACTTTTTGGTGATGCTGCCACCAGTGTCCCGTCTTTTATAGGGTCAAAGGTCAAACTTCAAGGGATGGCGTGAGTTCACTCTGCAGGCCACATTTCTTGATGGATTTCTTTCAAATTTTGTATGGACATGTATCTTGGTATAATCTACACATCTTTACTGTTTGGTGATGCTGCCCTCATTGTTCCGTCCTTTATAGGGTCAAAGCTCATTTGTCCCTTTTGTGCACTCTTACTTCTGCATTTCTTGATGGATTTCATTCAAATTTTGTATGGAGATGTATCTTGGTATAATCTACACATATTTAATTTTTGGTGATGCTGCCCTCATTGTTCCGTCCTTTATATAGGGTCATTTCTTGCACTCTTACTTCTGCATTTCTTGACGGATTTCGTTCAAATTTTGCATGAAGGTGTCTCTTGGTGTAATCTAAAAACCTATAGTTTTTGGTGATGCTGCCACCAGTGTTCCGTCTTTTATAGGGTCAAAGCTCATTTGTCCCTTTTGTGCACTCTTACTTCTGCATTTCTTGACGGATTTCGTTCAAATTTTGCATGAAGGTGTCTCTTGGTGTAATCTAAAGACCTATAGTTTTTGGTGATGCTGCCACCAGTGTTCCGTCTTTTATAGGGTCAAAGGTCATACTTCAGGGCATGGCGTGAGTGCACTCTGCAGGCCACATTTCTTGATGGATTTCTTTCAAATTTTGTATGGAGATGTACATGTATCTTGGTATATCTCTCAACACATTTCTTTCAAATTTTATATGAAGATGTGTCTTAGTGAAACCTACACATCTAATTTCTACACCATCCTTTTGTTTGAGGGAGGGGATGGGGGAGGGTCTTTGTCCCTCCTTCAAATTGCTGCCAGTGCCGGGGGATACATTTAGCATTGCGCGGCCCCAGCAATGCACATTTCTAGTTAATACAGGAAATGTTTTTCTTTCAAAGTTTGGTTGCAATGTTACTGTTGATTTTTTTTTTTAATTTGTTGTGCTTATCAATGCAATTCATATAAATGAGCAATAAACGTTATCTAATTTTACAAACTTTCTCGCATGTGATTTGTTTTCATATTTTAATAGTCATAGTGGAAACTAGTGATTTGAGAAGCACTTGTATCAGCATGAAAAGATCTGGGGCGGTATTCTGAAAACTATGTTATCTTTAATGTTAAGGAAAGCTATGTTAATTGTCATAACAAACTGAAATTGCGTGCAATAAACCCCAATCATTGGTGCTTGCGCAGATGTCTTTTTTAACTCTACACGAGCACAGCCATCTTTGCGCAATCATTAACCAATGACTTGTCCTCATTTTGATTTGGTATGACAATTAACATCGCTTAACTAACATAAAAGATAACACAGTTTTCAGAATACCCCCCCCCTGAATTGTACATTAACAACAATAAACAAACCCATACAAAAAGCAAATTTGATACTGACACCTTTTTCTACACAAGTCCAATTTGATGATGGTTTTGATTACCCTGATACGTCTGTCTATACATGTAATAGTGTAATAGCATGCAAAGGCTTACACATGCAGTAATACAGTTGTCCATATTATTGCATTTCATCTCTCTACAATTCACTCTCCACACATTCTCCCACAGGTAGTGGATCCAAACCCAGTACCAGGACTGAACGTGTCACCGGTCCAGGGTGTGGTACCAGTGGGCGGGACCACAGAGCTCAAGATTCACCTCACCCCTAGCGCAGTGATGAAGTTCGATACCAGACTAGAGGTTGCTATCAGAGGATGGAAGACCATTGATCTTAGGATGGGTGGGACTGTAGAACCACCTCTGGTCGACATTGATATGGTGAGCGTTTTATTTCATTAACCCATTCAATAAAGACAAGTGCCCACATTTTATAGTTTGGCTCAACTTCTGATTCAGACCTCTACAAAATCTACAAGAGGCATAACAGAAAGAAATAAGATACTTGCACAGTGGGTTTGAAATATTTATGTAATAATAATGCATTTTGATCCTCAGTAAATGAGCTTGGAGTAGACTTCCGTAAGATCATTATTTTGTTTGTATAGACTGTGGATTTATTGACTTACACATACCCTTACATTGTCTTTAAGAAGCCTTCAGATGAATAGACTGCTTCTGTAATGTATACAAAGTTATGCACATATACATGTATTCTCTGAGCACCTAGTGACGAGCTATTCCATTAAACCTGCTTTTTATAAATGAGCCTCAATGCTTGGAATCCAGTTTGCATACAATATCTGTTGCTATGTGCAGCAAGCTTTCAGGTTGTCAAGAACAACCTTTGTTTGAAAGGTATGTATAAAATTTGCATACATTACCGAAGCGGTCTATTGGGAAAGTATGCCCATAATGCAAGGAGTTTTCTCACCAAATTGCAGGAGATAGATCCTGCGATATATAAATTGATCTTATTATGATACTTCTTGATGACATTCTTCAGATGAACATTTATTGTAACATTGTTACTCTTTCCCTACAGCCATCTTTCCAGCTGGGAGGTGTGTACTGTGGATCTAGCTTGATTGTTCCCTTTAAGATCGTCAATCGGGTGAGAACCAGAGCCAAGGTGGTCTTTGATCTGTCACGTTACAGAGATTTCTCTCTCAGATTTGATGCAGACGTCATGGAAGGTAAGCAAAACAGTGTAAAGAAAACAAATGTTTGTTTTTGTTTTAACAAATTTGATTGATTAGTCATGTGCAATAACATGTTATACATGTATATGTGTTGTAATGACGTATTGTATATTTTGTAAAATCAGGTTATTTCACTAAATTCAACAATAACATTTGAAAAAATATATAATTATAAAAAAAATTACCTCAGCTCAATGCAAGAAGGGTGTTCACTCATATACTATTCTCTGCACAGATGATACAGTTTTGTTTTGTTTTTTTCCAGCTTATTGTAGGATTCGTTGCTCTTTGAATTGGGAATAATGGCTATTACAGGGTCTTCAGTAACATCCCTGGTTAGCGTATATGTAATGAATTGAACAGACTCCAATGTCTAGATTTGTGATTGCCAGGTCTTGTACTAGATGTATATTAATGACTTTGTTTAACAGTCTGCCTCATTTGTATAATTTCATTTCTTTTTCTTGCAGAGTCTGAGGACACCATGAACCCTGGTGTGTACAAGGTCACCGTGGGTGGGGAACAGACCATCGACTGTGAGCTCAAGTTCAAACCCACCGAAGTGGCCTCCTACGACTTTGTGATGCCTGTGAACATCAACCAGACAGAGGCCCCCACACCTGATGGCACGCCCTTCCCTCCCACCCCTGCCCCATCCTCCAAGAGCATCCAGCACATCATAGCGCCCCGCCCGGTGGTGGTGGCAGTGTCCACACCCAAGAGAAGGATCATAGCCACCGCCCTGAGGCAACCCTTACAGATTTCAACCACAGAGCTGTCCTTTACACTGCCTTCAGGATACCTGGAAATGGGTAAGACATTTCTTTCTTTTTACCACACCAAGGGGTGTTTCGCAAAGATTTAAGTTGGACTTAGAGTCATGCGTAGGTACCAATTTTTTCTTATTGATCGACTTCCCAATAATATGCGTCCCATGAGCATGATCTGACCAATGCGGTGATGCATGATATACAGCACGCAACTAGGAATTTAAGTGCGACTTTAAATCCAACTTAACTCTTTCTAGTTTCTTAATAAATTAGCAGGTACAAATGCAAAATGAACCTATGTATATCTTAGAACTTCCTCAAAATGTTCTAGATGCATATCAGCTTCCTCCACCCCCACATACAAATATTTTAAGAATATATTGTAAAATACTACATTATCTATAATATTTTCTGAACTCTTGATCCATTATGATATATAATTATGACAATTATGCGGATTATCACCCCCCCAGGCTCTTTTTTTCATGAATTCTGTAATCTGATTGGTCAATTTGTCTGAGAGATAATTCCGTATTCTTGACCAATAAATTAAATGTGTACACTTTAACGGATAAAACCGTTGCACCCTGCTTGTTCTCACGAAATACGGGAAATATCTACGTTCTGGTTCCATATTCCATGAGGCCTATCTACGTTCTGGTTCCATATTCCATGAGGCCGAACCAGAACGTAGATATTTCCCGTATTCCGTGAACAAGCAGGGTGTAACTAATAATATCCTGCAAGTGATGTTTCTGGAACAAAAACAAATCAGTTGTGCTGTAGCATCTTTAAGATAGGAGCTCATCATCAATATTTTTATTTGTGTCATGTTCCTTGATCCTGATAGGTCTAGCAGGTAACACCCGGCAAGGCCAGTCTATCATGCTGGTGAACAACAGTGCCAAGAGACTTCAGTGGTCCTTGGACCTCAGGTCCTGCGGTAAGGCCATGGAAGAGGGCATCTTCCGCTTTGTCCGCTCCAACGGGGTGCCGTTCCTGACCTTTGAGAAAGGTCGTCAGGAGATCAAAGAGAGTCTGGACCCAGGAGAGGTTTACACCATGGGATGTATGTTCTGTCCAGGTTAGAATGATCGTGGTCATATAAATCATTTTGTCTTTTGGCAAGACATTATTCACATTTGCCACTCTCCAACAAGGTGAAGTGCATAGGGACTTGGTTAGGAAACAATTTATTGAATTCATCCACACCTTACCATAGTAGCATGGCTAAACCCTGGGTAGTGATATGATTGCAGGGCCTTCAAGAAGAACAATATTACTACTGATGAAGCTACCCTGGCTACATATAACCATTGAAATGAAAACTGGAAGTACAATCAACCCTGTCTTTAATAGTGACTACCTTTCTATTAACCCTAACTGCACTGGGGGAGGGGGGCCTGGGAGGCCCCCCCCCCCGCCATATTTTTGGTGATTGCATCGCGTAGAGTTATTGTTTTCTTCTATGTAGAAATGAATGTTATAGAACATGTCCTCTCTTCAGTGGCCATTTTTCCTGTCTCTCTTAGGTCACCTTATTAGATGGGTTTAACCTGAGCAATACAAGACCCAAGATTCAAGATCAAGATCGCACTGATGCACTGAAAATGGGTGTACATTTGAAGAAAAATGCATTCCAAAGTTTTTGTTACCAGGTTATTATTTTTATACTACATCTACACAACATCCAGTCGTTACGAGTGATAACTTATTACTTCAGCAATCTAAACTAAAAGTTTGGAAATTTAACCTCAAAAATTATCAAGAACTTCTGCCAGGCACATCACACATTTTTTTATCCCATTGAGCTATAGAAATGCATTTGCAAATGGTTTAAACAAGAATTTACTTTGACGTAAGACATGTTTAAGAAGTTTAACGAACAACCTCTTGTCTAATTCAACAGAGGAACCTGGTGAGTTTCAAGCCAAGATTCCCATCATCTTAGATGGAGCTACAGACAGACCCTACCAGTATCTCAACATACACGGTATCCTCAAGTCACCTCATCTGACCTTTGACCCCTTGGCCATCGTTCTGACCCCGGTGCCACTCTCCACCAAGGTGTCGGCTGACTTCACCATCAGGGCTGCTGGCTTCAGAAAGTAAGAAGCCATTCTGGGCCCCGTTTCATAAAACTTGTTATCAATAACAAGTCGAACAGTTATAAGCTACTGAAATACTTGCATCTGATTGGCTGAGAGCAAAAATTGGCATAGAAATTGCGCAGTTGTTATTGATAACAAGTTTTATGAAACAGGGCCCTGTTTATTTCCTACGGGATATAAGACAACATTTCTAGCCTATTGTCTTAACTCATGATTAATTAAACAAATTTGTGTGGTGATTATATCATACTGATACTAGAAAGAAACAAACCATAAAATAGGATGAATAGGACAACTGGGACGAATAGGAACAAAAATTGGAAGGGTGTTTTGGCAAAGTTTCTACCCCCAGAGGTGATGCCAACCGTTTTTATTTCTTTTATTCATTATAAATAAATAATGAAAACGGTGTGCTTCAATACGGGGGAAAAAATATTTTTTCAGGAAGCTTTTCAAATTTTTGTTCCTATTCATCCCGTTCTACGGTAAGTCACTTTGCATTTTTGCAGTTGTGATTTTATCCTTGTTCATTTTTTTTTTAATGAAATAAAAGATAACATATATATTTACGAAAAAGTGTTTGACATGCAGAACATAAGAGTGAATTAATTCTAAAAGAGAGTACTTGTACACTGAATTTCAGGCCAGATAAATCCACAATGTAAAATTTACCAAAACTCAGTGAATCCTTTTTGTAGGACTATTAAAGACTTACACACTGTATGAAATCCAATATGCCAAATAGAAAGCTTTAAATCACTTTCACAATGTTGTACTTCCTCAATCGGCTCAAAAATAAACAATTGATTACTGTCACTCTGAAGTTTCTTTTATGTAAAATTTGTATAAGGCTGTATTGGTGTTTATGATCATCATCAATGTTACAGAGAGACAGTCATTGATGTTGAACTACCCGAGGTGGAGGTAGACGATGGCAGCAAGGTGTCCGTCTTGAGCGTGACCTTCCCTGACGGTCAAACCATTCAACCTTGTAGCGCTGATGAGGGTCATAAGGAACCGTATGTTCTCAAGTGCAAGGTGACCTTCAGCTCTCCCAAGCCTGTCTCCTTCACCATGCCGATCAAGTTTGTGGACTCTGTCGGGAGCAGGTTAGTATTTTATCAGACATTCCAAAAATATTCTATGGTCGATTTGCATTATCATTGAATATAATTTTCTTTATTGTTATGCAGTCAGTCAGATAGTGACATACCGTATTCGCCGGCGGAAAGGCCGCACTATTTTCACTCCAAATATGATCCCAAAGTCGGGGTGCGGCCTATGGGCCGCAACAGAGAAAAATAAACTGCCTCCAAAATCACCACACGTATTGGAATGGACGGGACCAACGTTAGATCTAACACTACACTACAGTAGGCCCCCTAAGCCTGTGCTCTATCTCCAACGATGTAGATCTACTTATCTTTCAAGTACTGAAATATTTTCAGTAATAAATATAATTCAGAACTAATAACTACATATCTTATCAATATAGTTACAAACACGGCCTCGTTGGTCTTCCGAGGCTGACAAAGCACTCGTACGAAGCTCTCTATTGAGCTCTAGTAAAGTGCTGAAATCAGCCACCCCGGTAGATGTTTTCTGTGCTATGGGACGCCAAGTGTGCCCTGACTGCTTCTGTTACAAAATCACCCTGCAATTTTACTTTTGTAACAAAATCAAAAGTGGGGATGGATTTTGTAACAAAATCATTAGTGTGGATTGATTTTGTAACAAAATCACCAGTGGGGATTGATTTTATAACAAAATCATTGATTTTGTAACAAAAGCAGACAGGGTACACTTGGTGCCCCATAGTAGGGGCTTTGTAAGTTTTAATTTGTCTTTTGAGCACACCCTTTGTATGTGTTGAGATCAATGGCACCCCCTCAACCTCCGCGCTATTTCAGTGCGGTTGTATCCTTGCCGGATCCTTCACGGAGATGTATGTATTTTGTATGGAGAACGGACATTATCGCAGAGGATTTTTCATAGCGCATGTGACGTGCGCGTTACCCTGCATTGTAAGCATAGACCACTGACATCTACCACAAACCACATCGCTCTCGGAAGAGTAACATGGCCGCGCCTACTTCAAGTGCTCGCACGCGCGGGAATGGGCGATGATCCGTCCAGGTGGTAGAGGTCAGTGGCATAGACATTGTAAGTCATGGCAAAGAGCTTAAAAGCTAAGATAGGGCATTCCCACAATTTTATGTAACGTAAGTGGCCTCATATGGGGAAGGCCAAGGGCGCCCTTCCCTGGTCGTTACATCGGACCCTTTACACAATCGGGAGAGTGTCCTATCTTTCTTTTCACGATCTTTGGTCATGGCAAGCCCATGTTTCAGCTTGCAAATCGTTGTGACGACGTTTTCAATTTCCTCTTCGAAACCATCATGCTGTATTATGTATTTTTCTGTCTTTGGATGTCACATAGGGAACCTTTGATGGAATATGCACCTATGTAAGATATCTCTTCACGGTTTTTTAGAGTGGTGGAAACATTTCCTTTCCAATTTCATTTGTGATTGTGCCTCAATTTGCGAGTTGCATTCACGGTTGATAGTCCTATTTGTTGTCGAACTTTTACTAGGAGACGGCATGTACCGTATACTTACCGGTAGTCTACAAAGATGTATGTGTTTGCGAGTAGTACTAGCGGCTTCGTCAGATTCTCTTCAACTAAAGTTCAACTTTTTAAATTCTTAATGACATAAAGCAAAGACATCTAGGAATAATCGTCTTCAAATAGTCAATACAATAAAAAGTTTGGCCCTTGTTTTTTCGTTGTATGATATTTGGGGAGGGGGGGCAAAATTTCTTATGCTTGTGATTTTCCTCATATTTTTTTTTCTTCAAATGAGTTGTCAAAGTTGGGGTGCGGCCTATCTGACGCTGCGGCCTATCGGCCGGTGAATACGGTACATGTAAATATGCATGTAAGCTAGGTGGCAATAAATGAAACAGAATAGTATTAATATTGGTATTTCTTGTCTCAAATGACACAGAATTGAATTGCTCAAATGGAGCAGTACTGCCAACTGTAATACATGTCCAAGGATGTACAAATAAATGATCTAGGCATATACTTTTGTATTGAATTGTGAAAAATGAACAACATAGAAATTTATGTTCAGTGAATTCTCCAATGAATTTTCTCTATCTCCCTTTTTTGTTGATTAGGTCATTTTGAGGAGATCTCTGATTTCTTTTCAAAAATTGAATCTCACCTATCAATTTTCCAGATTCTCCATCCCTGTGACAGCAATTGCCGACAACTGTCTCCTAGTGGCCTACCCGTTTGTGGCCAAGCATCGGACGGACTTCCAGATAGTCACCGAGCAGGGCCACAGTCTCCGAGCTCACAAGACAGCATCCAGAGACTCTCTGACCCAGATGGGTGAGGCCATGATCATGCCTGTAGAGTCACCCAGCAGACCGTCCACTCATACCAGCACGAGTACAAGCTCTAGGTTTGGGGCTACCACCTCCACCTATGAAGAGACTGACAGTGTAACAGGTAAAAGATTAAGTTTCTTTCAAAGCTAACCTCAAGGTCCAGTAATAGAATTGAATTTCAAGAGAAACTGACTGAAACTGTTCTTAATTGTTTATCACACAGTAGATGGTTGTTGGGACCAGCAGAATATAAATAAACTAACAAAAATATACATGTAGGAAATGGGCCCTGTTTCATAAAAATTTGTCATCAATGACAAGTTGCAATAACTGTTATAAGCTACTGAAATCCTTGCATCTGATTGGCTTAGAGCAAATTTGTTAGTAAAAATCACTGACTAGTCACTTGATGAAACACCCCCCGGATTCACTGGAAGGCACAACCTCTCCTTTGTACATAGAGATTATGTGTCAAGCACAGAGGTCAAGTCTACTTCCTCAATTTCATCATCTTTATTTCCTCATGACTCAGCTTTACTTATAAATTACACATTTTTGCAGTTATCATATATTTATAGTCTTGAACATTCAGTGTAAAGTTTGTTTCATTTCTATGATAATTTACTGTATGTCATTACCAAAACTCATGATTTACTTTCATTTTTCTTTCATTTATTGCATTGGTCTGCCTCTCAGTACAAACGTCGCTTGACAACTCGGTACTGTCCTTCAAGGAGCCTTAGGTATTCAAACTCATATCTACTTGCACTACTACAAACTCAAAGTTCTTTGGGCAATTGATCATTTTTATATGCTGGTCCATTGCTGTGAAATAAACTCTCAAAAAACTTTTATAATCTATCCCTTACAGAGTCCACTTATCGCAGCACCCCTCGTGATGGGGCCGTAAACAGGGTCAGTTGCAGCAGATCAGCTCCGGTCCACGATGACTCTCGTATGGGACTAGCCTCTCGGTCCCTAGGCTCTGCAGCCTTCCCTAACGAGGACTCTGAGGAAGGGATCTTCCACTCTGAGGTTCTCATGGCCGTACAACGATGGATCACTCTGCATGGCTGGTCAGGCGGACCTTTCCCTGTGTCTTTACCAGAAGGACTTAGAAGGTATGAGATGAGATTAGGCATATGTGACCCTCCACCACAAAACGACCAATAAGTCGCAAAGGGAGTTTTAGAGTAAACAGCTGAAAAATGTGGTTTGGGGTTATAATAGCCAGTGCAAACAATCTCCTAGTGTCACTGCCTAAAGGAGAAGGTATGGCATTAGGCATGTGTAGATATTCTAAAGCAGAAACCAGGAAGTTATCCACTCCACTGATGAAGTCTCATCAGAGAACTCACTTAACATCTATCACAAAACCAGAAACTTTTGTGACATGAAAAACTGTTAAGGACCACCTTTAATGTCGTGAGTCTTGACCACTCGCAAATTCGCAGGAGTTTCATGCCCACAAAAGTGTCTGCGTTTGTGGTAGATGTTACGTGACTTCTCTGATGAGATTTCGTCAGTGGAGTGATAACTTCCTCCCCACAACTAACCCTGGGAGAACAACTCCCTTAGGACAGTTATGAAACAGACAACATTTACCCGCTAATAAGCATCCTATTCCAAATTTTCGTAATAACAAGGTATTAAAGAGCACTAATGAATTACCCTTTTTAATTCAAGCACGCGAAACTAAAGTAACAGTTAGGAGAACGAGGGACCAGAGGGACTTTATGATTTTTTTTCATTTCTGGGACAGCTTTATAGGATGGTTTCTTCTTAAGCAGGAAAAGATGTGTTAAGCTGAAATTCCTGACAAAATGTGTTCATTTTTGCAACATTTTTCTCACAAGAAATTTTCGAAAAGCCGATTATAAGGACAAAAAGAAATTCAGAAGGTAAGGCTTAGGATGTCACTGTCTTTGTTGTGTGAAACAGAAAAATCTGTGAGACCTATAGTTGAGTTTATATTGCTGTGCAAAAGAAGTAGTGAAAGAAATCTTATTGAATAATGTAAGTGTGGGACTTTAAGTAATGCTGTGATGGGGTAGAATGGAATACTCATCTTTGTGTATGAATTTTACTTCACTTTAAGCCATGAAATTTGGATTACATGTACCTAAAGAACGATGGTTGAAAATGTAATTCTTTTTGCAATGTGCATATGATTTTGTCCTACTTTCAGACATGAAGTTTGGTTTAATCAAACATGATGTTTGAATGTTAAATCTCTCACCATCTGTTTACAATGTATGTATTTTGAGTGTCCATGTTGTCAAGAAATGTGAATGGTGTTATTGTTATTTCGTGGTTAATGATTATTTGTAAGTATTTTGGATGGTTTTGAGTTTGGGGAGTTCTTTCATGTACATGCCGTGCCTTGCATGTATATTTATCTTACCCGATCTCCACATATAGTCTTAAAGCAGTATAACAGTCCTCTGTAGGGGTTACTTATCAAGAAGTTGTTCTTTAACACTTTCAGTGCGGATGTCACATATGTTACTTATCAAGAAGTTGTTCTTTAAAGGGTACCTGAGGCCTGAATAAATATTTTGTGTATAGTTAGCTTACACAAAATCAACCCCAGAAAACTTAACACGAAATTCAACGGTGACAGCATACAGGAGATTTTTCATTTTTGAAAATAAAATACCCCCCAAAATTAATATAAATAAGACTTGAGCAAATACTAGTCGATCGATCACGATAGCTCACCTAACGATATATCGATTTAAACGTTTTGTGTTGAATACCAGTATTTGATTCATCTGTTGGTTTGTTTGAGTTGTAGATTCTCCATAACTTACGTGCCAAAATGAATTTTCAGTTTGATAAAAACAGTTTGCGTTGTATCCTTCATCCATTTGTTGTTTCATTAGGGTCGAATATTATCCATAAGTTCCGCCCCAAATTAATTTTTGAGTGCTTGTCAGCCCCGGCACTGCACATAGCAGACGCAAAAAGCGATAATGCGATCGCGATAATTCCACTATCGTGTCTTGGTGTTCGCCGGACATGCACACATAAAAAAAATGCACACGCATAGCAAACTGCACGCACGGAACTCAACTCGAGTTGTGTTCCGCGCGTCGATCGTTTACGCTGTCCTTTATTTTCTTCAAACTCCTTAACCGCTAACCTGTACAATGCAGGGTAAAGTTATTTTGGGTTAATTTTATACAATCTAACTGTATACAAATTATTTTGTTTGGCCTCAGAGACCCTTTAACTCTTTCAGTGCCGATGTCGCATATGTGTAACAGATAGACTTGTCATTTTCATTCACCAATTGCTCGACCACAGGAAAGGTATATGGTGGTCATTGTGTATCAAAATTTTGAGCATCAATCAAGCATTTTAAATATATGATTATAATTATATGCTACCACAGAAATTTTCAGAGAAAATTGCAGATTTTTAAGAAGATATTTCCTTATTTCAACATTAAACAATAGTAAACAAATGAGAAATCAAAAAATGATGGACAAAAAAGAAACTCAAATGAAATTTTAAATAATTCTTATGCATAAAGTTGGGTAAAGTAATATGTTTGGTATCATAAGAAATGGTCATAAATTTCCTACAAGTTTTGTACACAATATTTTGTGAAATAAAAGATGATTAATGAAGTGCAGACATTTGAAAAGTAATCATTGATCACGTTCTGGTAAAATTTTGAAGAGAGCTACACATGTAAACCCCTTGGCACAGTAAGAGGTAAGGGAACATTAACATTCAACAAGGTGTGAATTCAAATGTGTATTGCAGTGTCCAGGTCTTATGGCATTATCGGAGGTGGAAGGGGAAGGGGGGCAGGGGGTTAATTTTCCTCAGGGAATAATTGGGGGGGGGGTATTTGTTGTGGAGATTAAGGTAGATGTTTGGAGGGGGGTCATTTGGGGAAGGTCCATGTACATGTAGTCTAAGGGGTAGTTATTCTATATGTCATATTATGAATCCAAAGACTGTACTGAGCAAAACATTACTCAGATTCAAGCCATTTAAAATGTACATTAAATAAAGTCAAATACAGTGAAACCTGTCTATGAAGACTGCTCAAGGGAGACAAGAAATCTTTATGAGCAGGGGGTCTTTATGGACAGGTTCATTTTTTACATGTTTCAATGAGAAACACCTTTCAAGGGAAACACACAGTAAATGGTGGTCTTTGTAGACAGGTGGTTGCTCAAGCAGGTTTGACTGTAGTACAACATCTATTCAATATCCTCTTCTACTTTTAGTGGTGTGTCTAAGGGATCAGCAGCGGAAGCAGCCAGAGACAAGTCCAGCCAGAGCTCCCCAGCCTCCAACAACCAGAAGAGGAGTTACACCAAGACCATCTATGACCTGATGGCTCATCTGAGTGGGCGATTGGTCCCAGGTATCCCCATCAACCAGGCCCTACCAGGAGACCCTACAGAGAGGGTTTTACAGCTTCACTGGCAACACTCCACTCTGCTGACATTCTTAAGGTTGGTTAATACTGTGGTACAGTGGGTTATTCTCTTGACTCTCAGTTATGAGAAACAGGGTGGGAGCATTGCCTGGTATGATTATCCTTAGACAAGGCATTTTATTTCCAGTTGTCTCTTTGACCCAGCTGTAAAGTTGGTCCGTAGGACAATGTATACCTTGCAGTTCACTGCTCAAAGCTACAGTTGTACATGTAAGTCTGGGAAATCATTTCAAATTACAAGGAGGGAAGTCAATGACCAAACGTTATCCTGCAGTCAATGAGGACTTTTGTGGGGATAATCAAATAACTCCAAAAGGGTGATGATTCTTAAAGTCTTGATCACCTGGCTATCTTCGTTATTCCTTGCTTTCAAAGCAAAATTTTTCCATGACTAACAGAGACAGATTTGAGAAAAGGATTGAGATTTTGATGGTTCTCCCTCATATATCATCTCTTGAACCTCTGTGTCTTCACACAGGAGCCAAGGAGCAGGTGTAGCGGGTATCAAACCAGAATACCTGTTTGAGCCACAGGACTACCAGCGTTGGATGAAGCTACAGGAACAGGTCAGGGAGAAGAAGAAGGCCATGCAGGAAGGCAAGTCAACCGTCGCTATTAACATTGAAGAAGAGCCACTGGATGAAAACCTGTTTGAGTCCGTCTCCAAGAGGGCGTGGACTGACCTACTGCTGCAGACCATCAAGGTATGGAGAGTTAGTGAAGGGTTAACCTCATTTCTAGATAGGAAGCATGTTTGTTTGCAGCCCCTCAGTTCTGCGTCCTGCTAAGCAAAGGCTATGTGGACCTTCCATATATCAACCATTTGTAATAACAAATAAATCCATAAATATTTATCACAGGTCTTGGTCTTGGCAAGGATCACACCCCGGCAGTTCCGCACCCTACCTAGCCCTGGCAGTGTAAGCCTTCCATCTATCAACCATGATCCGCTGTGTAGTAACATCTACTCTGTAGGGGAGCGTATCCTCCTCTCCTGGCTCAACCATCACTATGAACACCAGAGGCATAAGATCTGGAACAACTGTGATAAAGGTAAGAGTACTCATGATAATTTCTCACAGAGAAATATACATCTATACATTCATCATAACTTTTCCTTTTTTGATGAAAAAGTCATGTTCCTGCAATTTTTCTACATTAATTACATGTAGAAAATATGGTAGATTCAAGTTCACTATTGTTGCAACACAATATTTGTTATAAAACAAAATCATTGCATTGCATATAAACTCAGAAGGAATGATTTTTATTATTGAAAAGCTTTTGAGTAACAAGAAACGGGATTCAGTGTCAAATCACACATTGATCATTACATCTTCTTTGTTGTGATAGAAACATGTTTCCTTTGCAGATGAAAATACAATGAATTTGGAACTCAGTTCTGTTTTAAATAATCTTCCGAATTTATCATCTTCAGTAAATCATGTATATTTTTCTCATCAACACGAACATTTAGATCTATTACAAGAACTGAGTGTTATTTTAAACATGATTAGGACCTTAGAGTACAACTATCAGTAGGATAAATAGAAGTGATAAACATTTCCTCTAAGATGTATTCTTAGTTACTCATGTCTTCAGTCGCATTTCCATGTGTATGGATCTTAACACAATCTAGTCGATTTTCCTTTTGCATGGCATTTAAATTATGATTACGATGCATGTTTTTCTCTCTCTCTCCTTCATTGATTCTATGACTTATTTTTAGCTTTACTGAAGTTGTACAACACTCCTCCAGGTATTTGCATGATTCTATGTTGAAAAGTTACCTCTATTTTAGGAGTAACCCACCCCCAGCTATGAATCCCAAAACATATTTTATGCCTAGCCTGTAACTCCTCTCCCCACCACCACCCACCACAACTTCCCAGTCCTAGCTCAGTGATGGTTCTTATTCCTGCTTATAAGTATACTTTCAGCTACGAACATAACTTAATAGGAGGAAGACATGTCCGTATTTTCAAAAAGAGGTTAACCCAGTAGTGGTCGGGTTTAATGGTTAACACGGTAGTGGTATGGTTTAGTCAACAGAACATGAATTTTATGTAGGTATCATTAATGGTTTCAGGAAAAGCTAATCACTTCATGACATTTTACTCTTCAAAACCATTTATCCATAAAGAAAACAATGAGGATATCTCAGTGTACTTTAATGGAATTCAAAATGTATTTAATTCTCATTTTTCTATTTGTAATTAATTACTAAATGGAATTTAACATCTGGGTATTACTTACATGGTTACTTCAATTATTTTAATGTGGTGATGGTATCTCTTCTGGTAAAAAGAAATAACTGGGGGGTGTTTCATAAAGCTGTTCGTAAGTTACGCACGACTTTACGCACGACTGGTGATCAGTTCTTGTGCTAAATGATTGAGAATCTGATTAGTATAGCACCCAAGAACATGTTCCAGTCGTTCGTAAATTCATTCGTAACTTTACGAACAGCTTTATGAAACACCCCCCAGGTGTTCTTTATTATATAGATACTGACATACTTATGTTTAGAAAAATAGGAAGACATAGAATTTACTAATGAATAGTAATGTACATAGTAGGAAATAGCATTAGAATAATTACTATCTCCGTTAATTATCAAAACTCAATAAAGAATAGAGAAGAAAATGAACTTGACAGATAGAAAGACAAAGAAAGAGAGAGAGAGACAGTGAAAGAGAGAGAGAGGAGAGAGAGGGAGAGAGAGAAAGAGAG
Source organism: Heliocidaris erythrogramma (assembly GCA_025617745.1). Classification (NCBI taxonomy): domain Eukaryota; kingdom Metazoa; phylum Echinodermata; class Echinoidea; order Camarodonta; family Echinometridae; genus Heliocidaris; species Heliocidaris erythrogramma. Next base: position 44,424,591 of record CM046858.1, on the reverse strand, counting down.
AGAGATGTAGAGAGAGAAAGAGAGAGAGGGAGAGAGAGACAGAGAGAGAGGAGAGAAAGAGAAAGAGGGAGAGAGAGAGAGATGGGGGTGTAGAAGATTACCCTGTCAAGTGGAACGGTGGTAATATCATCTCACGTAGGAGCTAAAAGTGACAAATAAAGAAAGTTATATACAGCCTAATTATTTGCATCCTTTCTATTAGCCCTAATATACAATATCAGATTGTTTGTGGTGATATAAGCAATGCATTACAAATATCCACCTTCCTGCTTGATCTCATATTTCATGTTGGATATTGTACCCCAAAAAAATGTTTTGTTTGGCTTGTGATCTTTGAAATCTGAAGTCTGCTAAGCTTAAAGATATATATACTGTATATCCAATGAAATAAAAAACCTTGCTTGTTTTGTTTGAAAATAGCGTCTTTGTTAATCAGCATCAAGTTATTTGTGAAAAGAGTGTTGTGGTAGATTTTAGTGAAAGTACTCAAGTTTTTCTAGTAATCCATAATGTCATTTTAAAACCAATCATACCTGTTCACAAAAATAGAAGTTACAGTGACATGTTATAAGAACAAAATTGTGGTGCAAGTGTTCATGAAAACAAACATTTATCATATGGTCTTCTCATGAATTAATGACCTCAGTGGTTGTAAAAGGCACATTCGTGGGGCAGTCGCCTTATATACCATATTGTCGGACTTAAAGAATTCAACATTTTGTTAGAGATGAAAATACCAAATGAGAAAGAATTGCTTGATTTCAATTCAAATCAGTTTATTCAATTCCAATAAAAATATACATGTATAGACAAGTCCAAGTGTACAGAAATACAGATGTAAATAAGAATGCAGATGTATAGCTTATTATGGAATAAAGGGTACCATAAAAGACTGAAGCGGTCCCCTTGATTTTATGAGCTCTGTGAATGAAGTGTCATCAACATTGTTCTGCCTTACTTAAAATTTCATTCTGATATGCATTCTGCTTAATACACATTTTTGTTTCAGGTGGTGTCCCTCCTTCACGCTGGGTAGTCAACTTTGATTATGATCTCTTGGATGGTCTGGTCTTAGCTGCAGTTCTCGCTGCACATGTCCCATTCCTTGTAAGTAGCTTAGACTTCTTGGAGAAAGGGATTGTAAAATTGAAATTTAGTAATATGTAGTTGATCAAATTTTACCAACAGAAATGATGATGAGTGTTATTCTGCACAGTTTTCTCTGTTATGCTAAATATTCCCTGAAAACGTTAATAATAATAATAATAATAGCTGTTTCGTATATAGCGCCTTACCAGTTACAATGTAACCAACCAAAGTGCTTACAGCATTATTAACCCGCTCACTGTTGTTTCATGTTCTTTAATTCTTAAACTCAAATCACGTTTAAAATTTCCTAATTTTTTTTCAAATGGACACAATTTTTTAGCTATATTGGTAAAGAATAAAATTTGCACCCCAAATTCTGTTTATATACAAGATTCTGTAGATTGTTCCTGTAATGTTCTTCATGCTAAAACTTATTAATATTTCTTCTAACAGATAAAGACCCATCTTCAAGGAATGTACACTCATCCATCCACAGCAGAGCAATGCCTTCATAATGCCCTCAAGGTTGTCACAGCTTTCAGGTTTATTGGACTTGATTATGATATCCAGGTACATGTAAGAGATTAAAAGTGTGCTTAAAGCTTGTTATGCTAGATATACATCACAAAACCATATCTATCACTATGTTAAGATATTTAGAGTGGGTTTAGAGCTTGTTATACTAAATATTTATCATACACCTTTATCTTTTGTCTATATATTTGTCATAATGTAGACTTCCCTTTCGTTTTCTCATCTTTAATAAATTTTTCTCTTTTTAGTAAATCTTCCCATTGTGCACAGTATTTCTAAGCTATGTTCCTTTTTTCAAAGAGGTATCAAAATATGTAAACATATTGGCCCGTATTCTGAACTCCGGTTTAACTTAAACCATGGTCTAAATGTATGGTTTAACTATGGGCAGCCAAATGTGACACAAATCTCTAACAGTAGATATTCAATTTATCAGCATTTTTGGTACTCATAATTTTAAATACTGTCTGGGAATGATAAGTACAATAGTTTTCTTGACTTTAAAGCATGAGAACCAGAGTCCAGTAAACATAAGAAACATACAGTGTAAACAAAGTTTTGACATTTATGGCTACCCAGAGTTAAACCACAGATTTAAACCATGGTTTAAGTTAAACCAGAGTTCAGAATACGGGCCATTGACATTTTGACATCAATTGCATACCTTCCTGTATTAAAGTTGAAATATATGAAAGCATGTTGATTTAATAATCTTGTTCATCTTCTTCATAATCTCCTGCTTAATAATTTGAACCAGTAAGAAAATACATTTGAACAAAATATAATACCTGTGAGTACGTTCATGAGTTTCTCTACTACTGTAAAACCAGACATTTTTGCTCACGAAAAACTCTCACAAACTTTGTGAAGGATCCAGATTGTGGAAAGTTTCATACCACTAAAATTTTGACACACTGAAATTTATGCAACTTGTGGAAGGTTCTAGCGACGAACACTGACAACCATTAACATTTCACAAGAGTTTCTTGTTTTACAGTTATATATTTATTTTGTTTTTGGTGAGAAAACTGTTTCTAATCTCCGGAATATTTTTATATCTGCTGTTCTTCAGGCCATAGACATCACAGATCCCAACCCCATCTCACTGATGTTATTATGCCAGCATCTCTACCAGAGGTTGCCTCAGTACATGCCGAAGACTGCTGTAGAATTCACCACTTCGCTGCATTCTTCTGTTACAAGACAGGTTGGTGCATCAGTAAGCCGTTAAAGACCTTTGAATGGCTTGCTTAGTTTGGATTAAATAACTGGACATCTATTTTTTTTTTTTAAACAAATACCAAGTAAACTTGATATTCATCAGATATTAGCAACTTGAATGTAATCATTACAAATCCAAAATGATTATGAAACAGAAACTAATTTCCTATTATTGTTTCTTCATCTGTTATTGTAGTGTCATTCAAAATAAAATACTTTGTATGAAAATTATATTTTTGTTTAGACCGTTATATGTAGGCTGCCTTTACTTTGAGACATTCGATGTCAGCATTTTCTTGCAGTATGATGTTTTCAAAGAACCTGTGTTTCTTTGGTTAGCTATATTTGAATGATTGTGTAGTTCTACCGGCATATTATCTAAGAGGTGTCGTAGTCCAGTGGTTTAAACACTTGACTGGAGATGGGAAGATCGTGGGTTCGAACCCTGGCGCGGCACTACTGTTCTTTGGCAAGACATTAATCTACATTTGCCACTCTTCACCCAGGTGTTAAATGGGTACCGGCAGGAATTAATTCCTTAAATGCTGTGAGCACCGAAATCAGTAGCCTATCTAGAGCCGGGGTAATATTGGAGCGCCTTGAGCACCATTCATGGTGGATATGAGCGCTATATAAATATCCAATATTACTATTATTATTAAATCTATGTACAGTATTTCAATAAAGATGTAAGATGTAAGGTACGTAACTTCAATCTCTGTTTGTTTGTTGCAAGAATTAAAAGACATCATAATTTCTGAATTATATTATGTAAATTTTAAATGTCTATATGCCTTAATATTGCATCAGGTGCGACTGACGAACCCTAGCAACAAGCCACTGACGTACCATGCCATGGTTGCCGGCCGTGACGCCAGGGATTTCACCCTCCCGAGAGGTAGCCAGGTCATGATCCAACCCAAGGGCAAGCAGGACCTTCCGGTGATCTTCACCAGTCGATTCCTGCGTCCTGCTGAGGCTGTCCTGGTCCTCGTTGGTAGGAGGGTTGGAGCTGCATGTGGGACTACCTTGGTTTTCAACTTGAGAACCGCAATAGATAACATTACACCAACGGTAAGCTTATTCAACTTGCTAAATCAGAAAAAAAAACCTACATATATATTTTACTGTGCTGTTGTTACACTACACAATGTACATGTACAATACCTCTTGAATATGAAATAATTTCTCTGTTGAATTGGCACTGTGGAATGAAAAGGGACCATAAATATGTCGGTGTCCATTAGAAAAGAATAAAGATATATGATTTGTTTATAACTAGAAGAGTATTCCTTCATTGTTGAGGATGTGAATTAAAGGGAGAGTCCACCATGATTATAAATTGGTTTTAAAAGAAGCAGGAAAATTAAAGAAACAGATCAGTGAAGGTTTGAGCAGAATCCGATAAGAAATAAGAAAGTTATGAATCTTTGAACTTGTAATCAATCAAACACAAATTGGCAACTCCGTGATGTACATGTATCTTGCGAGCTCCTCTCCCAATTGCTCAGTACAGAAAACTTCATTAATTTTAATTTTCTTAGTTTCTGGTGAAGGAATAGATTTGTTTCACACAGGATTTGTGTAAAAATGGTGCATGTATGTTTGAATATTTTCTTCAGAGAAAATGGAAATTAATGATTTGGGGGGGAGGGGGGTCCAGGGCAAATGGGAGAGGAGTTCGCAAGATGTATGTCACAGAGTTGCTAATTTGTGTTTGATTGATTACAAGTTCAAAAATTCATAACATTCTTATTTCTTATCGGATTCTGCTCAAACCTTCACTGATCTGTTTCTTTAATTTTCTGCTTCTTTTAAACCAACTGGATATCAGAATGCTCTTTAATGCCCTTTTTGTTCTCTGTTCTTTCTGTGATTGAAATAACTTTTTTCATTCATTTTCTAAACCGCAGATTTCTTCAACAGATATTGAAATAAACTGGCAGTTCTGACTGATAGGATGAATTTTCATATTCATATAAAATGTGTTTTATCTTGAAGGCCACCATCAAGTGTGAGTCACCGTGCTTTGAGCTACAGAAGGTTGACGTCGCCATCGTTAACCCTTTCAACGAGGCCGGTGAGTTCCGCATTGTCCTGGTGGAGGCTAAGACTCCATTCCCTGGCAGCGATTCCAAGCAGAAGGGCCTCTTGAAGAACGCCAAAGGCACTGTCAGGAAGGTCCGATCCAAGACTGACCATGGCCAGAAGAAGGAGAGAACACCGACTCCTCCCAAGGTGGAAGAGCACAGTATTGACCGCAACATGTTTGAAAGTAAGCCATCTTATCCATGTAAAAATATTAGATCTAGTTTGGATATGGAATAACTGGAACTGTATATTTTTGAGGGGGCGTTGTAGTTGTAGCAACATTCTTGATGTGTGTGTGCAAAATATCACTTTGAGAGCTTCTTTTCTTTTCAAAGGTTAAGAATGAAAGTAGTGTGTCAGCTACATTTACATATACAGTATTTGTTCCTTAAAGCCCACTTTCAGAGCAAATGCATGTGCTCAATCCCTGCCCATTAACTGAGAAAAGTCAAACATATGAAAGCATATGATTCTATCTCCCATCCTTCACAGAGGAAACCAGCGATACCCTCGGATCATTCTTCTGTCCTGACCAAACCATCAAGCTAGACGGCAACGGACCAGGCATCGTTACCATTGACTTCTTACCGTTCTACACTGGGAAGCGTCAGTGTTCTGTGCTCTTCATCAGTGAGGCAGTGGGAGAGTTCCTCTACTCTGTGGAGGCTACCGCTACCCTTCCTCTCCCGTCACACCTCCCTTACGTGCCGACCAAGCACAGTGTCAGGATCAGCAGTGCAGCAGCAGCAGGTAGGTCTAAGGATCAGCACTGTCATTTACAGGTTCACACAGGTCAAATACCTTGAATACAATGTCATTGTACTGGCATGGAGAGTTGTATGGTAGTGAGTTCCTTCAGTTAATAGTCGTATGCAGTAGCAAGCTTGTTCAAATTTGAATTTGTAAATGGAGAAAGATGTTCTGTGATCATATAAACTTTGCTGGGGAAAGCAGTTTATTTTCTAGCATACTGTAAGTTTTTAACTATATGTCAAATCCACTTGCTATCTTGTGTCAGTTTCTAAATTATGTACCATTATTCATTACTACGAAGGAATCCCATGACATGTCAACTCTTCACTTCAGATTCCTTCTGTATGCTTATGAAAATTACTAGATTGATAGTAGATTATGGTTTTCAAAAATGATTTTAGACATGTTGTAGAGGAATCTATTTTTGTGATGTGTTGCTTCTACAAAGTAACTTGTTCCTGGTATATGTAGGTACAACAAATTTTCTCATTTGCTCATCGTAGATTGGGCCTTCCCATATTTCTGGATGTCGTGTAAAGTTTTCTTTTCATCTCTACGTTGCAGGTAGCGGCAGAGGTCTGTATGGTGGGGATGATCGTATCATCTACTGGCGTTGCGACAGTAACTCTATCCTCAATGAGGAACTCATGGTGCCCATCACTAACTCAGCGAGAGAGAGGGCGCTTGTCATCGCAGCCCAGCAGCGCATGACAGACACCGAGATACGCCGCCGTCAGATGACCGGCACCTTGGCATGTGGCTCAGTCACTGCAGCCATCGCAGCCTTGGGACTCTCTGACGATCATGTGGTCAACGCCAACCCTTCGACGGTCTCCTTCAACACGAAGCAGGAGCAGAAGTCTACTGAAGGCACACGCTTTGTTGTGGAGGTCAACTCCAAGTTCTTTGAGGGACCACAGCATTTCTTTGTGCCTTCTCCTCTCTCCAGGAAGCCCAAGTCGGCTGGGGACATCGTCAAGAATGGTCATCGGGTTGAGAAGTCACCTGCTGGGCTTGTAGGGTCTTCAGGTTAGACAGAAATCTCTATCATTTTGCTTCCTGAAAGAAAATTGCAATTATCAACTTGTGAATGCATTTTGATGTATACATATATATCTATTTTCTCATTCCACCACACTGTAAATAGTTACCCAAAGTCCCATATTATTGTCAAGTGCCACTTTTCACCCTCTCTGGGGGAATCTTTGGCTTTCTATTCTAAGGGTTAAGCCAAACTGGTCTTAGCATTTGACTTTTAGTGTGATTTAATGTATTACTTTGCATAGATAGAAATTATTTTTATACGAGCCTTTTTTTCGCTGAAATATCCCTCGACTCCTTTTTTTTTCACTGAAACAGTATGCCTTTAATAGTAAAAACTATATTTTTAGAAGGAAATGATTTATACTACTATCTTTCTCTTCCAGGTGTGATTATAGATGATGGTGTTATACCCCTACCAATCCGCTTTGCACCCAAGGGTGCTGGTCATTACCCCTGTCGTGTGGTGTTACGCTCTCCTAATGATATCAGGGTCTATCAGATAGAGTGTACAGTTAACCCTGAAGGAACCGTTGCTCAGATTGAATTCACTGCACCTGTCCACCAGTCTGTATCACAGAATATCCCTATTGTAAGTTTCTGAGAAGGAATAGAGTTTTTATTCCCCTCTACGTATGTTGCTCTATACTCTTTCATTTGCATTGGCTGTTGTCATTTATTTAGTCAGTTGTCAAAACTCAAGCTGTAATTTTCTATATTTACTCTCCTGATTTTGTATTGATTTTCAGCAAGAGATTTTACTTTTTGAATTTATTAGAAAAATATAGACAAGTTATAACCTATAACTATATACATGTATCATTTTGACAATCTACGAACTAAAATGCGTTGAGTACAAGTATGACAGTCAAATAAAGTTCAAAATTTAAAATACTTATTTTAGATATGTACATCATCAATTGTGGATCATTGAGTCATGATGCATTGTTTTTTTCCCCTACCAGGTCAACCAGACCAGTGTTGACTGGCCTCTGAAGATTAGTATTGAAGGCAGTGGGTTCCATGGACCTCCATTCCTCCTGGCTAAGGCACAGCAGATCACCTACTACCCACTCATGTTCAGACCTACATTTGAGTCCTTCATCACGGTAAGAGTCAGAATGGATGTTAAAATTTTCAGAGCCACAAGGCATTAAATGATATGAATTAAAGACCTTCTGGCCCTGAGCATACAATCTGTTCCTAGAATGGCTTGCTAATTAAGAATTTAAAGAAAGACTTTGGTCTGTTTGAACAAGGGTGAGTTTCATCAAGCGTCTTGTCAGTGATTTTTACTGACAAATTTGCTCTCAGCCAATCAGATGCCAGGATTTTAGTAGCTTATAACAGTTGTCGGTAAAATCACTGACAAAACACTGGATGAAACGCTCCCCTGATGTGCTTTATTACTCTAGAAATGGCAGTTATGTACCATTTTTTATGAAGTTGTTGCCTTACGATCCTTAAAATCCAAGGCAATTAAGGTGAGCATTGTGATACAATTTCGTAAACAGCTTTTGATAATCTATGAAAGGAAAAAACAGCAAATGGAAATTCAAGTTTTTTTTGTGATAATGGGCTTGATGAAATTGGCATGATAGAAATTGTTAAGACAGCAAATAGGAGGAATAAAATATATAACACATGCTCAGTGTATATGTTTCATCTAGCTAAATATTCCAAGGAAACATCATGTTATTTATTGTGTTTCTTCTCTCAAAAAAACGTTGTTATCAATCCAATAGACCGCTTCGGTAATATATGCAAATTTTATACATACCTTTCAAACAAAGTTTGTTCTTGACGGAGGCTTGCCGGACATAGCAACAAATAATGTATGCAAACTGGATTCCAAGCATCGAGGCTAATTTATAAACAGCAGGTTAATGGAATAGCTCGTCACTAGGTGCTCAGAGAATATATGCGCATAAATTTGTATACATTACAGAAGCGGTCTTTTGACGCAATAAATATGATAATTATGTGCTTCTTTAGAAAAGAGGAGGAAGAATAAAATGGCTGGGTCCAGTCGTATTCAAAGTAAGAACAAAAAAATGATTGTCTTGTGGCATGCTAGCGAGCAAGCACATTGCACTTCCAATTCTTTGTTTGCTACTGCAGGTAGATGGATAGATGATATGCTAATAATAGTGCACTCAAGTTGTACCATCTACGTATATCTAGTCAAACTACAGTGAAACCTGTCTATAAAGACCACTCAAGGGAGACAAGAAAAGCGGTCTTTATGAGCAGGTGGTCTTTATGTACTGGTTCCTTTTAATAATACATGTTTCAACATGAGAAACACTTTTCAGGGGAAACAAAAATTATGGTCTTTATAGAGAGGTGGTCTTTCTATACAGGTGATCGCTAAAGCAGGTTTCACTGTATTTTACTTGCATGAATTTCGTTACTTGGGCATCAGCCTCACTGCCTTGATAAGGTGCTGGATAATTCAAGCAATTTTATTCTATATACCGTACCCATTTTCTTTACTAGGGTAGAGTTTGGAAAATGTCGAATGATTTGCCAAAGTATATTTGTACTGTAGCATGAAGTCAGCCACGTACCATCAGGCCTGCATACCATTTAGATAATAAGAAGAATAATAATAATAATAATAGTTATTATAGCTGTTTCTTATATAGCACCTTACCAGTTACAATGTAACCGACCAAAGCGCTTACAGCATTATTACCCTGGTCACAGGATCCAGTTGCGATTCTGCACATTACAGTGCAAATTCTCCACTCCTCAGAGGAACATTCCAGCCAAGTGCGCACATGCTAATCCAACCACAATGACGTTCGCATCCTGTCGGGTACCCATTTAACACCTGGGTGGAGAGGAGCAATGTAGATAAAATGCCTTGCTCAAAGGCATAAGTGCTGTGCCCGGGTTCGAAGCCACAACCTTTGCATTCCCAGTCAAGTGATTAAACCACTCGACTACGACACCTCTACCGATCCAATCCAGGTCCAGTTTATAGTTAACATAACCACTCGATACTAATACAGGATACCTTGAAATAACCATCTGTAAATACAACAGGAATATCATGAACTTGGAAAAAAGAGGTAGAGAATATGACATTGAAAGAGAGACCAAGTCGAAATAGAGGGAAAGAGAAGAAAGGTATTTAGATGGAGAGCAAAGGAGATAAAGACACAAAGAGAGAGAGAGAGGGGGTAAAAAATAGAGAGGGGGATAGAGAAAAAATTAAGAAAAGAAGAGAACGGTATTCCAAGTATGGTTAAACTATTTTCACAACCCCACCTTTTATAGCCTGAAAAGTATGGTTTATCTGAAGAGCTACATGTAACTTTATGCATGCTTGAATAGTTGGTAAATTGTTGTATCTGCACCTGTCTTTGATCTTCATTGATCACACATCTGATAATCATGTGCGTGTACTTTCTCCACATTTCATTTGTGTTATTTGTTGTAGGTGCATGCATGGAAATTTTAAGCATTAGCCTTTCTTTTTTGTAGACTTGTATGAACAGTATCCACATAATCATTAAAGATTTACATGTATCTTGAATGTATTATTTTCATTTTGATGCATATCTCTACATGTAGTTTTGTACGTCATCCTGTGGGCTGTTTTCCATCATTTCTATATTTATGTTACGAGTATGTTTTGTTGGCAACAAAAAATTTTAATCCAGTGGCTAAAATATATTTTGTAAGGAAAATGAAAACTATTTATAAATGCATACGTAAGAAATTTGACAAAATAGAAGGCAGAAAACAAAAAAGAAAATCAACTACTCAGTAAGTTATATGTTCAGGGTCCTGTTTCATAAAACTTGTTATCAACAACAATTAACTGCCCCATTTCTATGACAAATTTGATCTCAGCCAATCAGATTCAAGGATTTCAGTAGCTTGTAACAATTATTGTACTTGTTATTGATAACAAGTTTTATGAAACAAGGCCCTGAATGCAATTTATACTGACATTGAATATCATTGAATATCAGAGCTATTGGTATTGGGAGAAAGTATGTATAAATTAAAGTTTGGTTGATTTGGCGAGCCTAGAGAACAGGGGTGGTATTCTGAGAATCATTTTATCTTGATTTTAGTGAAAAGATTTTTATTGTCATAACAAATTTTAAATTCCAACATTTCATTGGTGTTTGCGCAGATGAATTCCGCGTACGCAGCCACTTTTGCGCAGTCATTAACCAATGATGCGCCATAAGCGTACATTTTGTTGTGACAATTAAAATTATTTCACTAAAATAAAGATAAAATAAATCTCAGAATACCACCCAGATCTTTGTAATAAGTTATCTTGATTTCCTACGACTCTCTTTCTGATTGACCAGGGTAAGATGATGATGCTGAATACTGACGATGGTACCGAACATCACTTCAATCTGCAAGGAGAAGGTCAGAAACCTCTGGCTCTAGATCACGTAGAGGTGGAATGTCTAGCCAGGCAGAAGTAAGTCCATTCAAAACCTTCTTTCACCACCACCTGTCTAGAAAGACCACCTGTCAGTAGAATAAAGATCATACTTTTGTTAGGAACTGTTTGGTAACAGTTCAAGTTCAAGTTCAAGTTCAAGAATGATAAGGAAGTCAGAGTCATAGTCCCTACCCAGGACATAAGCATCTAGCTCTAGATCACGTAGAGGTGGAATGTCTAGCCAGGCACAAGCAAGTACATTCAAACCTTCTTTCACCACCACCTGTGTAAAAAGACCACCTGTCAGTAGAATAAAGATCATACTTTTGTTAGGAACTGTTTGGTAACAGTTCAAGTTCAAGTTCAAGTTCAAGAATGATAAGGAAGTCAAGGTCATAGTCCCTACCCAGGACATAAGCATCTACGGTGTACATGTAGCTCTAGATCATGTAGAGGTTGAATGTCTAGCCATGCAGAAGCAAGTACAGTCAAACCTGCTTTAGCCACCACCTGTCAGTAGAATAAAGTTCATAATTTTGGTGGAAGCTATTTGATAGTAGATAATAAATAAGGAAGTCAAGGTAATAGTCCCTACCTAGGACCGATACCCCTAGCTCTAGATCATGTAGAGGTTGGGTGTCAGTTGAGAATGTTGTATGCTGTCCATCACAGCAAACATGCACGGAACCTAACAAGTATTCTTTCACCGTATGTGTCCTATTTTAGAGTGAAGCGTCTGATCCGTGTCCCCAACGTGACGGGGAAGAAGATGATGTACCGAGTGGTATCAGACCTTCCTATCGTCACCGGTTCTCCCACCATCACCGTACTACCGGGCAAAGAGGAGGAGTACGCTATCACCGTGTCGCCATGGAAACGAGGCAAATTTGAAGGCATCCTCTCGTTCATTGCTGGAAGCACTCAGAATTTGAAGTAAGCAGTGAAAATTGTTGCAACAGAATGGTTTTATCATTAGGAATTCATCAGTTGGATGTGTCATATAACTAACAGCCTAATTGAGATGATTGATGCCTGTGTCAAATAGAGAATTTTCTTTAGCTTAGATTTACTTCACCAATTAGTGATAATTGGTTTATTATAATTTCGTGTAACTCTCAGAATGTATGTCCTCATGGCCTTCTTGCATAAAAAGTTGCGTTTAATCACAACTCCAAAATTAAACGCAACTTGATTTTCAATCAGGATCGTGTATTTGGGACTTGCATTAAATTTTTGGAGTTGCGATTAAACGCAACTTGTTATGCAAGAGCGCCCTGGTAATATAATTTTGTTTCTTTGCTTGTTGAAGGAAAAATTGTAAAAGATATTTTTAGCCGTCTGTTTGTACATTCAACCATTCGATAACATTTAATTTAGTTTTGCATAGGCTACAGCCCCATTCATCTCAAGCTAACTAATCGACTGGTCAAAGACTCAAACATTCTGTTGCCTGTATGATAATGAACAGATGTTTTTGTCTATTGTTATGCAAAAGAATTGATATATCATACAAAATACATTGACGTACATGTTACTATTGCAGTGAGTATTATGAGATGTGATTGATAGACGACCCCATGCGACATTGTCCAATCTCTTTCATAACCTTCATACTCCTATCAGAGATGAACCTGATGATAGTGACATCAGCTCTGACCGGCCCGACCGTGAACAGCGCCCTCTCAGTGGGAAGTCATCCGTCAGCAGTGTGGCCTCCTCATCTCAGAACACTGGTGTGAGCAAGATCCGTGATGAGACATCTGGGTATCGTGTATGGTTCTCATTGGCAGTCATTGGTATGTATCTTAATATTGTCATGTGTCACTACTTCTCAAAATGACACATTAAAGGGAAAGTTGAGTTCTAGGAAAGGTGAAAAATAATTTGTGAGCTTTCTCATTCCTTTTAATATGTCAGTTTGGAAGAACATCATAAAAGAAATTCCCCTGAAAAGGATTGCTCCTCAAATGCCCTCATATTCAAATTACGACAAGAAAAAGCTGAAGTGTTCGATCCGGCCGAACATTCGTGCCACATGCGTGTGCAGTCCCATATACCACTTTCTGTGTGCAGTGCATGTGCTCTTCAGCGTGATGGGTCATTTTCCTAATCATATTGATGATTAGGAAACCTGACAGTGTGCATCAATTCTTATGTAGACATGATTAACCTTTCCCAGTTGTTTTGAGACAGCTTATTTCACAATACATATCACATGAATTACATTATGTAAGTTTGAAATTTGCTTATAAACAAAGAGGAAGCCATATATGGGTGTTGACCTCCCTCCCCCCCCCCCCAAAAAAAAAAATAAGGAAAAGGGTGGGGGTCAAACATACATGTATTTGTTGTTTTTACTCCTCCCATTTTGGTTCAGTGAATCTTTAGATGTGCCCCCAAGAATCTAGACAATACATGGAAATAAACTACATACAAGTGTTGTACATGTATATGATTTATATAAGTGTATATAAAATTCAACTCGGCATTTTTGGTTACAATATGATACTAAAAGTTTGTACTGTGAGGTGTATGGTGTTACTGGAATAATAATACTTTGGTCAATGAAGTGATACTATTCCTTCATATCATTCATCATTATCTTACCAATCCTACATTTATCACACAGCCACACCACCACCACCGGAGCGTGTCATCGGTATCACCTGCGCCGCTCAGTCTGCTTCACTGATGGAGGTCGAGATCTTCAACCCCACCAAGGAGGAGCTTACATTCGATGCGTCCATCGAGGGGGAGGGGCTTCAAGGTGACCCCACGGTGACCTTGAAGCCTGCTCAGAAGAAGTATTACGAGCTGGTCTTTGCTCCTGCCATCATTGGACAGACAACGGGAAGGTGAGTAGCAGACTATCAAAAATTTGATCTGGGGCCTGTTTTGTTAATCCTAAAAAGATGGGGGGGGCCTAAAAGCCCCCCCCCCCTCGACATAAACTGCGATTATTTTGTAACGCTTAAAGATTTCGCGCTGCTGTTTCATGACTTTTTTCTTTAGAGTTTTGCGCAACTTTTGATACCAAATTTGCATGCCCCGCGTGTACGATAACAGAGTTACGTCATGTTTTCACAAGGCATGTCAAGAAAAATTCGATATTTTGCATTCGTTTGTGTGTAAAGTCAATGGGGACTGGAATGAATATTACAGATACTGTTTTCAAACTATATTTTCATATTTTCAAAAATAAGAATAATAAGATGAATTTGACTATGCATTCATGTAGAAAACACAATGAACTATGTGTATACCAAATTTGGTTGCAATCGGACAATCAACAGCCGAGATCTTAGGTTTTTCCAGCCTCCAAAATTAGGGTTAAAAGTTGTGGTTGTTCCAGCGATTGCAAGTCTTTTAATTAATTGCAAAGTTACAATCACCCATTTCTTAAATGGAGCGTTTGCAATTGATAGCAAACTCGAGTAGACTTGTGATCAATTCCAATTAATCGCAAACTCTGATGTCTTCAAACTTAGCAGGATTGTTACATGAAGTTTCATCATTAGATCTGTTCAGCACATTTCAGGCAGTAGAAATGTCATCACTGCCTCCATGTGAACAGACTTTGCTGTAAAGAAAAACGATAGTATTAAATTTGAAACATTGATCGTTCACCAACCTTTAGGTAATTACACTGAGATTTGATTGATCTAGAAGCTACGATAAATTCATTGGACTGAAATACTGCATTATTGATTGACAGTGCCTAGAAGACTTTCAAGTACAGTGGATCATGGATACTAATCTCTTTACCCATCTTTAAAACCCACAGCCTGATCTTCCAGAACGAGACCGTTGGTGAGTTCTGGTACTCGCTGAACCTGACAGCGGAGACCCCAGCACCCACTACCCTACCTCACATGGAGTGTGAGCTGGGTAAATGGAGTCGTCAGTTCATCCCTCTGAGCAACCCCACGGAAGAGACCCTGGAGCTGACTCCTAGCTGCTCGAACCAAGAGAACTTCACCCTGGAGGGGGACCAAGAGAGAAAGGTTAGTTCAAAATATGTACTGCAGTCTCTCGGGTTGTAGGCAGGGTTCGCTAGTACATAACTAACCTTGTGCTCATGTCCAGTATGGGAGACTTCATAAGGAGAAATATGAAGGGAAATTTTTCTCGAACAAGGTTGATGAATATGTCAATGCATGCTTTCAATGTGCACAGTTGCTTTGATCCTCCCAAACTACCACAATTGATTTCACGTACATGCATGTACAGATGGTAATAAATATGTTATACAATGTAATACCTTGATAAACACTCTTTCATTTTGTTCATTTGTAAACATTTTGCTCTGTGATCTGATGTTTGTTATGTATAATTTTAAAAGATTCAACAATATAAATGTTATAGGATTTGAAGGTTTGCATGGTGAAGTTGTAATTCAGAAAAAAGGTTTGCGGTACAACCATGTGAGTTTATGTGAGATTTATTCGCTCTTCTCATTCTCCTGACGACGGCCAGAGCATTCTGACCGGAACGTGGAGTTATTCCAACTCACATGGTTGTACCGCAAACCTTTTTTCTGAATATAAATGTTAAAAGATAATATAATAAAATAATAACAACTACAGACATAAAGCTTCTTGTCCTGTCCATGGGACTATAAGCCAGTTCGTAATTACGATTTGCGCAGATGCAGATATAGGTCATTTGTACCGAGCACAATTGACCTCTATATGCTTTCATAGTGTGCGCACCATGATGCGCGGACCAGTATGATTTTATGTGTTAAACAAGTAGTGCATCCACTAAAACAAATGCGTGTGCGCTTACAAATTGGGGTCATTTTAGGGTCATTTATACCATGTAATTAGTCCGAACTGGCTTATTATGATTGAGGATTATTCTTAATCCAATCCCGATGTTAAATTGACTTGGTACATGTATCTTGATTGCAAAAACACATTGTTCCCACCACTGAGCCAGTGTGTGAACCATCTCTGCATCACCATTCATCATGCATGTTTTCATGAATATGACCTGTAAACATATCTTCTTCTTCTTCTTCTGTTCAGATTGTCTTGGCTCCTCACTCTACCCAAGAAGTGCCTCTACAGTTCATGCCTTCAGCTCTAGGCCAGTCTACTCACACTGGAAAGATAACCTTCAAATGTGAACAGGTATGGACTCTAGACACTCTGCTGTATCTGTATTATAGACTGTAATGACTTCATTTGTGAGAATATTATATTCGCATAGAATGAATCATGTTCTTTTATTAACCCGGAAAAGGTTGGTACATGTGCATGTATGAGCCTGTAGGTTTGTTTTCTTTGACATGCTCTAAGCTTATCATACTGTAGGGCAATATTTGAAGGGTAGATATTCAAAATTGAATGATGAGTAGCATTAAATCAACCCAACAACAACAACAGCAATAAAATAGATGAATTATGCTCTTCAAACTCCAATCAGCAATTACATGTACTTTATCTGAATAAAGGTAAGATCATCTAGTATACATGTATATGAGAGGAATCCCCTTAATGACTAGTCAGAATGGTAGTATCCGTTCATATGGATACATACCTGCCAAATGTCCCTATTTAACAGGGACAGTCCCGATATTTGGTCAAAGAAAGAGCCACTTCTACCACTGTGTCCCTATTTTCGCAAAACTCTGTCCGTAGTAATGCATAGGAAACTCAGAAATGTCCCCATTTTTCAGCCTCTGCTTTGTCATTTGTCCCTATTTCTTGGGTTTCAGGGTGGGCAGGTCTGTGGATATCACATTGTCGCTTTGATAAACCGAGTTGAATATTTTCTGTATCATCTCTCCTTCTGTAGCTTGGTGACTGGGTGTTCATAGCATCTGGTACAGGTCTGACACCGACACCCCTGGATCCAGTCAGTGTGAGTGCTACGTTGGGTTCCAATACCTCTCTCATCATCCCCTTCAGGAATCCCACCTCAGAGAATATCTTGGTTGATGTTGTCCTTTCTGGTGAGTACCTCAGCAACAGGCTCTTCTTCAAAACTGTTGTTTTCTTGTGATAAGCTAGTCTCAACAGTGCTGTATTTGGTTTAAACCACTCTGATGTTGCTACTGAATCTACATGTAACATTATTTCATCAAGAATAGCTTGTCTTTCATCTTTAAAACCAAAACGGTTCTGTTAATTGCAAATTTTGATTGAATGGAACATTGTATCTATCTGGAAAACAGTGAAAAAAGAGCATCATGACCTGTAGCTTGTCTTTTGAAAACCCCTGTAAGTGTCATTCAAAATAAAACTCACCACTGTCTCTTCCTTAAAGCTTGTATGCCACAGTAAACCGCAACATCTTTTAATGATTGGCAAATGGGGATGAAAAAAGTTACCCGTGTGCCATAAAGGTTTACCGCGTCATATGTGGATGAGCCTTTAGTAATCTCTTGAAATATTGGCTTCCGAGTGCTTGCTGTTACTTCTCCATTCTCATCAACCATACAGACAACACAGAGCTTGCAGAGAGTGCCCGCGGCCGTCTCGACCGTAACCGTATCAAGCCCGAGTCAGCCTTCTGCCTGCTGCTGAAGAGAACTGCCAGTATTCCCGTAGGTCCGAAGGCCACTCTGGATATCCCCATCACCTTCGCTCCTGATCGTATGAACCTCCATGAAGCACTCTGTATTGTGTCTATCAAGAGAGAGAACAGAGAACACTGGGACTATTTGCCCTCGTACGACCCTGATCATCCCTCGGCTAGGAGGTAAGCATTATAAACCTGCTTAATCCTGCTTAAAAAGTGGCGTGAATCCTTTTTCCTTGCTTTAAAGATGCTAGTTCCTTTTGGTGGGGAAGGCGGGAGGGTGGCTAAAGGGTGAAATCAAAAGTGTTATGGGCATCAAGATAATCAATGAATATTTCTCCAAAATAATAATGGAATGTTGAATTTCCAATTCAAGCATTATCAAATGTAGATGAATGTACATCTTCACCTGAAAATGTTTATTATCTTTTGCTACACATGCACTCAAATATTTGTATCATTTCTATACAGAGTACCGGAGTGCCAGGTTTAAATTCATTGAAAATAATTTTAGATCAAAGTGGAACATTCTGAAATAGACTGACTAGCGTCTGTTTAAATGTTTAGTCATACAATCGTGCTATGTAATTCTACCTCCAGGGACCATGACAGGCGTGAGAAGAGCGGTGGTCTTCGGGACATCCGATGGCTTTACCCTATCAATGGCATCCCTGAATCCCAGCCCAAGATTGACCGTGGAGCAGTGGTCAGCTGTCAGGCTAGGAGTAGAATCGAGGAGAGGTTAGAGGTCTCACTGACCGGTGCTGTACCTAGCTCAGCCAGTAGCTATCAGATGGTCAAGATGAGAGCGGTCACTCCCAAAGATCAGATGCAGAGTGTGGAGGATGATGGTGTGGTGGCAGGAGAAGGTACATTGTAGCTTTTTAGGCTATTTGTTTTGTTCTGTTTTAACTTTTTTCTCTCTCTTCTTTTTTTTTGACCTCACATAGATTATTGATTTCTTCATGAATGTTTTTCATGTGGATATGCACATTTTTTTTTCTCCTTTATCAGCTATGTTGTCAGTCTGACCCTTTATAGGCTGTGCATTTAAAAAAAAAAGGAGAATAGCCATAGCTTCATATTTAAGATGGCCGACAAAATTACAAACCTGGTTTAACTCCTCCACTGATCTATGCAAGTTCCAAGTGTTAATCTCTTTTAATACAAATTACTGTGATTCTGTCACAAATTGATTTCATAATGACTAGATATTTGTTGTTCATCTAGTTATGGAATTATAGTATTTTTTATGGAATGAAGAGGTTGGCATTTGGCGCTTTATGAATCAGTGGACTTTACCCAGTAAATCAGGGTTTAAACCATTAACGAAAGTTAGTGCACTTTTATGAATACAGTTGACACAAATGTAACTCATTTGTATATACTGGGACAATTTATTTGTTGTGTATCTTTCAGGTAACACCTTAGCCAGTGAGTTCAGCTATGAGCTTCTGTACCCCAACGATGAGGCCAAGGTACAGCTGGAGAACGCTGTCTCTCTTCAGCTCATACGCAAACAGAGGGAGAAGCTCTCAGGCAACATGACCCTCATATTCAACATCATCTATTCCCCATTCAAGACTATGAGGTACATGTACAATCTGTTTTCCTTTTTAGCCTTATTGGTCCACCAGCATTAAGAATAATTATGTTATCATTATTTGGTGAGGTTACGGTGTCTGCATCCGTAGTGTACAATTGACATTCATTCCTGGAAATAGTAATTATGATATCTCAATGCCTGACCATGCATTTGTTAATGTTGTACACACAATGTTAATGATGTCTATGCCCTAATGTTTATGTCTGTGTTTCATTTTTTTTGGACAAAGGTAAATCATTCATCCATGTTGCTAGATTAGTTTGTTCTACTCCAGAAGAATTACATTTTGTAATTTTCTGGTTGTTCATATCTAAAGATTTGAATTGGAGTTCAGCATATACATGTATGTGATAGGTACATGTACATGTACTTTTTATACTGTAGCGGCCCTCACCTTCACCACCGACCTCTACGTCGGGCTTTGGAATCTGAATTTCTTGGTCAGATGACATTTTATATTAATTTTCTTTAATTTGTTTCCGAGCGGTCCAAAAGGTTTATTAAATCAAATATATTCGAAAAGGGAGGGCGGCCAATTATGTAACGGTTCTTTTCATCAAAATATATGACTATATGGTAGAGGTAAACAGGAATAAGAACACAATTGTTTATTGACTCAGATTTAAGTTTCCAGACAAAAGAAAAATGGTCAACGTTTATTTATAAATTTTACAAATACATCAAATCAATTATCGCCACTGTTACAATGTCAAGTACTTATGTTTCCAGTCATTTATAAGACACAACTGGTATTAAATATTTAATCTAATTAATTATAATTCAGTAATTTATAAAGACATAACTGAAATTAATTTATATTACAATTAACATATTAGCTATACGATTTTGCGTGTCAAGGGGGGGGGGGTACTTGGAAATTTAAATTATCATCTATTCTTTCATAATCAATGTAGACCAAGGCAGGGTAGCATCAATTCATTTCCAGCATCTACTTCTTTGTTAATCCAGCATCTCATACCTTGGACATCATTCCTCTTCGTCTTAGGCGAGTACAGCAAAGCCCACTGTACGTCTTCTGACTCCCCAAGTCGCTCTGCCAAAGCCTCCCGTACGTCTTCTCACTCCCCAAGTCGCTCTGCCAAAGCCTCCCGTACGTCTTCTCACTCCCCAAGTCGCTCTGCCAAAGCCCCCCTCCTCGACACGCAACTTTATACCTATTTATCAACATATTGCGGACGTCGGGGAAAGCCGACGCGAAGCGACCAAGAGCGCTCACACACATCGGCGCGGAATGTAAGCAATTTCAATTTGTGCTAGATTGCCAACAAATTTCCTTATTTCCAATAAACGAAATTCTTATCCAAAAATAGACTATACCAATCTGGAGGAGTGTTACATTTTGCATGAAGTGATATAAATCATTTCACAATCCGAATCTTATTAGTGTGTTTGAAACCAAAACAATCACAAAAATCCGCCCTCGCAAGATCTGTGTGCATTCTCTTGATGCTCGCTCGGTGAATCCGTGAGACGACACAAATTTATAAAACCACGAGATTAAATTGCTTATTGTGCAACCAATTCATTACAAATACCCAAACGGAATATCGGTTGCATTGGACATATATAATTTGCATTGCATAAACAGTAATTCATTCCTTTTTTATGTTATATAAATTAGAAAGAATGAAAGAAAAACATCTTAGATCAAGAATCTAAGGATCGCTGCGCTGTATGCTAATAAGCCTGAAATTCGCGTTGAAATACTGCGCGTAATTTAGCGTTTTGTAAACAACAATTGAATTCGCATTGTTATTATTATGCTGAAGCCTACAGCAACGGAGAATGGTCGTTGGTAGTTCCAGCTTCTTTCAACACAATATTAGAGAATAATTCTACGAACCTTGTTCGGCATCCTGACCTGGCGATGATTTTTGAGCAAAGATCACGAGCAGCAATTTATCGTGTGAAAGTGTTAAAGTGTTAAATACAGTAGCCGTAAAGAGACAAATATATTACAAAAATAGGCTTAAGAATTAGAACCTTAGTCTGTAATTACGAGGATCGTTACACAGCCTTCCTCCCTACAAAATGCGTCCTCGCATTTCAGTTATAATATACAAACGAGTGATATTTATGTTTAAAAGTCTTGCTCTCATTCGCAAGAAATTATCATTATAATACAGAAAAACATATAAGAATAGAATTGTAAGTGATGTTTGGACGATATGCACTTGTCTTATTTTGCCCGCTTATTCTCTCCATCATTCCAAAGTGTCTCTTCAACCACTCTTGTAATTCAAACATCCTCCTCAATCAAAACCCTAGATCAATCAATCAATCAAATCTCCTTTACCACTATTTTACAACATCACATCACATCACATCAATCAATCAATCATTATATACAACATAAGACAACTGCTTCCGTCCAAATTACTTGTCAATTCGCTGTTCCTTCATCGAGGAACATCAGAAAAATATTCATTAACTTTTGCATCACTCCGCTTATATGCAAAACATTTTTATAATTAATTCTTAAAAACTACCAGTGGCGTTACAAAAAGTGTGCATTTGAATATATATTTAATATCATCCGTTCTTTGTTATCAGAAAAAGAAACTAGGAGGTCTTCTTCTTCGTACTGGGTACCGGCGAGCATCATCTTGGCTCCCTTCTTCAGTCACGTCCGAGTTAGCTTCCTCTTGTAGATAATGCTTTCTCTCATCTTGTGCATCGCTGTCGTCATCTTTTGGTTTCCGAGCTGGCTTCCATTCATCCGGTTCGTCTCCTTCAAATGGTTTCAGTCTGTCAAAGTGGACAATCCTCATCTTGGCTCGAGGATTTCTCTGAATCCTGTAGGTGACATCAGATAACTTGCTCTTGATCTTGTATGGGCCATCCCATCTATAACTTAGCTTCGGGCTCACACCTTTGTGTCTCGTATTGTTCCGTAACCAGACGTAGTTTCCTTCCTCATACAAGTTTCCAACAATCTTCTTGTCGTAGTTCCGTTTCTGCCGTCTCAGATTCTTCGTACTGTGGTCAGTTATCCTAGTATGGATATCATCCATTCTGTTCCGCAGTTCTTCTACATAGTCCGTTCCAACTTCTACTTCTTGGTGGACCACATAATGGTCTGAAGGTAGGCCTAGTTCCCTTCCAAACATCACCATGTTTGGCGTCTCTTGTGTTGTCTCGTGAACTGTACTTCTATATGCCGCTGTGGCCAATGGCACATGTTTGTCCCAATCTTGCTGGTTCTTTCCAGGATCTATCAATGTGACTAGCATATCAAGTAATGTCCTGTTGAAGCGTTCAATCATTCCGTCCGACTTTGGATTATACGGCGTCGTCCTCGTCTTCTTAATTCCTAAGAGTTGGCAAACTTCTCTGAATAGTTGCGACTCGAAGTTTCTTCCTTGGTCCGTGTGAATCTCCTTTGGTACTCCGTACCTACATATAAACTCTTCTACCAGTTTCGGTGCCACGGTTTTGGCTTTCTCATCAGGGATTGGATAGGCTTCAACAAATCTCGTGTAATAATCGCCTACTACCATTATGTACTTATTCCCATCATTCGTCTCAGGCAAAGGTCCTAAAATATCAAGTGCAATCCGTTCCATCGGACTTCCACTTCTTCTCTGCTGTAGAGGCGCTCGTCGCTTCTTTCCACTCGATTTCCGCCGAGAACATGCTTCACATTTACGCATGAAGGACCTAACATCCGCCTTCATTCCTACCCAGTAGTATCTCGTCTGAACACTCTTAAGTGTTTTCGTCACTCCTAAGTGACCTGCCAGGGAACCTCCGTGAAGTTCTTCCATAACTTCTTGAATTTTTCCTCTTGGTAGCACGAGTCGCCACTTTACTTCTTTGCCGTCTGTCGATTCCCATCTTCGATAGAGCATTCCATCTCTGATTTGAAGTTGTTCCCAATGTTCTAATAAGACTTTGACTTTCTTAGACATGGCGGACATTTCTTCTTTGGTCGGTTTGGCATTTTCTTCCATAGCCTCTAGCACGGGCTTGATAGTTGGATCGTCAAGTTGAGCTTTCCTCATCTCAGGCACTTTCCTGTTATTTGTCATCAGAATTGCACGGGCTTGACCCCTCTCTTCTTCATTGGAGTTGCAATCCACTCCCCTTCCACACTGGCGGCATGGTCTTCTCGATAGAGCATCAGCATTTCCATGACTTCTACCAGCTCTGTGAATTATTTCTATGTCGTAAGCTGCGATGACTTCCAGCCATCGTGCGAGCTGACCTTCGGGAAGTTTGAAATTTGTTAGCCACCTCAAGGCTCCATGGTCCGTTCGAACTCTTATGTGTCTTCCATATAGGTATTGCTTGTAGTGCTTCAAGTAGACAACAACAGCTAGAAGTTCTCGTCTTGTCACGCAGTAGTTTCTTTCTGCCTTACTCAGAACTTTGCTTCCATAAGCAATTACTCTTTCCTTTCCATCTTGGACTTGGGATAATACTCCACCTATCCCATCTTTACTGGCATCTGTATCCAGAATGAATTCCCCTTCAGTGTTTGGATATGCCAGAATGGGTGCAGTGATTAGTCTTCGTTTCAGCTCATCAAACGCAGCCTGGCAGACAGAACTCCATCCGAACTGTCCGGCACGGCCCTTTTCCGTAAGTTGATGAAGAGGTTTGGCTATGCTAGCAAAACCTTCAACGAAGCGTCTGTAGTATGATGCAAGACCAAGAAAACTTCTAACTTCTGTCACATCCGTTGGCGTCGGCCACGTCTTTACAGATTCGATCTTTTCTTGTTGAGTTGACACTCCTTTGCTTGATACCTCGTGTCCGAGATAGGACACCTTTGTCTTGAAGAGAAAGCATTTCTTCGGCTTTAACTTCAGGTTGGCTTGTCGTAGTCGGTGAAGTACTTGGCGTAATCGGAAGAGTTCCTCTGGTATCGATTTACCAAAGATAATCAAGTCATCTAAGTAGACAAGTAATGTCTCCCAATGTAATCCGGCTAGTACCTTATCCATCAATCTCTCAAATGTAGCTGGGGCATTACACAGCCCGAATGGCATTACATTCCATGAATAGAGTCCACCGTCAGCTAAGAAAGCTGACTTTGCCTTAGCCTCTTTGTCCAGGCCTACTTGCCAATATCCACTTGCCAAGTCCAGGGTTGAGAACCACTGCGCCCCTGACAGTGCGTCTAGAGTTTCATCTATCCTGGGTAAAGGGTAGGCATCTTTGATTGTCGCAACATTCAATTGTCGATAATCCACGCAAAATCTCTGAGTTCCATCTTTCTTCTTCACGAGCACAACGTTTGCAGCCCAGGGACTATCAGTCGGTTCGATTAGCTCTTTTTGAAGCAGCTCTTCTACTTGCTTCTTTATTTCGTCTTTTTGACCAAAGGGGTGTTTGCGTGGGCGTTGTCTGATTGGTCGCTGAGTTCCAGTATCAATCCTGTGTTGTACAAGATTAGTTCTTCCAATATCATCATCTCCTCTTGAGAATACATCTTGAAATTCTGTCAACAACTCCGCTACATCTTGGTGATACTCAGTTGGTATTTCCTCTTCACTTCTTCTTAGTAATTCCTTCAAGTGTTCTGGTACTCTTCCATCATTAACAGTTGTGTACTTGGGGATCTCTTGGACTTCACTCGAATCTATTACCGTCATCATAGCGATTGGTGTGTTCTTCTGTATGACTTTGTTGGAACTAGATGGGTTGAATACTCTAACAGGTACTAATTCTTCACCTGTCTTGATTAGACTTCTAGCTGTAATGAGACCTCTCTTCACTAATTGTTGTTGGGCATTTCCAGCCTCTATTAAGCCCAAGGTGTTTGGTTTTATTCCTTCCTTTGTCGATCCAAGTATAACAGCTTCAAGGCCTGCTGGAATAGTTGTAGTTTCTGATGCGATTATACGACAGAATAACTTCTCTCCACTTTCATTCTAACACTCTACTCTTCCCCATCTTGTAGTGAGTTGGAAATTCGTAAGATCAATGCTGGCTCCCATCTTAGTTAGATTATCCAAACCAAGAATTCCATCATTACTAACATCTGCGACTAATACTGTTATTAGTCCTTTGTTTGGGCCAATCGTCATTTCTTGAGTTATTGCTCCATGTATGGCTAATGGTGAACCATCAGCTAAGTGTGCACTTATATCACGGTGTTGCAATGGGGGTCTCTCTTTTTCATCTAATTGTTCATACACTCGTCTTGCAATATAAGAATCAGAAGCACCAGTATCAACTAGGAACTTGTATTCTTTTTCCTGAATGTGTACTGGCACATAGAGACCATCGATATTGTGAATACTGGGTATGAAACTTGTCTTCCTTCCATCTTGGACAAAGTTCTTTGCTGATTGGGTCTTAACTAGTTTTGGAAATTTGGCCGCGCCATGACCCGTTGGGGCGACCACTGGCCTTTTGACTGAAATTGATCTTCATATCTTCCTGTTTGTCTTGGCCGCGTCGATTCATTTCTTGGATTGTTGTGTCTTCGTAAGTCTATTTGCTTCTTGCGACATTCCCTCACGAAATGTCCAGGTTGATCACAATAGAAACATCTATTTGTCTTCTCATCA
The DNA here is from genome assembly GCA_025617745.1 of Heliocidaris erythrogramma. Taxonomy (NCBI): domain Eukaryota; kingdom Metazoa; phylum Echinodermata; class Echinoidea; order Camarodonta; family Echinometridae; genus Heliocidaris; species Heliocidaris erythrogramma. The sequence goes on along the minus strand of CM046858.1, from coordinate 44,398,766 downwards.
TATCTTCTCTCAGGCGCTGATTGGTTTGGTACTTTTTGACTTCTCTTCTTGTTAGGTTGATTTTCCATAGCTAGTCCAATAGCTTTCTCAACTTCATCTCTTATCGTCTTCTCTAGATCCACATCAGAAGCAATTCCTCTATTGTAAGTAGGCTTCTTCCAGCCGTTCCTTTCCGTTTCTGTCTGTAGGAATGTCTCAGTAGTGATTGCCGCTTGAATCATCTCATCTAGACTTGTTGCTTTGGCATGGAATATACCCATACGAATCTCAGTACTACGAATAGCATCAGTAAAATGAATCCTGGCCAATCTATCAATCCCTTCACTTTGAAAATTTGGATATGCCTTAGATGTCAATTCTCTAATATGACGCCCAAGGACTTGAAGTGATTCCCCCTGATGTCGCTTACGATTCCTGAGTTCTAACAAATAGCTTTCTGCTTGTTTGGCAGAAGAGAACCTAAATGCCAATTTTCTGTTCATTTCTTCAAAGTTCCATTTCGCCCCTCTCTGTTCTTCTAGTAGCCTCAAGGCTGGGCCTCTCAAGCTTGCGGCGAGATATTTAGCAGATTCGTCATCTTCCCAGTTGTTGATTTCACAACAAGATTCAAAGTGCGAGGCGTAGTCTTTCCAGTCAGTACTTCCATCGTACTTGTCTGGCATGATTAGTGGCCGAGAATTATTTCCTAGAATTCTCATCTTTTGGTTGTGGCATTGTCCATCATTCTTCTGGTTAGTTTCTTCTTTAAGAATCCACTTCTTTTCCTTCTCATCATGCTCATCGACATCAGATTTCCCTTCCACATCTTTCTTTTGGACTTCTCGTGGTATTTCCTGTCTTCTATTTGGTTTGAAATTGAATTCCACTTCACTCTCATCTGAAGAGTCTGACATTTCCTCTGTGGTGGAATCTGAGCTTGGCCGTTTCCTATTTCGTCTTGCCTTCTTGGTCAGATTCATCATTTGCCCCATTAAGCTTGTTAATTGACTCAATATACGAGTTTGTAATTTCTCTGTTCTACTCTTCTTCTTCCGTGAGCCTATTGTACTTGACATTGTTTCTTCTGAGGAGCAACTTAGCTCATCTATTTCTTTCATAGATTCTGATACCTCCGCCATATTTATTATCCCACTCCTGACACCAATTTTGTGGCGGCCCTCACCTTCACCACCGACCTCTACGTCGGGCTTTGGAATCTGAATTTCTTGGTCAGATGACATTTTATATTAATTTTCTTTAATTTGTTTCCGAGCGGTCCAAAAGGTTTATTAAATCAAATATATTCGAAAAGGGAGGGCGGCCAATTATGTAACGGTTCTTTTCATCAAAATATATGACTATATGGTAGAGGTAAACAGGAATAAGAACACAATTGTTTATTGACTCAGATTTAAGTTTCCAGACAAAAGAAAAATGGTCAACGTTTATTTATAAATTTTACAAATACATCAAATCAATTATCGCCACTGTTACAATGTCAAGTACTTATGTTTCCAGTCATTTATAAGACACAACTGGTATTAAATATTTAATCTAATTAATTATAATTCAGTAATTTATAAAGACATAACTGAAATTAATTTATATTACAATTAACATATTAGCTATACGATTTTGCGTGTCAAGGGGGGGGGGGGGGGGGTACTTGGAAATTTAAATTATCATCTATTCTTTCATAATCAATGTAGACCAAGGCAGGGTAGCATCAATTCATTTCCAGCATCTACTTCTTTGTTAATCCAGCATCTCATACCTTGGACATCATTCCTCTTCGTCTTAGGCGAGTACAGCAAAGCCCACTGTACGTCTTCTGACTCCCCAAGTCGCTCTGCCAAAGCCTCCCGTACGTCTTCTCACTCCCCAAGTCGCTCTGCCAAAGCCTCCCGTACGTCTTCTCACTCCCCAAGTCGCTCTGCCAAAGCCCCCCTCCTTGACACGCAACTTTATACCTATTTATCAACATATTGCGGACGTCGGGGAAAGCCGACGCGAAGCGACCAAGAGCGCTCACACACATCGGCGCGGAATGTAAGCAAATTTCAATTTGTCCTAGATTGCCAACAAATTTCCTTATTTCCAATAAACGAAATTCTTATCCAAAAATAGACTATACCAATCTGGAGGAGTGTTACATTTTGCATGAAGTGATATAAATCATTTCACAATCCGAATCTTATTAGTGTGTTTGAAACCAAAACAATCACAAAAATCCGCCCTCGCAAGATCTGTGTGCATTCTCTTGATGCTCGCTCGGTGAATCCGTGAGACGACACAAATTTATAAAACCACGAGATTAAATTGCTTATTGTGCAACCAATTCATTACAAATACCCAAACGGAATATCGGTTGCATTGGACATATATAATTTGCATTGCATAAACAGTAATTCATTCCTTTTTTATGTTATATAAATTAGAAAGAATGAAAGAAAAACATCTTAGATCAAGAATCTAAGGATCGCTGCGCTGTATGCTAATAAGCCTGAAATTCGCGTTGAAATACTGCGCGTAATTTAGCGTTTTGTAAACAACAATTGAATTCGCATTGTTATTATTATGCTGAAGCCTACAGCAACGGAGAATGGTCGTTGGTAGTTCCAGCTTCTTTCAACACAATATTAGAGAATAATTCTACGAACCTTGTTCGGCATCCTGACCTGGCGATGATTTTTGAGCAAAGATCACGAGCAGCAATTTATCGTGTGAAAGTGTTAAAGTGTTAAATACAGTAGCCGTAAAGAGACAAATATATTACAAAAATAGGCTTAAGAATTAGAACCTTAGTCTGTAATTACGAGGATCGTTACAATACCAATATTGATGAATAACTGGAGCTTGCACCCTATCCATCTTTACATTCTTAATAATAATATTTTGTTCTTGTATAGCGCATATCACGTTATAATATATAACGTCTCTAAGCGCTTCCAAAGGACTTTTGGATATAATTAGCTCCGGCAACTGTAGCGCTCAGTGCATTCAAGGAGTAAATCCTACCATGTACCCACTTAATACACCTGGGTTGAGAGTGGCATTTGTAGATTAATGTCTTGCCAAAGACGTTAGTGGTGCGGCAGTAGTCTTAAGTTGAATTGTGATTCCTTTTTTGAAAAGTTTCCTGTTTTTAATTGCAATATCTGTTCCCTCGGACATTCAAAATATTGTGTTTTTTACTTCAAAGGAATTGATCAAATGTAAATGTTATTTAACCATTTATATTCCTATTCATATGTTTTTAACAATGGCATTGTCTTACATCTTACTCGCTTCACACATTACAGGCATGATGTTCAGCTATGTGTAAAGGCAACTACTGGAGGAGTATGGCGGTTCCCTCTTGGTTTCACCTCCACAGAGCCTACTGCTGATGATCTTATCACCATAGAATCAGTGGGACTTAATAAACAGGCCATGGTTGGATTTAGGCTCACTAGTCAAGCTAGGTAAGTCTGAAAGGGTACTCTTCAAACTGTCTATCAAAAATTGAAAATAAAAAAATTTGGTTGAATAAGAAGGGAATACTTTCTAACTACATGCATATGATGATCATTACAAATGTCTTATTCAGGGCTCCTCTGTAATATTTTCATAGGGTCCCCGGATTGAAATTTTTGGGGTCTGTATAGGAATGAGCTCCTTGTTAAATTTCAGAAAACAAAATACAATTTGGCACAGAAATCATTCTCCGGCTCTCCCTGTATATATACAAAACATTAATTTACCATATTTATATAATTTTTGAAATCTTTTGATTTTAGGATCACGCACAAAAACAAAAATACATTCAACACAGAAATCATTGTCTGGCTGTTCCTGTATACATGTACATGTCTATAAAGTAACAGATAAAAATAAAACATGGTAATATTTCATATCTTGGGTGAAATTTTAATGAAATTTTCAATATGTTATGTGTTTTTGTGTAAGTAAAACAATGTACATGTATGTTATGATTTGTACACAGGCATCCGGTGGCATTCCAGTCTTACTTTGTAGCCGAGAGTGATGTTGAGTTCTCAGTGAGTCCTCAGACAGGGGAGCTGAAACCCCTAGGTACACCTGGCACTCTCATTACTGTAGGATTCACGCCCAAGCTCTATGGAAAGACATATCATGCCAAGCTTGTTATACAGGTGAGGGATACATTCAATCTCTCATATGGGGTGTTGCAAGAAAGTTGCAATCAATTGCAAATTGTAAAGCAAATTAGAACAACCATTCTGAATGGTTCAGGGTCTGCCCATTCAAGAAGATGCGCTTGCAACAATGATTTTGATTGGTCAGTACCGATCAGTTGCAACTTGTAATCAATCGCAACTTTCTTGCAACACCCTATTAGTCACTCTCTCGCTGTCTCGCTCTGTCTCTCTCTCTTCCTTCCACCCACCCCCAATCTCTATTTCTGTCTCGTCTGTGGATTTCTTTCTCTTACTTTCTCACTCTTGTTCTGTGAGAATTTAACATGTCTTCTGCATTTGTAAAATTGACATAACCCATCTGGCAGGATTTAAATAGACACAGGATATATTTTACATTATCATATATGCTTGGTAGAAATACCATTGAAGGAGTGTTGGTACACGTATGTTGAGAGTCAGAGTTAATGCTCCTCTGGTTTTCAACATACAAATCAAGACGTATTCATGCTTTGTAACTTTCTATAACAATATATGAAATCCTAAACATTGATCATTGATCATCCTTGACCTCCACAGACTGCTGACATGCAATGGACCTATCAGATCAAGGGAGTAACACCAGAGTACACCCCACCCACAGGGCACTCCCAGAAACCTATCCAGGGACCCCACCCTAGTCCCATTAGACGAAACAAACCCAAGAACTTCATCCTAGACAACCTGAGTCTCACCACCACCGCCATCTCATCACCAATCAAAGGAGCTCCTGTACTCATGAAGACGAATGGTATTTAACTCTCTCAATACCATTGGAAAAGAACTGTGTATGGATGAATCCCAGAAGCCTATCCAAGGGCCCCACCCTAGCCCTATTAGACGAAACAAACCCAAGAACTTCATCCTAGACAACCTGACTCTCACCACCACCGCCATCTCATCACCAATCAAAGGAGCTCCTGTACTCATGAAGACAAATGGTATTTAACTCTCTCAATACCATTGGAAAAGAACTGTGTATGAATCAATCCCAGAAGCCTATCCAAGGGCCCCACCCTAGCCCTATCAGACAAAACAAACCAAGAACTTTATCTGAGACAAGGTCAGTCTCACCACCACAGCAGTTACCGTTGGAAAAGACTGTGTACGAATCAATTCCAGAAGCCTATCCAAGGGCCCCACCCTCGGACAAAACAAACCAAGAACTTTATCCGAGACAAGGTCAGTCTCACCACCACAGCAGTCTTGTTACCTACATGCACCAAAGGAGCTCCTATACTCATGAAAACGAATGCAAGTTATCTCTCGTACTACCGTTAGGCAAAGAGACTATGCATGGGTCAATTGCATATGTATAGACTTGTGGGAATTTAGAGTGATTATCAGCACCGAGCTCACTTCCCTATAGATTCACCTTGTAGTCTGTCCGTTCCATTGGCATCAAGATTTAGACAATGGCATTTCGGTAGCAAGAGAGTTAATTAATTTGGAGCTCACCTTGATTTTATATGAAAGTACTTCTCAAGACACACTAGATTGCTACATGTATGTATCAGCCAATATGGCATTGTGATACTCTGTATTAAAGAGAAAATGCATCTCAGACACTAACACTGAATTGTGGGATGATTTATCAGGTGCTGAGATAAAGACATTTTTTAGTATTGGAAGGCTTAAAGCATATATCATTCATCACAAATTGTGCAAGAAGTATTGAATTAGGATAAACCAAAAGAATATTATTATTATTTATTTGGCCATAAAAATCAGAAATTCATAGCATATATAATGGAAATAATAGAGAAAGAGAAGGAAATGAGCAACAAGGAAAGAAATGGTTACCTATGGGCCAGGGTTCGCAAAAGTGAAATGCTTCGCTGCTACCCAGAGGCATGCGAAGCCTCAAATATACTATATTCTGCTGATTCCTAGGTTAATACAATGCATAGCTGATATCAAAATTTAATATAGTTAATTTTCCAAGCTTGTGATTGGTAGGATGCTTTGTGTACCGATATCTGATAGTAACTCCTATAGAAATACAATCACATGAAAGCAATGATGTTGTAATTTCTGGTGCATCTGCTGTGATAAATGGTTGCTCATGAGAATTTACAAGAGATCTTAATATTTCACTGATTTGTAAAGTTACAGATTAGTATGTAACTTATTCTATTTATATATTCGAATAGCACATTAAATTTGCTTCATATGAGCTAAATCTTAGCAGAATCAATTTTATCGAGAAAATAGAAGCTTATATGGCTAATTGTAGTAATATGTTTATGCAACTTTCATTTTTAAACGTTTTGCCTAAATAGTCATGGTCCAATGTATACATGTTCCATATGAATTGTCTATTGCATGGTAGGATGTGAGTACATTTTGATGAGATGCTATTGATTGAAGTTATTTAATTTGTATAGTATTGTGATATTTTACTTCACAGAAAAATGAATTTCTATTGACACCTATGCATACTGTACTTGATGCAAATGAATCACACTTTTGCGATGATTACAGTGCTATATGTATAACTGAATGTTAAGAAAATTGTTGAATACAGTATGAGTTGTTTTTTTAAGTCAAAAGTGTGACCTTTTGTTTTAAAAAATGCAGTACATTGTATATTCATGTATATATGTACAGTGTATGATAGTTTAAAGTGGAACCAGTGCTGTGGTAAATATTTTCCAAATTTCAAGTCAGCTTTGAAGGTTATCTATACATGTAGGGTGTCCAGTGTGATGCAATATTTGAATTTATATGCACTGTAGATTTACTTCCTTTATTTCAAATGATTGATTTGATTGTCCATCTTGGGTGCACTCTAACACACTTCCATATATATAGCAAGATGTATTACATTGAAGCCATGATCTGAAGCTATTAACACTGCGATATAAATTAAACTATTCAACTGATATATTCCGTCCAAGAAGATCACACATTCTTTACCAGTATTCACTTATTCTTCTTCAGAGTCATTGTTATACACCGATAAGTACATGTATATAAGATTGCACTGCATTGCATTGTAATGTTTTTCTCTTCCATTGCATGTTCATGTGAGTTTGTTACTAAAATCTGCCAAGTTTCCACCTTTTTAATTGCCAGTATTAGATATTAGAAAAGTAGTATTAAGTCGTTCTTGTGGAAATACAGTCCAACATGCTTTAGAGACCACCTGTAAGGAAAGACCACCTGTCTGTAAAGACCACAATTTTCATTTCCCTTAACCTTGAAACTAGTTTCTCATTGAAACTTGTATTAAAGGAACCTGTTCGTAAAGACCACCTGCTCATAAAGACCGCCTTTCTTGTCTCCCTTGAGCGGTCTTTATAGACGTGTTTCACTGTATATTGTTCACCACCGATAAGTATGAAAAATTGCACTGCATATCGTGATGTTTCTTCTTCCACTTCTGATTTACACATGCGGTTCTATCTGCAAAGTTTCCAGATTTTATTTATATATGCAAAGTATTTATATATGAGAATAGTGAAAAAGTTTTGTCCAAAAATATTGTTCACCACCGTTAAGTATAAAAATCGCACTGACGTGTTATTATTCAGCTCTTCTGTTTTCTGGTTTTCTGGTACTAAAATCTGCAAAAGCTTGTTATATATAGATGTACATGTACTAAGTAATTATATGAAAATAAGATTGCTAATGTTTGATGTAAATGTAAAGTGGTATGCCATGTGAAATTATTTTAATATGTACAATTTTTCATTGTATATTTATGTAAATAACTTATTACCAGATTTTTATACATGCTGTGATGAATTGAATTTCAAGCAAATTAAATTGCCCCTCTAAAATGTACACAAAATAGGCATTAAGGGACACTCAAGGGGCACTAAATTAACAAGACACAAATTGATGGTTGCACAGGTTACAGGAATAAGAGTCACCCAACAATATATTGCATATAGACTTGTAAATATTTTATTGTAAAAGAATGCCTGTAAATGTTTGTCTATTTTAATTGTACACAACTTATTTGGAAATTAAAAAATCTTACCAAAAGGTAATTTTGAGATGTTTCCTTTCTCTTTTATCCATCTCGTCTTAGATTAAACCAAAATATGAACCCAACATTACTATTAATTACTTTTCCTCTTTACATATGAATTACTTTTAATTAGTATTTTACACCAGAACATGATTTCTGTTTTCAAGCTTGTTTCAAGCACCTAAGAACTTTTTTTTCAAACATAAGTAGCTGCATACTGTTCTTTCTTTCCCTTTTTTACAAACCAAATAACAAAAAGATGGAAATGGCAAGCATCAACAAAAGTTGCTCATACATATAGAGGAATATAAAAATATATATACTAGTATATGAAATAACATGTATACACAATCAAAATAATATGATACAAACCGGTACTTGTACAAATATGGAATGATATTCAAACAACTGATAATAAAGTACGAAGGAAATACAAGATATTCCACAATCATTAACATAATTGTTACAGAAAAGCAAAAACAAAATACAGTCTTGGAATAACAATAGTCGTTTGTCGTTATTATTAAACTAAAGTACAGGTGACATCAAAATCTATTTGCAAGATTTCTCTGATACGAGTTGATAAACAGCAAGTTTTTCTCAATTCTACATGTCTGAAAATTGTTTTGATAAGTAGATAAGCTTTCACACTGTAAGTTACTATAAGTTGCTTTAATCCAAAAGATAAAAAGATCACAATGCATTTCCTTACGACACATATTGAGAGACTTGCACTTAATGTAAGTACATGGCCTCTTAAAATATGAATCTTACAACTTTTTTCCTCATTTCTAAATCACTTGCATAAAAAAGTTCTTAACTACTTTTACTTCTTTCTTTTTTCACATTGAACAATATGCTCAGTATAGACATCAATGAATAACTACCACATATTAAATAATTATATACATACCCTGTCCTTAAGTAGTACATTGATTACCATCATCGAGAGAATGTTAATTTGTTTTAAGAACTTTACTGCTACAGATTGCTTTCAATCACACTACTGAACTTGAAATTTTATGGAGAATATCAGTCACTCCCGTTAAACAGTATTTCTTCATATTTTGTTTTCTTGAATAACCTGTATTTAGTATTTCCTAACATGATAATACATATTTTAAAAGTAAAATATAGCAGAAATTACTGTCGGTAGTAATAATACTTATAGAACAGTTCTTATATAGCGCATTATACATGTATGTATCATAACGTGTTATGCGCTATACAAGAACGGAGTATTATTATTATTATTATTACCTTTGAAAAAGGTCCCAATGCACTTTAATAGGAAAAGGTGAAAAAGAGAAACGAGTAAAAAAGCTGCTGGAAATGTTATAATAACTGTATTAATCAATTGAATAGATGTACATTTGTAGGTACAGTATGTGTTTAGTGCGGGATTGTGAGGGATATTATTTGAGAGTTCTGGCACAGCATGCGCAAAGCCCCGTTTACCATAACTCTTTGTCTTTAACAACAGGTACATGTACATTGTATCAGTTCCATGATAATATTTGAATCAGAGGATTCTTCCATTTTTTTTCTTTCCAAAAGAAAAAATATTGCATCAAACTTCGAAAGTTTCATATAACTGTAATAGACCCAATGGTAGCAGTTTGTTTTTTGTTGTTTTTTGGGGGGAGGGGGTTATTTCATATTTTGGCAAAATAAAGAACACAATATATCAGCCTTTCCTTCACATTTTAAGTCCACGTAAAATGTTTTTAAAAATGACTGCTGAGCCATCTACAGTTTGGCATCAGTACATATTTTTTTTGTCAAAAACCCTTCCGCTTTCCCTAAATATCATTCAAAATGAATACTTGATTATAAACTTCTCTCCTATCCTCACATAAGAACATGGAATTTCAGCCTTAAACCCTAAAGCCCACCGCACACTATACGATCGCTGCGATCCGATTTGGGAAATAAATCGCAATAGCATTAAATATGGGCATTTTAACAAATCAAATCTACCTGATTCAGGTTCTGAACAATAATATGAATACTACATGTAAACATTGGTGCATTGTCAGCCTTACCATCGTAGAACTGCATCACTACAACTCAGAGTCGATTTGGCCTTTCCTCCGACTAAAAAGCTTGCAATAGGCCATTTTTTTATTTTCTTGTTTACTTTCCATATGACTATTTAGAACTTCGATCAAAATATTTTAAGTGTTTAAATGTTTTTATCAAATGCAATTTCATGTTCTTCTGAAATCGGGTCAATATAGTGTACGGTGGGCTTAACGTACATGTACATTATTTTACATACACTGTATATAATGTAAATGTATTGAATTATTTAATCCATTCCCTAACTGTATCTTAATCAAATTAAATGTCAAAGGAACCAATTATAAAGTACATGTATGCATATATCAGTGAGTAATAAGATTGCTGTTTCAGCCAAAGAACATATACACGTGTAACAAACAAAAGTGTATGTATAAATCGTAGTGTACCAATCACCAAAAAATATAATTATACTGACACCAACATATATACCACAATGGATGTGTGTGTAATATACAACATGACGTATGCAAGATACATACACATATGGCATACAAACACAATTAGACCTTCATGGAACTAAAAGAGCCTTGCAAGATTGGGCAAAAAAATGCCTGTAAAAAATGAGTTATACTGCAGCATTTCTCGGATATGTTTTAAACAGGTACATGTACATTTAGATTCCTTTCAATGCATACATGTATGAAGGCCACCACACACCTTAGGACTTGTTTTAGGACGCAGTAACCCGCAGTGTTTTTTTTTTATATAATGACATATTAAAGCTTAAAGATACTTTACCCTTTTGCAGCACTAAATTTTGAAGTTGTGTGAGTATGCGATAAATCAAGAAAATTATAACTAATTTTGTTATTTACTAGATAAATCTATGTATCTACCTATTTGCTAGTTTCCCAAACTAAGCCGTCATTCGAGAAAAACTAAGTCTAAAACGCGCAGCCCCTGCCTGCGCGCGCGTACTCCCCGTCCACCAATCCAATCGCGCCACCGCCATACTCTTCCTCTTCCGAGCAGTCAGAGACAGAATCTAGGACATGTCAGACAAGGAGAGGGGCTGGAGGGAGGGACATAGGTAGATACATAGATTTATCTAGTAAATAACAAAATTAGTTATAATTTTCTTGATTTACAGCAATAAATCGATGTATCTACCTATTTGCTAGAATAGCACGGATAAAAACCCGGGTGGCATGTCCCAGGACGGGAGTAACTAACGCGGGGCAGACAGAGACGACGAAGCAGCTCTCAACCCAGAGGTTGCAAAGCTAACCTCACCCGAAAGAACATCCTTAAGATAGAAGGATGTGAAGGAAGTAGGGGAACGCCAAAAGGCGGCCCTCAAAATGTCTTCCAAAGGAGGACCCAGAAAGAGCGCCCAGGAGGTAGAAACACTCCTAGTATCGTGCGCTCTTGGAGGATTCTCAGACAGGAGAGCCTCCGAACCCCCAGCTTGGATAGCCTCGACAATCCAACGGGAGACAGTCTCCCGTGATGCTGGGGAATAAGGGTGACGGGAAAAGAGAAAGAGCTGATCATCCTTACGAAAAACCTTAGTCCTATCCAAGAACCATTTGAGAGCCCTAACAGGGCACCAAGAATTATCCTCCTTGACAGAAGAGAATTCTGACAGAGGACTCAAGAACACTTCGATTGAGCCAGAAGAATCCTTCTGATTCTTGGCAATAAACGAAGGTCGAGGGACAAGACGTACACCTTGCCTTTCCCATCTGATATGCCCGGGCGCCGTAGAGAGAGCCTGAATAGTGCTTCTCCTCTGCCCAGAAGCAATAGCGACGAGGAAGGCGGTCTTAATCGAGAGATGGTGTAAAGACGCTTTGCACAACGGCTCAAAGGGCGGTTTGGCCAAGGCGTCCAAAAACAAAGGAAGGCTCCACGCAGGAGTCAACTGGCGATTTGCTGGTCGTTTCAAAAGACAGACCTCGGCAAATGAGTCAAGAAGGGAGAGTTAGAAACTCCCGAACCATCAGAAAAAAAAACCAAGGTGAACCGGAGCAATAGCGGACCGGTAACCACGATTGGTAGAGAGGGACCTGCCCTTATCGAAAAGGGGCGATAAGGAAATCTGCAATAGCACCCACCGGGGCAGAACGGGAAGCAAATCCCATTTCCCCACACCAAGCATGGAAGGCTTCTAATCTCGAGATGTAAACAGCTCGGGTAGAATCTCTTCTGCTCTGGACTATGAACTGGGAGGCTCTCTCAGAGAGTCCTGCCGTCCTCGCATCCTCCCCGATAGAGGCCAGGCGGTCAAATGTAGAGCCGCCGGGCGATGGTGGAGGATCCCCTACAGGGGCTGAGCTATGAGGTCTGCTCTCCGGTGAAGGGAGAGAGGCCGACCGTCCAGCAGAGACAGAAGAAGAGGAAACCAAGGTCTCCTCGGTCAGCAAGGTGCTATGAGCAGAAACCACGCCTGATCCTCCTAAATCTACCCCAGGACCTGAGGGATTAAGGAGACCGGCGGAAAGGCGTAACCCCGGAAGTTCTTCCACTGAAGGGAGAACGCATCGAGGGCCCAAGCTTCCGGATCTCGCACCCGAGGGCAGTATCTCGGGAGGCGATGATTGAGAGCTGTCGCAAACAGGTCTATCTCCAGAGGGGCGCAGACTGAACAGAGGTGTCGAAGACCTCTCGGTTCAGTGGCCACTCGGAGGGGAGACACATGCCCCGGGACAGAAATTCTGTAATCAGATTGTCCCGCCCGGGAACATAGGAGGCGATCGGAATCACTCGGTGAGACCGACACCACTTCCAAAGTTTGGCGGTTAGATCGTTCAGGGTAGTGGAACGAGTCCCGCCTTGTCTGTTGATGTAGGCAGCAACAGTAGTGTTGTCCGTCAAAATCCGGACGGAGTGACCTACAATCATGTTCTCGAAAAAAAAACGGACATGAAGACTGCCATCAATTCCAACATATTGATGTGGGGTAAGGTGCACAGGTGTGACCAGTCCCCCGAGACCACCTGGTCCAAAAGAGACTTGCCCTTGAAGAAGGAACGACTCATTCGACCAGGGGATAAGCAGGCGTTTGATTTCCTCGGATAGAGGAATCCACACCTTGAGCGAGTCTACACTGGGCTTGGAAAAACTTCAGCAGATGAAGCTGGAACGGCCTCATATGAAGCCGATAGTCTTTGAGGACATCTACAAGGCTCGATAAGTGGCCCAAGGACTGGAGCCATCGGCCTGCCCGAACTCGACGTAAGCGACGAAGAGATCGAGCCAGTAAGACAATAGTTAGAACTCTCTCCCGACTGGGGCGGGCAAGTTGGTTCACAATGTCTATTTCCGCACCCAGGAAAATGGGTCTGCGGGTAGGAGTCAACTCCGACTTGTCCCAGTTGACTATGAATCATACTTCTTGCGTAGTACGGAGAAGTAGGTCCATGCGTGACTGAAAGACGGACACAGAGCTCGCCACCAGGAGCCAGTCGTCCATGCAAGTGAAAAGTCTCAGACCGCGATACCTGAGGAAAGCGGCTAGGGAAGAGACTACTCAAGTAAAAACTTGAGGAGTCGGTTTCGGGCCACAAGGTAAGGCCTTGAACCGGAAGGTTTCGCTCTGAAAGGCGAAGCCTAGAAGGTCCCTTGAAGAAGGGTGTATCGGTATGTGAAAGTAAGCATCTTTCAAGTCTACCGAAATGGCCACATCTGACGGTCTGATCGCCGGAAGAAAGGAGGCCAAAGTTTCCACGCGGAAAAAGCTCTCTTGGAATGAAGGGATTGATGACCCTCATATTCAAGATCATTCTGAGCTTCCCCGAGCGTTTGGGAATTATAAGATAAGGGAGAGACACAGATGGGGGTGGTCTCTTACCCTTTCGATTGCGCCCTTTTCTAGCAGCTCTTGAATCTCGGAGGAGATGTGCTCTAGAAAGGGGGGCGATATGATCGCCGGAAGAATGGAGGCCAAAGTTTCCATGCGGAAAGGTCTCTTGGAATGAAGGTATTGATGACCCTCATATTCAAGATCATTCTGAGCTTCCCCGAGCATTTGGGAATTATAAGGGAGAGACACAGATGGGGGTGGTCTCTTACCCTTTCGATTGCGCCCTGTTCTAGCAGCTCTTGAATCTCGGAGGAGATGTGCTCTAGAAAGGGGGCGATATGTAGGCGGGTTGCAGCGGAAGGCTCCGCCAACCCTCTCCTCCAACGCTCGGGGCGCACTCGCCGCGAATCCCGGGCCGAACCACGGCCCCGACCGCGACGATGCCTTCTCCTACCTCGAGGAGAAGGCTCCGCCCTGGCCCCCTGTAGTGAGGGGCACTGGGCTGAACTTGCAGTGCACGAGAGGCTGAAAGCTGGAAGTGCCACCGCGTCTAGGAGGCGGAAAACTAGCCTGGGCCTGCGGCTTAGGAGCCGAGGACTTAAGGCGTTTCAGAAGTTCCGTCGCCTGCTAGCGTGAATCAACCTCAAGTCGAATCACATCAGACACCTTACCTCCAAGGAGTGCGGGACCCTGGCCAGGAGGGCAGGTATGTCCGCATCCGCAATGCCCAGTGTTGGAGTCGGGCGTGGTGGGAGGTACGGACACAAAGTCTGACCAACCACTCCACTCCACAATGATCTTCAGATAATTCAGAAGTTCATGGGAGACGCCCGACTCAGAAGAAGTAGTCGCCCCTTGGGGGCTAACCTTCTTCTTCTTGGCCCCCCTGACACATGAGGTGAACACACAGTCGATGTCAAGGGGAGAGAGTCCGCCCCGCCTGCTGGCTGGGCAGTACTCAGGCGCCTACGTTTCTGGGCAGGCGGTCACGTGACCGCTCCCTTTACCCACTTGAAAACGGGCGCCGCTTCCGTAGTAAACCCTTTGTACTGGGTACATTAGGAAGATCACGACTCTCTTTACTCTTTCCCGCCTTGCTTGGATTAGAAGCGTGCGGAGAGAGACAAAGAGAGCCGACCCCTGAGCGAACAACATCTATGGCTAGTGAGCGAGAAGTGCAGCTCGAGCGAGACGAACTGTGGGCTGGGGTAGACCCACAGTTTTATCGGTGAGAGGTATTGGACGGGTTAGGCACTCACTCTCACCGTTATACAAGTCTCTTCTTCGAGAGAGGTATTGGCCATGTTTCAGGACTCACTCTCTCGGTATATCCCGCATGAGTTGGTCGTCAGAACAGACGACGAACTCATAACGGGGCGAGCCGTACACAAGGCAGGCCCTAACTTACCTTGGTCGAGGCTCCGGGGAAGTTATAATGTTGGTGCGAGATGAAAATCTCGCAGCCAACCCTTCCAAGGCTGGGCGAGTCCCCTTATAAGTATTTAAATACTGGGGAACGCCAGCCGAAACGGAGACCTCGACATGGCTGAAAATAAAGACAAGCAAACAAATATAGAAACCCATATTTGGTAATAAATTTATTATTACAAACAATATAGATCTATAAAAGGGTAACAACCAACTCACATTAGTCGGAGTGGGAATAAACTCCTATTACGGAGACACAACGTTTTGATAAGACCGCTTGTCTAAGCGCGTTGAATCAACCACCTACAGACACGGGGGGCAGCCCGACACAGTGTACTAGTACACCGTCTGTGAATAAAGCCCGAAAGTGAGGAAAAACGGCAAAGTAATTTCATTAATTTACCGTGAAGGAGGTTGACTCAGGAAAAATCCGATACACCAAAATGAATGTGAAAACATGGTGAACGGGATTTTTATTGCGAAAGGCAACCAAAAATGCTTTTGGAGGTAAAAATCTCGCAATTTAGGTTAAGACTTAGCTTCATAGATGTCACTTCTCTGACGGGCGAGAACGGAAGAGGAAGAGTATGGCGGTGGCGCGATTGGATTGGTGGACGGGGAGTACGCGCGCGCAGGCAGGGGCTGCGCGTTTTAGACTTAGTTTTTCTCGAATGACGGCTTAGTTTGGGAAACTAGCAAATAGGTAGATACATCGATTTATTGCTGTAAATTACAAAAGAATTATAAATTGAAAACTTGTGCAGATGTGAATGGGATTATAATTTGCTTTTTAAGTAAGTAATAACAACAATTTGGTAACATTTTATTTTTTTGCACAAATTTTTTTTATTACTTTTTTACCGTTAGTAGCACATGTAGTTGCGCTAATTACAGAACTTGTGACCTTGAAATTTCATAGGCAGTATCTACAGGATGTCTATTTAACCTGTGCAAAGTTTTGCGGAATTTTGTGGAAGTCTGCAATAGGGATGAAGTACCTTGAACTTCAGTTTTCTGTATCTTGAAATATAGATATGTAAGAATGCGTAGGTCCTTTCTTGAACGTAGCTAGCTTTTTTTATCCCGACTTGCCATTCATTTAAAGTAAGAGAGATTACATTAATAATTCATCTGTCCTTTAAATACCAAATTGTGAGAGTACTTTCAAACATCCACATATCAAACTTCTTCTCATTTTATACATGTGTTGAGGCAGAAAATAATCTGAAAGACATTTTAAATTTGTAAGTCTACCTTGCCTTTCCAAGTACCAGCATAAAGTATTTCCTTTTCTCTACATGTATCTCAAGCACATATTTCTTCATTTTTATAAGGTACATGTAGCTTAGCGAACAGTTGCGGAGCATGAAAACGCGGGAAAGACGTATATGACAAAATTATTCAAAATCACAATTTTATTCTATAGAGGCAGAACCAAAATATTAGGATGTAGAAGTAGTATTTACCTCTTTGAACACTTTTAAGCAAAGTAATATGAAAACTTTTACTCAGATATGTTTCATTCTAATTTTAGAAGCACAGACTAGCAATTTTCCTCTTTGTGTCTTTCTCGCGTCTTTATGCGACATTGCGTATCACTAAAGCTAACTACATGTACATGTAGAATATACATGTATTACCCTAATATGCAATAAAATTGAAAAAATGTTAATAAAAGGGGAAAAAAAGGTATCAAATTAGAGAGGAATGAGTTTTATTCAAGGTTTTCAAAAAAAGGTTTCTCTTAAGGTGCTTGACTTGAAAAACAAGAAAAATCCATCTTTAATATGCCTTGGCCATTATAAGTCAATCAACTCGGCACCATTTTACAACCAGTACACTGGTTTCAAGATTACACTTTCGATTCATCTGAGTAAACACCTATTGTAGAAATGTGCTTCGTAAATTCATCGTCTAATCTAATCTCCACTGAGTATGGAATGGCGGCAGCAATTAGAAGACATGTACGTTTCACACAGTCTTTATAGGACCAGTAACTTGGGTTTCATTCCTTTGGTCACACATTTCTGTAAGGAAAAAAGAAGAAAGAAAGAGAAAACTATTTACAGTGTCATCATAATTTCATCTTTCGTCCTGTAAATCTAAATGAAGAAAATCGACTTTAAAGAACAAATATTGGCTTTCACAAAATGCCATTGAAAGTATTCAATTTATGTTTTGTAATGTAAAATAAGCCCATAATTTATATTTAATTGATTTCAACAGTATCAATAAAACTTTGACAACCAAGATCAAGTTCTAGCATTATTCATGTTTTAATAAATGTTGACAAAACTGTCTAATGTTTCCTGGGGAGCGTTTCATCAAGTGTTTTGTCAGTGATTTTTACCAACAACTGTTATAAGCTACTGAAATCCTTGCATCTGATTGGCTGAGAGCAAATTTGTAAGTAAAAATCACAAAAATTATAATCAATGGACATCAACCCCAAATGACCTAGATTTTGTTGATTATCAGTAGGTTTGGTGTTGGTTTGGTGGTGTGACCTTTATGAAAATATGACATTGACTTCACACATCAACACAATCCCCGTTACTCAAGTAGGCAAATGATTACGTGTGAAGTCAATCAAATGTCATATTTTTATAAAGGTCACATTAACAAACCAACACCAAACCGACTGATAAACAACAAAATCAGGGATTGTGCTGAAGAAGTGTTCTTACAGAAAAGAACGCCATCGGTTGAATAACATCAGTGTATCTTCTCATAGCTTCCATGATATGATGGGGTTGGATGGCACGGTACTGACTCAGGGCCGCTAAAGATGAACTACGATCCTGAAAGATACAGTAATTAACGACTACATTTACAATGCTTTTCCGTAAACAGTAATGAAGTTTTATTTAAAATTAGGTAGTTATAAAGTTAGTTAAGTTGATAGTTATGTTACATGCAGTTAAGTTAGGTAGTTATGTTGTATATTGTAATTTGCCCGTAGTTAAGTTAGTTAAGTTAGGTAGTTACGCTGTATACTGTAAAGCACTTAGAGAAATTTTTAATAGGCACTATATAAATACTGAATTATTATTACTATTATTATTTGCTGATAAAGCCCTGAAAAATGTACTACCGGTATCTCCTAAATGATAATCACTTTTAATGATCAAGATGTCTTCCATGACATGACATTTACTGCCACACGTATAAATCACCAGAGTAAATAGACATTTTTTTTTAATGTTCTTGCAATCTATATGACATGTAGCTCGGATAACAAATGACCATGGCGAGAAAGAGAGCATACAGTTCATTTTTTTTTTAATGATTTAATCACTGATATATTTGTTTCTCGATTGTAAACATACATGTAGATATCCATATCAGTTTACCTTTTTCTTTTTCTTTGATTTTGACTTTGAAGTCCCTCCCGGCGTAAGAGGAGCCTTGGTCTCCCCCTGCGACTGCGATGAACTGTCCGAGTTGTTGCTGTTATTAGAAGCACTCAGGTTGCCTCCATTGCCATTGCCATTGGTGGAGGAGAGGAAGGGTGATACCATTTTATCTGTGGGGGACTTTGGGGAGGAAGGGACAGGAGACTGGGAGGGGGTGGAAGGAGGAGTGTTGGCTGATTTGAGTTTGGCATGGTGTGGATGGGTGGCTAGGGGGGAGAGGTTGCTAAAGTGGATAGGGGTCATAGATTTAGAGATGGGGTCACAAGGCGAGGCCAGCATGTCCCGTTGGACGAGTAACGAGAGATCTACAATCTGTGAGGAAGGCAAAGAGAGAAATATGTGATTATTTGGGCATGTCCAAGCTATGTGACCTGTGACGTACGGGACAAATTAGAGGCTTTAAATCTTTCTAATTTTATGAGAATCCTAGGTGTATACATACCATATCAGGTTCGAACTCATGACCTTCGTGGTATCCGCACAAATATTTTGATGAGTTTGAAAGTTTGACCCCAAAGGGGAGAGAAACAGTTCAAAAAATTGCAACATGCATTATCATTCTCCACTATATTCTAATAAAAGAGCGGGTGATTTCAGGTTTGAGTGAATGCTGTATTACAAGAAAGCTTTGACTTACAAGAGCTAAACGTAATATACAAACTTATCACAATGACTTTATGTATTTTATTGCTGTTGTTTTATTTTGTTTTTGTTGTTTTCATGAGAGCTCTTTTTCAGAGAGCCAAAGCTCTTTTGGATCTATCAAGAGTTAAATTGCTCACCACTCTTCTTTTTTTTCTTTTTTTTTTTTCACTGGCTGATCTAAACAACCCATCCAGTGTACGACAAAACAATTCAGCGATAGTTATTCTTGAAATGGAAAATTGTTACCAAGAATACAGATAAGCTTTAAGACAGACTTACCTGTGCTACTGTTTCATGAGCCAAGTAACCCACAATCTCCATGGCGAAAGCGTTTGGTTTGGGTTCCAGGTTACCTATCTCTAGCCACTCCTTGAACTTACTCGCTTTCTTGACTGTGGAAAAAAAAGTTATCGATTTGAAAAGCTACTGAAGTGAAAAGGTAAGAGCTTTGAAAGTGATCATTACCTTTAGGGTACTTCATCCCTTTTACCGGCTTACACAAAATTCTGTGAAACTTTGCACAGGTTTAGTAGACATCCTGTAGATACTGCCTATGAAATTTCAAGGTCACAAGTTCTGTAACTCCTTTGTAAAGGAAGGAAAATCTTGATTTAGTCGCAGAGGGAGCTATTCAGAAATCAACATGTACTAGTAACGGCCAAATATAGGGTTACCAAGCTGTTGCTTTAATACGCAATTTTGTTCACAACCGCACAAGTTTTTCAATTAGAATTCTTTTGTAATTTATCACATACTCACACAACTTCAAAATTTAGGGCTGCAAAAGTGATGAAGTACCTCTAAGGGTTACCAATGCTATTTGTAAAGTGGGAGTGGATATACCCTCTCAGCATACATAACTAGTGGCACATTTACATGTAGCAGTGGAACATTTCTAGCCCATCAACAGTTTTCTTTCCTTTTTTCAAGATCTGTCTGGGGCAGGCATGCCACCAGAATCTGAACAAGCTGCTTGAAAGATCATTATATCAATTTTTAAAAATTCTTTCTTTTAAAATAGTATGCTTTCTCATTCTATTGAAAGAAGAAGTGTATGATGATAGTTTCACATAGGTGATTTATTAACTTATAAACAGTAATGTAATCATTGAAAAAATAACCAAGCATTTGGTCTTTTATTTTGCTGTTAAGAGGCTGGTACATGTAGTTTAAGAGCACAAGTTCTACAAAATA
The DNA here is from genome assembly GCA_025617745.1 of Heliocidaris erythrogramma. NCBI lineage: Eukaryota > Metazoa > Echinodermata > Echinoidea > Camarodonta > Echinometridae > Heliocidaris > Heliocidaris erythrogramma. The sequence goes on along the minus strand of CM046858.1, from coordinate 44,378,099 downwards.
AAACTGTCAAACTTACTGAAGTTCATTCTCCTAGCCTCTGCATATTCCTTGTACGAGTTCAAGTCCATCCCTCGAGCCTTCTGGTCGGCCCGGTCCTGTCTCTCAAGCTTGACTGCATCGATCTCGTCAGAATCCAGCAAACTAGACAGCTCCCCCGTGTGGTCGATACTAGACAGGATGTCCTGGCACAGCTTACGTCTCTTGGCCTGCGTGGCCTTCAGTTCTGGAGAACAAAGTTTGTGGTCAGTCAATCAAAGTAAAGAAACTACTTGAAGATATTCTTTTTTAAACGTTTACAACACTTTTTATCAGCATCTCTTCAATATTCAGACTGTATTTTCTCCCTCCGTCCTCTCTTTTTCTTTCCCCTACTGCATCTCTCTCCGTCGATGTATGTCTCTGTCTCTCTTCATCTGTCTCCACATGTTGTCTATCGATACCTCTTTACCTCTCTCTCTTGGGATCTCTCGGGATCTCTTTCTCCCTTGTCTCACTCTTTCCCTATCCCCCATGCCCTCTTTTTATTTCTCTCTCTCTCCCCTCTCTCTCTATCTCTCCCTCTCTCTCTCTCTCTCTGCAGATTTCCATTTCCCCTGTCTCACACTTTGGCCCCTGTCTCACTCTTTCCCTATTCCCCAGGCCCTCTTTTCTCCCCCCCCCCCCCCCCCCCCCTCTTCCTCCCCTCTCTCTCCCTCTCTCTCTCTCTCTGCGGATCTCTTTCTCCCATGTCTCACTCTTCTTCCCCCCCCCCCCCCCCCCCCCCGTCTCACTCTTTCCCTATACCCCATGCCCTCTTCTCTCTCTCTCTCTTTTCCACTTGCTCACCCTCTCTTGCCATCCTCTGTCTCTGTCTTTGTCTCTCCCCCAATTTTCGAGCACTTCTTACCATCTGAAATGTCATCTTCCTCCTCTGCACTGATCTGTCTGTTCAGCTTGGCTCCCATATCTTTGAAGCTCAGGAATTGGAACAACCTTCTCAGTTTATCATGATCCTTCCTCATCAAGAAGATGAAATCTTCTATGCTGATAAACCTTGCCCCTCTCAGCATACAGATGTCTGCTGCCCTGTGAAGCTGGAAAAAAAAAACATGCTGGTGTTTCTTCTATTCTGGGAAATGCTAGCATTGTTTGAAAAGATTTTCTTTTAATAGCCTTCCAGGAAAATATCAGGAGTATCTTATTTTTCACAAAAAGCATACAACTGCGATAAAGTTACAGGAAAATTCAAAATATCTGAACCAATACAGTCTAAAGGCCATAGTTAAACATTTCAAAAAGTAATTCCTACGTAAGAATGACCTTAAATTTCAATGTAAACGAGCATGTCTTAAGAATTTAGCTTGATGAATTCCTTATCAAAGGAAGACATGTAATTATCCAAACTTTACTGCCACAATACTTCCCTTTATTTCAATACTTTGTACCAATAATTGATTACTTTTTCTTTTTTTTATAATTCTAACGTTCAGTAGTAATTTGAGAAGTGACCATATTACGTGTTGTATAGATAAGTGCTCACAAGTTCCTTCAGTACGATGAAGCATCTGCACCTTCAGTATATCTTGCTTTTATTGCTATTTTGTTTGTTAAATGGGGGAGGGGTGTTTTTTTTCCCTTCCAGGCATAGGCTAATGATACATGTTTACATGTTTACATCTAAGGGTGCATTTACACTTTCTTTGCAAAGACAGAATGAGTGTTTTGAAATGCTCATCTAAAACGCAGTTTCACGGTGTACCGTTTATACTTCATATAAACGCGTTTACAAATGATTGAGCACTTATGCTTCCCCAGAAACTATTTTTATGGAGAAACGCCAATTCAAAACCCACTTTTTTGTGAGATTTACTGTACATCAGCGTTTTAAATTGGCGATTACAAGAAAATGACTATGGACGCAACTAAACGTGTAACAAACTGCTCATTCTGGCCTGAAAAATGGGAGCATGAACGCCCCCTAACTTCCCTAAGACTTACCAGATTATTCATCTGATGGTGAACAATGTCTTCAACCAGTGATGCAGACTCGTACACAGGCTTCTTACAGTCTCCTAGAGCAAACCTGATGAAACGAAAGAGACAAAAAGAATTGTACATAAATCGAATTCATGGAAGCATCTGTTTCATGACAAAGACTATTTTCTTATCATAGTTAGAGAAGTTAAATTTTGTCTGTTTGTAGCGAGAAGGACGTTAACTCTGTGTTGGAATCACCAACATGATAAGATATTGACTCAATCCTGCTGAGAGTCACATTCACTGCACACAGAAATGGGTATATGGGACCACACATAAATAAATGTATGTTCAGCCCTAGCATTTCAGCTGTTTCTTGTCATATTTTGAATGTGAGGGCATTTGAAGGGTAATCCTTTTCAGGGGACATTTCTACTATGATAATCTTCCAAACTAAGGTAAAAAGAATGAGAAAGCTCACAAATTAAATTTTACCTTTCCCAGAACTCAACATTCTCTTTAAAGTAAAGAGTTAACGCCCTTCTGGCTCCAAAGAGACGATTTCTACAGATGATCACAATCAATTTAAATGTGTATGCTATAATATCTCTCCTATCCAAGTACATTAGTGGGTTTTTTTTAAAGAGCCATTTTCTCTTTGGCTGTACTTCAATATTAAATACTGCCATCTCTGCAGAAATTATTACATGTGACACAATTTGCATACAACTTTTGTTTTATGTAATATTCAACATGAATTACAAAAGAACAAAATACTACAAAATAAAACCCTTCTCTAACTTTTTTCCTTGTTAAAAGTTTGAGGTAATTTGAATGATGAAGATAATATTTTTTCTGATTCATGAAGTAGCACAAACAAATACATGTGATACTGGAATTGTTTTGGGACCAACAGAGTGAAATACTGCCATCTTGTGGTCGAATCTATATCTCTTTCATCTTTTTCTCTAATATAAATAGAATGGCTTTAATAGTAATAGTTTATTCAAACCAAATCAAACAACAAATACAAGGAATAACTGCAGAAATCAGAATGATAGGTTTGGGACCCCAGTGAAGCACAGCTTGTGGTCGGGGCCCCTTAGTACAATTGATTAGAATACAATGTACATGTAGTAGTATATGGCAAGGTGTAACATATTTACAAGGTGTAACATACATGTATTTACAAGGAGTATATAATAGCTGTTGTACAAATGTTCTAAAAACGTAATAAATGCAAACAAACACAACCCTCCCCATCCCAAACACAACACACACACAACACACACACACACACACACACACACACTTCAGTCACATATGGCTACCTCTTTTGATATTGTATATTCATGTACCTGATTGCACTCTGTCAAAAAGGAAGGAAGGAAGGTGTAAATATCACTTGATCTAGTCAGTAAGATTACAGCACAAAGACAAAATAAATCTAACTTCAGAATATTTAATTTAGACTGATGTATGAACATTTGATAGTAGAATTTGAAAGTTGGACTATTTTGATTTCATGACTTTGAAATTTGTTCTATAAAAGAATCTACTATAATTTTAAAAACAAATCTATCAGTGCAACAAGGTCCTGTATGTTCCAGTTTAAACCACCTACAATATGTTTACCCCCCCCCCCCCCCCACCACCTTAAAATTTTACTGTTATCCAACAAGCACTATTACCTAATTCAATAAATAATGCATGTTTACTATCTAATAAGCATTTAAGCCTCCTGGATTCAATTCCAAAACATCACCTTGAAATCAACACGTTGGGTCAATTACATATTTGCCAAAAAATGTACTAAAATTGAATTATATCCCTCTAATCCCTGTTTTAGTATCTGTCAAAAATGAAGGCCAATTTAGACCACAAAATAATCCGTAACATTATTTTAAAGGACATACAAAAGCTTTGGTTATTTCCTTCAATCTTTCATCATTTTGGAGGCAACATTATGTTTGTTAACCCATCCGATGACCAGTAAGCGTTGCAACCCACAGGTTCAAAGTAGAAAAGCATGTCTTGTATTATTAAGGCAAAGAAATCTCTCAGGCAACATGCCAAAAATTAAAGAGGGTTACAAATATCATACAGAAAAAAAATATGTAGATTTTCCATTTACTTGCATTAAATAGGTTAACACATATATGATATCAGAGAGAAAAAAATGTGAAAATGCCTATACAATACTAAATACTCAGGTAATATGATTGTGGTAAAAGTTTCCGAAGAACTGAATCCATTGCCCCGCAGAAACAAGGTGGTTCCGGATTAAGCCTTAGGGGAATGAGAATATGAGTAGTAAACTGGTTAAGGAGTTCTATTGTAATTCCAATTTTGAGGTATAGCATCTTTGTGCAAGGTTGAAACAAAAGGAACAAATAGATGTATTTGATGGGTTTTTTGTTATATTGTTTGTTTGTTTTTCTTTTTTATTTTATAAAAAAAAGAGGTATATGTAGTACCTTCCTTTCAACTGTACAGGATTACATGAGGAAATCGAGTAGGACATCTTGTTAGTCCGATTGGCAGGGCAAGTGTTTGGGTATGTACTAATAATGTTCAATTTCTCGGTAGCAGCGTTAATCAAGTTTTCTGGATGACCAGGGTAGCTAATACCATTTTAGAGATGAACTATCATGAGCAGGGGATTAGTGGGTGCATGGTAGGGTCTGGAATCAGGCCAACTCAGGTTCATTTTCACCTCCATGAACTTAAAGGGGTCCAATCAAAAATGAATTCATCAGTAGAAGACATAGATACCCCCTCAATATATGAGATATTCAAAAGGTTGAGGACAGAAAAACATACATGTTAGGAGGAAAATAATTATATGTCTCATACAGACATACGAGTGTGTCAACAAGTCCATTTCTACATGTACAAGTCGCTTTTAACTTTATTGAGAGTGTAATTTTGGTATCCAAACTTGCAATACATCTTCCAAGAAACAAAGCTGATATTTTCATTTACTAGCATTGAACCCCAAATATACTGAGCAAAATAACTCATGGTGACTGGTAGATTATCAAAAAATTGCCAGTAACTTAAAAATTTCCCCAAAATAAGAATGAGACTTTGTGCCCGTACAAAGTAGGTTAAAATTACCCTAAAATAATACTTTGAGGAAATGCATTATTTGGGAGGAGAATATTGATACTTTGTAGCTCAAATGAATTAAATTCAATCTCACAAGATTACAATACAATAAGCTTTTTTGTTGTTGTTTATAATAACATGAAAAATGTGCACTACTTACTACTCCAACTTGTACTCTGACAAGCAAGATTACATTTTCTTCTTAGATCATATCTTTATTACTTTTTGGAAACTAATTGACATTGAAGCGAGTTCTTTGAACTCACAGTCAGAGTTTATTGCTCTAGATTCCAATAACTTGATAAGTCCACATTTCTTGGCAAAAGTACACTCAATGACATTCAATTAATAAGATGTACTAATGTGTCCAGGGATGTTCTGGCTAAGCGTCTATTTTTCACAGAAATGATAACATCAATATTCCACTAGCACTTCCAACATTGACAAGGATGTTTATGATATTTTGAAGGAGTATGACCTAATATGGAACAGATAAAAAGTTTCAAAAAGTTTCTTCTGTAGAATAAAGGTCAAAAGTTTAATAAAGAATGACAAAATATACCAAGAAAAGACATGAATGTTCTGAAAACTGCAGGAATAAGCTCCAATAGGAAAAACAGAGGAATGAAGAACAGGGTGGCCATTGTTGCAATCATGATAATATTAAAGATAATAGAAATGATTATGTAATGCACAATATGAAGTAACAGTTCTGCATGTTGTCTTTTTGATGCCAGAAAGGATGTTAACTCATATACCCTAACACAGAACCAACGTCCTTCTGGCTCCAAACAGACGATGTATACTTTGTTATCTATCACTCTAGCCTTCACTGGGCAGCTAATATATCTTGATGAAGCCCTAAGATTTCTTTCTAATGGATATATGTCTCCTATACTAGATCTAGAGAAGCAAAAGTAAAGAAAATGCCTCATCTACAGAATCAAACCCAGAACCTCATGATAAAGAGTTAAACAAAATTGATGACCCATATTTTAAAGTGCCCTGATTAAGCAGAAACAGACAGTCACTCGACCAGAAGAACCCTCCCCCCCCCAAAAAAAAAAAAAATAATAATAAAAAATAAAAAAATTAAAAATGAAAAATATATATATATATAAATAAATAAATAAATTTTTAAAAAATACTTAAAAACAAAATTTTAAAAAATAAATAAATAAATGAAAGCATGTTACAGTTACTTTACCAGAAGAACCACCCCCCCCCCCCCAAAAAAAAAAGTGAGAAGCAAGAAACAGTCACTTGACCAGAAGAACCCCCCTCCCACCCAAAACAAAAACAAAAACAAAAAAACAAGCATTGTTTAAAATAAGAAACTGAATAGCATTCTCTGTTCTGCAAATTCTTTCAGAAGTGTAAGTTACCCAGGACATAATTTCCCCGAAACCTAATGAATTATGAGCATAACAAACGATACAACAAGGTGCATAGAGGGAGAACTGACCCTATTCCACCCATCTCCAATATCACACTTGAAGGTATTCTGTTTCTTTCATTCCATAGTTTGATAGTCGTGTGGTTTGACAGATATTCTTCCCAAAGGTATCCTCCAACCTCTGTTCTAACCCCCCATTCAGACCAGAGTAAATTTGTATAAGGAATCATCGTATAGCAAAAGGGGCGTCCACACATGAAAAAGGGTATGATACGAAGAAACATTACATAAAGAATCTAGTTTTGGGAAGGTCGGCTGACACCATTATGTTCATTGCCAGCTTATGTCATGGTACTGCTTAAGGATACAAGATGAGAGCTTGCCGGTCATACGTTTGTGACTTTTGTACAAACAACTCCCACTCGACAAGGGGACCCTGATTTTCTGTTGACTTTCCATTTGATATGATGCTCAAACATACATTCTACTAGTTGACTTTTTGTTATACAACTAGAAGAAAAATAATTCAGCTATATTGTTTTGTTTTACATAGCTTTATTCTGAATTTCCATAGTCTGAATGGGGATAGTCTGAATGAGGATAAATCTTCAACTAAACCACTCTCATGAAGCGAAGTTGGTATAACCACACATAACTTGCAATCCCACTTTTCCTTCCCCTCCTCTGCCAGTCATCATTAATCAAAATAGACGCATAATGCCTTTTTTTCTCTCTTAGTCCTTTTTTTTTTCGTCTGACATTATCAAAGAAGCCTCAAATCCCTTCATATTTTGGTGGTTAAGGGTCATTGACCAGATGATCGGTATTTTTCTTCTGATATGAGTATTTTGATGAGCTGAATTTCTGCTTGATTTCATGTAAGAGAAACCATGGTAGATACATGGGAAGCATTTATGGGGTCAACAAACGGGGTTGAGGCATTTTCCAAGAAATAAAAATACATTGTTTCCTGTCTCTATCTGTCTCGCTCTCTCCCATTCTGTCTGTCTGTCTGTCTCTCTCTACTCCTCTCTCACTCTCTCTCTCTCTCTCTCTCTCTCTTTCTCTATCTCTCTCTCTCTCTCTCATGCATTCTCTATTCTCTCTCTCTCTCTCTCATTCTCTCTTTGTACTCCCCTCTCTCTCTCTCTCTCTCTTCCTTTCTCTCCCTCTCTCTCCATTCTCATTTCATTTCACTTTTCTCCTTAAGATGATATCACTATCCAAGCAGACCTATACTCACTTATTATGCGGTTTGTAGTTCTTCAGAGTGCAAATAATTGGGTTAACTCTTACCAGGGATAAAGGGATCTTTAGAATTACTTTAATTTGCTGAAGATACCTTGTCAACAATGGAATTACTTTTATATTTACTTCAATTCTATTTGCATCAAAAAGAAAAGATAAAACTTAAACAGGTATCATTAACCACCTAATTCCCTGTAATAACTGCATAGAATGGACCATCTCTGTGCTGATCGTTACTTTAACCCCCTGCCTCCCGGAACCCGGGTGGTTCCTGTATTAAGCCTATGGGAATGAAAGAATTCAGTAGTCAACGTGTTAACTTCCCAAATAATAAGAATGCAAATCACATCTTCCCCAACACAACTTTTCAAAAGACCAGAATCGATCGTCCAGAGACTTTGCAAGCCGCTGTAAGGCAGACATCTTCCCCAACACAACTTTTCAAAAGACCAGAATCGGTCGTCCAGAGACTTTGCAAGCCAACTCTGAAGTACACGCCCTTCTCCTTAAACGCCTCTCCTGCAGTCACACTGACTAAACTGAAACAAAGAGCAAAACGAACTTCAAGTTCAAGATCAATGAGAAAACCAGGAACCAATTCTTGGCAGAAAAACCTCGGCAATGGTGATGACCTTCACAACCTTGGACAATGGGATGTATTCTTTCATCCTAAGAATCGATGTTGGCGTCTTAATTCTACTCATTCTTCACCACTGAAGTGCTAAAGTTCAATGTCAGACAAGCAGGATCTCCTAGTTCCTTTCACATTATCATTCAAATCTATAACGTTTTCGGTGTTTCGTCCAATAAAAAAAATCAAGAGGAAGGAAGGATCTGATGCATATGGCATAATTAAAGTCATTCGCAAAAGTTTAAGACCACCTGGAATTTTGTTGATCACTGGGCTGAATTACGTTTCCTCCATGAATGATACACATAATATGTATTTAATGATTAAGTTCACCCTGGTATTTAGTTGATTGGAAAAAACGCAGAAAAATGAGAGAAAGAGATTAGTAAAAGTTTGAGCAAAATCCGATAAGAAATAAGAAAGCTATGAATTTTTGAAGTTGTAATTAATCAAACACAAATTGGCAACTCCATGACATATCTTGTGAGCTCCTCTCCCATTTGCTCAATACAAATTTTTTAAATAAATTTTCATTTTCTCAGAGACTGACGAAGGAATAGATTTTTTCATACAAGTTTTGTGTAAAAACATCTAAGGTGCATTTACGTTTAAATATTTTCTTTAGAGAAAATCAGTGATATTTTTGGTACAGGGCAAATGAGAGAAGAGCTCAATCGCGAGATACATCACAGAGTTACCAATATGTGTTTGATTGTTTACAATTTAAAAATTCACAACTTTCTTTTTTCTTATTGTATTTTGCTCAAATCTTCTTTGATATGTTTCTTTAGTTTTTCTGCTTCTTTTAAAACCAACTTGTAATCAGGGTGAACTTTCCCTAATAACAATGGACCATGACATCATATAAGTCCTATGATACCATTAATTAATTTAGTCTGAAATGCAGTATGGGGAGAACCAAAAAAAAAAATTCAAGGGCCCCCACAGAGACCCTCCACCAAAAGTCACACTCTGAAAGTCAAATTAGTACAGAGATTGCTTGGAGCATGGATACACTACTGACAGACTGATACATCCATGGTTGCATCCAGACTGCAGAGTATGATTATGCCATTTCAAAATTTCAAGAAGATGGCTCATTTTTTTTTTACCACAAGAGGGTGTGTTGGTTCAATAAAAACTACCCCTGCCCCCTCCCCTGCCATCCCAGGATGACCATGCAATTCAGAGAAATGTTGTAAAGGATCTCTTAAAGTCCTCATCAGAACATCAAGGCAGCTCTGACATAATTATGTTAGTGTACATGTAAGCACCATCTCTTGTTGTTTGAGCAACAAATAAGTTGCTCTGATTTGGTTTGTATCTTCAAGTTAATGTATTATCTGTAGGTACAATTTTAGAAATGACTGTATACATGTATTACATGGCTGCTCTATGATTGTGACTCTGTATATTGTGACATTAACTTGGGACATATATATTGCCTCCCTGACAGATGGGACTTCATAATGAGTTAACATTTTTCTAGCTCTCACCTTTGATTGGAAATAGCATCATAATACCAAGACAGTTTGAGGCAATACAACTTGAATATCCTCTTCACCAGATTAATTGCAAGTTATACATGTTAACAAGAATCTTTTTTTCTCTCAAAAGAATGAAATCGAAAATAAAATTAAAAATTTGACAAAGAGGCAGAGAGGAAAATCGAATAAAAAAGGAAATTGAATAGAGAAATGTGTGATTTACATGTACATGGACCATTGTTACAGAAAACATGAACAAGAAATATGATGGGAAATCAAAACAGGATAGAACAAAACATAAAAATTGAAGAAAAAAATCTGCACATCAAGGACACAATGTAGCTGCATGTACGTAGTATTTGCCGTTTTAGTCATTAGTTTTTTTTCCATTGTTAGAAGTCATCTGCATCATCTGCACTGTCACAAAATCAATGTTTGAAGTAACTATCAGATCAAATAAAACCTAAATTCTCTTTCTTTGGGAAGCTAAATACAACGTCTGTTGTGATATGCATGATGATAATACCACCAATGAAATGGAAACAATGTTAAAGCTAATTAAGCCTTTCATTTTCGTATTTGTGTTAAAGGTAAGGTTGTATGTTTGACGAGGAAACATTCCAATGCACATACTGAAAACATTCCAAACCTTTCATTTCAACTGTAAGGTAACCCGCTCTTCTTTATTCTGAGGTCCATATAACTGTGAACGGATGCATGAGCTATCTGAGATTTAGATTCAGCCTAAAAACACCTAAAAACACCTAAAAAAGAAATGATGAAGACTTCCACAAAAGCCATTAATTATACGCTCGTACTTGTAGATAAGAAGGCATTGAACTTATGCCTATAAAGTCCTTTCAGAGGGATTTAATGCCTTGTGCATCGATTTGGTTTTGAACCTGGGACACTGCTCTAAACCACTGAACCATTGTGATCCTCCAAGGAGGTTATGGGTTCAGATCCTCCCTAGAAGGTAACGTGTAGAGATGTCATAATCGAATGGTTCCAACACACTTGACTGGAGATCTGTATAGCCTGTGAGTCCAAGCCCCGGCTTGGCTCTGACACCCTTTGGCAAAAAAAAGACATGAAACTACATTTGTCACTCTAAACCCAGGTGTAGTAAGTGAGCAACTGGTAGGATTTATTCCTTGAATACACTGTGTGCTGACAATGGTTGCCAGAGCTATATAGCCAAGGGGTGAAATTCCAAAGCCCTTTAGAAGCGCATTGAGACCATACATTATAGGCTGTAGACACATGCATGCTTCAGCGACAATTGGTCTGGGTCAATTACGTACACTTACCGAACTTCAACCCTGGACCAAAAATTATACCTAACCCTAACCTTTGACCTAACCTTTGACCTTACCTATCACCCTATTGGCAAAACAATGACCGGAGCAATATGTCGGTGGAGCATGTATGTGGCAGCACCATAATATCATGTGAGATGTTCTATACGCGAACGGAATACAATCATTGTTATTGTTATAATTAGCGTATTGTCTCTTAAAATAATGTAAAGTGTTAATCACTTCCGATTTATACAGTTTCACCTTGACAACTACTAGACCGTGGAGAACCTTCAGCGAGAGAGAAGCTCAGACGCCCAGTTTGCAAACATGGAATCATCACCAGCCACAACAACCCAGGCGTGGCCAATTTAGAGAATAGCAGTGATCAGTGGGCATGACAAACCGCACCTCTACGTGTTTGATGAGTTGTGACCTGGAAATTTTTCCATCCATTCCATATTCACCTCCCTTTTGAATTGCATCATTACCTGTATTGATGGAAACTGATAAGATCAAGCTAATATTGAATTTTGATTAGTTTTGTATTGCATCGTATTGTATTACATTTTGCTGGGATGGTGCACTTTTTAATATCTTTACACTTTGATCTTATAATCAAGGATCTAGAATAAGACATGAGTTACACAGCTGAAAAAAAAATTAACTTTCAAACAGGAACTCCGATACCAAATACATACATTTGTTTAGTTAGCACAGTATTAGACAGTTTCCAGATTAGCTGGAATCAAGTTGTGTTTACCATTCATTGTTTACAAACATTGTTATATTTTGTTTTAATATTGAGGGACCTAATTTACAAGCCCAGCTTTTAAAGGTCTCCTCGTCTTCCTCATTATTATATTACTTTAGTTCGTTTAACTTTATTTGATATATAACTTTAGTTTGTTTAACTTTATTTGATATGTTTGCTTTTGTAATTGGTATGTTACGAATATATGTTGATTTTGTAAAGCAAAGGAAGATCAATAAATTCATTCAAATTCATTCATAATATTCTAATCAAAGCTTAAAGAGAAAAAAAATATATATTTTTGATCAAGGTCATGTATTATTTTGTTGAAAGCGTTGTTCTTTTTTAGGTACCAAATCAAAAAATCAGTTCTGTAATTAGCTTGAAATCGATACGAGGACAACATAAGTCGCATTACCTGTCCAGTCACACACCCAAATTTCCTGATGCAGATATGAAAAGACTTTAATTGACTTGAATAAGCACTCTCAGCAGTGCAATTGCCTTAGCTAAAAGAAGAGGAGGAGGAGGAGGAGGAGGAGGAGGAGGAGGAGGAGGAGGAGGAGGAGGAGGAGGAGGAGGAGGAGGAGGAGGAGGAGGAGGAGGAGGAGGAGGAGGAGGAGGAGGAGGAGGAGGAGGAGGAGGAGGAGGAGGGAGGAGGAGGAGGAGGAGGAGGAGGAGGAGGAGGAGGAGGAGGAGGGGGAGGAGGAGGAGGAGGAGGGGGGGGGAGGAGGAGGAGGAGGAGGAGGAGGAGGGAGGAGGAGGAGGGGGGGAGGAGGAGGAGGAGGAGGAGGAGAAGAAGAAGAAGAAGAAGAAGAAGAGGAGGAGGAGGAGGAGGAGGAGGGAGGAGGAGGAGGAGGAGGAGGAGGGAGGAGGAGGAGGAGGAGGAGGAGGAGGAGGAGGAGGAGGAGGAGGAGGAGGAGGAGGAGGAGGAGAAGAAGAAGAGGAGGAGGAGGAGGAGGAGGAGGAGGAGGAGGAGGAGGAGGAGGAGGAGGAGGAGGAGGAGGAGGAGGAGGAAGGAGAGGAAGAAGAAGGAAGGAGGAGGAGGAGGAGGAGGAGGAGGAGGAGGAGGAGGAGGAGGAGGAGGAGGAGGAGGAGGAGGAGGAGGAGGAGGAGGAGGAGGAGGAGGGAGGAGGAGGAGGAGGAGGAGGAGGAGGAGGAGGAGGAGGAGGAGGAGGAGGGGAGGAGGAGGAGGAGGAGGAGGGAGGAGGAGGGGGAGGAGGAGGGGGAGGAGGAGGGGGAGGAGGAGGAGGGGGAGGAGGAGGAGGGGGAGGAGGAGGAGGAGGAGGAGAAGAAGAAGAAGAAGAAGTAGGAGGAGGAGGAGGAGAGAAAGAAAGAAAGAAAGAGCAAACTTTTTAGTTTTTTCTGAACCCTGAAACTGCCATCAACATCATTCTTTAAAGGTAAAGGTACAGGAACATGTAAAGGTAATATAAAATTGATTCTGTTGTAAAACTTCAAGCTGACGATGGAGTTTGCATGACTCCGAAACATGTACCATTCCTTAAAATGCTATGTTTTCTTTGTTGCTTTTATTTTGAAACTGTTATCTTGTCGTTCTCTTGGAAATTTAAAGGTAATATTTACATTTCATGAAGAAAATCACACACACACAAAAAAAAATTTGGAAATGCACAGGAATCTTGATATTTAGTATTAAGAAATATTAAGGAAATCAGAAAAATGAACAGTGCACCATTTCGGCATACCAGGATGGGCTTTGGTACATTCTTGACAGTTGTTCAGGAGGTTAACTCCCCTTCTGAGAACTCCTTCACTTTCAATCTGAACAATTTGTGAAAGAGTTAAGGGGGTCTATGTTCCAGGTACTTAACTTTTTCCCTTTCCATTAGCATTCTCTGAAAACTGACGTCTTTAGAAAATTATCATCCCTGCTATGATCTGAATTAAAAGTGATCAAAATAGAACCTGTTTTTAGCAATGACAGTTGCACTGTTCACATCCGAGTTCTGTCTTCTCAGAAATTCAAGAAATATAATTGATTTGTTCTCCTCTGAACGAACCCCCTCTGAGCGAACCCCATCTGTGCAGTCAGTTTAAAGGCTAATAGTGACTGGAATATTAATCAAGTAAACAAAACATTTAGTTTCATAACTGGAATATTCCATGTTGTTTTGATGTTATCCAAATTGACTCACTTGAACATCAAATAAGACGATATGATTTTATTCAAAGAATTGTACGCAGGATGTCTGAGAGACACATCTGATGAACTGACTCAAACAAATAAACGAAGGAAATGTGCCATGCATTTCAACAATATTGGCTGTTTACTTTACTTTCAATTGACACAGTATATCTGACTATATGCAAAATTATAAATTACTTAGAAATCTGCCACTCTAGTTTACTATATATTTTGTATCGATTTCTGTCTACTGCTTCATTATTTTCAGGTCTACTATGAGAATATTTCATCATTTGTAATTACATTTGGATGGAATATTAAAGCAGTTTGGACCATCCACTGGAAAGATTTAACATCTTACTTTAAATTGTCAGCTGTGCTCCACACCAAGGGAGGTATTTTATAAGACACCCCACGCGCAACACGACAAAAAACCTGTGACTCCTACTCCAATTAAGCCTCTGGAGTGACAATACTAATGCAATATATTGAGGACATATGTGATTCTAAAGAAATAAGTGATGACCCCTCCAACAAATGCTGTTATACTTGGAAGTGTTTATCCTTTCAAAAAAGTGGAATGGTTCCAATTAAATAGATATCAGATCAGATTTCTTTCCGATATTTCGTAGGTGGAATACAAAATGTACCAAAGCTCAACAGTGAGCGGTGTACTGGTTTCATGAACAAAATTTGAACTTTATATTATACTCAACACCCCCCCCCCCCCCCCTTCCCCCTCCAACCCTGTTTAAAGTGACTACCATTTGCCTTTGCAAATACACACCACTAAACAAAATCTATTTCCTGTAAAGAGTACATGGAATTAAGTTTGAAAAGGAATATTTTGTGTTATCATCCAATCCTTGTCACCAATTTTGTGTTCTGTTGTTACTCAAAGACAAAGAACAAGGTCATGACTGCATTGATGTAGTATCAAACTGCAAGTGTTTGTTACATAACATACAGCTGGTGTTTGATGGAATGGATTAGTCAATGTTGTTGGAGCAGGGATTAGTAAGACAGGAAACAGCAAGGAGATTAGGGTAGGAGATTGAAAACAAACAAGACAGAGTGTGGGAATGGAATGAGATGAAATGCTCAGGACACAATAATAACAAATCCACCCAAAAAGGATGCTCAAGGCGATTACAATCAATTAAATAAAAATAGACTAATGATGCTTACACTACAATGTTCAAGAGAAAAAATTTATCATAAGGTACATTTTTAGTTTCCTCTTAAAGTCATTTGTTGTTCCACAATCTCTCACTGCCTTGGGGAGTCCATTCCACAACCTGGGAGCTGCTGACGTGAATGCTCTATCTCCCCAATGGAATAAAAGAAATTTATAAAAGGGGCAAATAAGAAAAAAAAAAGATTTTCTTCCAATGTTTTATAAAAATCATTGTACACACATGTAATTTACAAGTATCAATCTGAGGCATGAATGAAGCAATTCATAAACTGTTTCCAAAAGTATTTTCTGTAATTGTCATTATTTCAAGAATCAAGTAACAATATCAGATATATACATATGGATAATCCATTTTTCCATTAAATTACAATTAATAATAACATTCCGTTCTTGTATAGTGCATATCACGTCTCTATGCACTTTCAAAGGATTTTAAAAATATTATTACCCCGGCTGTAGGTCCGGCAAACATAGCGTTCAGTGCATTCAAGGAATAAATCCTACCAGGTACCCACTTATTACACCTGGGTCGAGCGTGGCAAATGTAGATTAATGTCTTGCCAAAGGACGTTAGTGCTGGGGTCAGGGACTTGAACCCCGTACCTTGTGGTTCACAGTCCGGAGATGTATCCACTAGACCACAACACCTCGAAAATTTAATGAATCATTCATATTGATAAAATGAAACGTTATCAGAATGATTATCTGGCACGAAAAAGAGACATGATAACGAAGCTTTTCGACCTGCACTCATCAGGTTATCACGCAGGTATAAAACAAATTACTTGAAATCAACTATATTATACTCGGTGAACCCGGACGCAACCTAGACGCCGTAATTTCAGAACAATCGCAAAGCTTGGACGAACTCCTTTTGTCTGCACAGAAGAGGTTCTTGCGATTGGATATAAGCAGCTTCCAGAAAGCGTAAATGCGCTGAGCTTCTGGCCCGGGACATAATTGAAAATTGATCGTCGGCATAGCTTTGTGCGCAAGCTGGATTGTTCAGCAAGTGGAGACCAAAGTTTCATGAACTTTGCCACTCGCGCGGTTGAGTTTAGTTTCAATGATACGATGTATTCACAGATAGATGGTGTGGCTATGGGATCCCCATTAGGCCCCGCGCTTGCTAACATCTTTGTTGGCTTTCATGAAATGCGCCTGCTACAGAACGCCACCGATCTTAATATAGTCCCACATGTGTATTGTCGGTATGTTGATGATACGTTTGCAATTTTTGATAACCGCGCAGCGTGTGAGGTTTTCCTTACACAACTGAACCGGCTCCATCCCGCGCTAAAATTCACATGTGAAATTGAACTGTCCAATGCGCTCCCATTTCTCGACGTTCTCGTTGAGAGAAGTGATGGGAAATTCATCACTTCCGTCTACCGCAAGCCCACATTCACCGGGCAATACACGAGATGGGACTCGTACAGTGCAACTTCATACAAGATTGGGCTCATTAGAAACTTAGTGTGCCGCGCCCATAGGATTTGCTCTGCGTGCAAATTAGCTCCCGAAATCGCGAAAATCAAAACTATCCTCCTTGACAATGGTTACCCTGAGCATGTTATATCTCGCACCATAACACGGACGCTGGAGGCACAATCCAAATCTGACACCAGATTTGGACCTGCCAAATGCCCCGTGTATCTCAAACTACCCTGGAGGGGTAAGGTATCTGACAAATACGCCAGTCAGATCAAACACGCAGTGTCACGTTGCTATTACGCGGTTTCGACACGCATTGTGTTTTCTACACACAGGATGCTACCGTCAACTAGCAAGGATGTACTACCCACCCCCCACTTGAGTAATGTTATTTACCAATTTCAGTGCCGGTGCGATGCCAGGTACGTGGGCCGTACTTCTCAGCGGTTGGCTGATCGCATTAAACAACACATTCCCTCGATTATTCGGAACCGTACACCCAATCAGCGCACGCAGCCCGTCCGTGCCTGCAAATCTGAAATGCACGCTAACAGACCAAAGATAGCCAAATGCGATTCAGCGATTGGTCTCCACTTGCTGAACAATCCAGCTTGCGCACAAAGCTATGCCGACGATCAATTTTCAATTATGTCCCGGGCCAGAAGCTCAGCGCATTTACGCTTTCTGGAAGCTGCTTATATCCAATCGCAAGAACCTCTTCTGTGCAGACAAAAGGAGTTCGTCCAAGCTTTGCGATTGTTCTGAAATTACGGCGTCTAGGTTGCGTCCGGGTTCACCGAGTATAATATAGTTGATTTCAAGTAATTTGTTTTATACCTGCGTGATAACCTGATGAGTGCAGGTCGAAAAGCTTCGTTATCATGTCTCTTTTTCGTGCCATATTGAAATTTTGCAGTACCAAGAAATTATTTGTTATCAGAATGATTATCTGGTGAAAAGGACAAATTATTTTCCAGCTGCCTGTTCACTCTACCCTATAAGAAAGAGAGAAGAGGCAGAAAAGATAATTCTTTCATAATCTATGTTCGTTGTACAGACCAGATAGATTTATATACATTTTTTTTAGATGTTGTGTTAATATGAATTGAAAGCAAGAAGACAAATACAAACTATAAGATTTCACAATTCATAGGGCAAATTCATAAATTACATTACTTTCAGAAACTCCTAAAATGTAAGACAATAAATATTCATGCATTTATAAAACTTTCACTTGAGAATGTTTCATGAAGCCAAATAGGTGTGGAGAAGAGCGTAACTCAATAGCGCTTGCTCTGGCCAGGAAGTGGTCTCTAATTAATGAGACAATTACACTACCATGTACAGAGAAACCAGGAAAAGACCCCTGAGGCCATGAAAATTAATACAAACATAATTGATGAAAGGTAATATGTACACAAAATCAATTAAGTACTTCATAAAAAAACAAGTTGTTAAAAATTTAATGTTTGGCAAATGAAATCAATAAACAGACTTGTCTGATCATGCATGCAGTAGTATCTTTGAATATTTTTATCCGACATGGTGCCTATACCCATTTCCTTTTAAAATTACATGTTTAGCTTTACAAGATATGGCACATATATGTAAAAGTTTTTTTTTTTTAATTTAATGCTCCTATAATAACAAGTAGTTCTACATTTGAAAGCTAATTCCAATAGCAAATCTTCAAAAGTTTGGGGGTTGATGCACATCTATCTCTCTCTCTCTCTCTCTCTCATCTCTCTCTCTATCTCTAGCTATCTCTAGCTGTTCTCCTTGTATATTGTAGATGAAAGCTAGAATCACTAAAGGTGCACAGTTGACTCTGCCACAGCTTAAATTTCATTTCCATCCATCTCTTTGAATTCCAATTAAACCACATCCAATAAGACAAAGTGATTGGCAAAGTCCAAGTCTCATTTTCTGGTTGGATGCATCCAATTCAGAAAAAAGCTCAAAAAGATGTAGAAATTTGGATCAATGCATTCACCCAGGACCTTTCCTTCAACATCTTGTTCACCAATTGCACTACAATCTCGCACAAAAGCCATCTATTTTCATGTTCTTGTCAATGAATATCCAAAAGTAAGTACTGTGTGTGATAATTAAAGTGGTATGAAGATTCATTTAGATGCAAGCAGATCAATTATCATGGATTATTATTAGCTCAATCGTAATTGTTTTCCATATATTATATCCCCATTTGACAATTATGAATATTAACATACACCTGGTTTAGCAAATACATGTCTCAGGATACACCATTTTCTCTGTCTGTCTCTATCTCTCTCTCTTTAAAAAACTCTCTTGCTATCTTTCTCCCTTCCCCTCCCTTTTCTCTCTCCCTCCTTCCCTCTCTATCCCTCCCTCCCTCCCTCCCTCCCTCCCTCCCTCATTCCTTCCCTCCCTCCCTCCCTCATTCCCTCTCTCCCTCCCTCCCTCATTCCTTCCCTCCCTCCCTCCCTTACCAATGTTCTTTTTCTGTCTATATGGATGATTTGCCCCTCTCTTTTCTAAATGAAACTCCCTCTTCTGTTGGCAAGTGGTTTTCTACCACATCAACAACATGAACATGTATCAATTCTCTTTATTTTCTAGGCTAATTGCTCTGTGGTTAAACAAAACTTTTGACCTTTCTCTATAATTATGTTTCCAAATGTATGCTTTTACCTATTCTTCGCGATTCCGTTTTAACCTGGTGCATGCTATTAAAGCCTGAGCAAACTCAGGCTGGAATTATGGAAATTAGTGTTACTTATACATGTATCAATATAAAATCGTATCCAAGGGGTTTATGTGTGTAAATAACAAAAAAGTGGGTTTTTTTTCTTATTCTCCTTCACTAATTTGAAAACAAGCGGGAGTTGTCGTCATGGTAGCTACTTGTAGAGGGCTTGATGACATTCCCCGAAGGAGAGATAAGTTAAGAAGGAAGAGAAAATTAACCTCTTGGTTTCCTCCAAATGACAGATCACTAGGTTGCCTCTTATTAGGTACGTTCACACGTACAGCGATAACATCGATGCTATCTAGGTTTCAAGACTATTTTGGTCATGACCAGATAGTTATAAGACCAAACGCTGTCTGAACGCAGGTAGTCACGAGATAGAAGCGAGTTGGAGCTAGGTTTCGAAACTATTCTGGCCGCGAGTTTGGCAGGAGTAAATCTGAGGATCCAGCAACAAAGCATCGATGCTTTGCGGTAGACCACCCACCGCACTTGTGACTATTTGTAATGTGAACACAATCACTGCTTCACTCACTGCTATCTTCACTCGCAACTTCACTGTGCACAAACTTCAATACCAATTATACTTGGGTCACCGTGTGTGTGTCGCAGTAATTATTGTTTTGGCAGCGAGTGAGCGATGGATAGTCACGAGTTGGTGATAGAAGCAAGTCAATCATGGCCTGTCTGAACGTACTGGAAATAGTTTCGAGACTTACATAGCATCGATGCTATGTACTACATAATTATAAACATATCTATTAGCTCCTACATTCCAGCAACAAACATTAATGAAAAAAAGATAGCAAAGACTTTTAGAAAAAAGATAGCAAAGACTTTTAGAACAAAAATCACCCTATGGCAATTTCAAGAGCCTTGTAACGTTGAGTTGTGGCAGGAGATTGAAAGAAACTGCCTCAAAGCCATTGGAAAATGTTGATTATATAGCACATAATAATTGGTGTATGCTGTAAGGTTTTGGAATCACCAAAATGATAAGAAATTGACTCAACCCTGCTGCGAGTCAAATGCACTGCACCCAGAAATGTCTATATGGGACTACAAATGTTTGGCCCGAACATTTCAGCTGTTTCTTGTCATATTTCGAATGTGAGGGCATTTGAAGAGCAATCATTTTCAGAGGACATAATCGTCTATGATAATCTTCCAAACTAACTTAAAAAGAATTAGAAAGCTCACAAATTATTTTGTTACCTTTCCCAGAACTCAACCTTCTCTTTACATTACAATGGCATAATTATTTCTATACGCAACACAAAATGGCATAGTCTAGTACTAATTGCCTTTGAGTTTGAGGTGATTTCTGGAAGGTCTTTGCAGTCATATGTTTAGAGATGAATAAGTTCAGGCACATAGAAATATTTGAAATAGAAAAAAGATAATTACCAACACCTGAGCACCAGCAAAACAAGTTCATTGGCCTACTTGGGACACTTCTGCTTGTGTGACCAGCTGTTAATAATAATATCATTATCTGCAGTGGCTATTGTTCTCAATTGCACAATATGTTATTTGTTGAGAGGCAGAGTTAACGCCCTTCTGCGACTTACCAGACGACTTAACAAAACCATATATCCGGAATGAATGACATTTTCATGGGGATTACAGCCCAAAAAACCTAGCAAGATAAACAAACACCACTGTAATTATTATTGTCATCAACGACACAATTGCAAAACATTCTAGAAAATCCACCCACTGTTATGTACAAGAACAAAGCCCATTGTCTTTTTGTATCATGTATGAATATTACAAAGATAGAGATGTCAGCATACATTTAACAGGCAAAAGGAGTAAATTCTTGAAATTTTTCTTTTGATGTGACTTCTTACAGAAGTTTTTTGCAACCCCATTAGTGTAATATGAAGCCTGAAAACACCTGCAAAATGCTTGAAATGTAGAAAAGCGCCAAAGAACATGAAATCGGACAACTGCATATAAAACTTGGCATCCATGTCAAACACATGTCCACAGTCTCTAACATTGTTTTCATCTCCATCAGACAGTCATTCTGTCATGTGCTTCTACTGTCTAATCCCTGTACAAACAACAATGCAGTCTGGGCGTTAATATGAAAGCCACTTACTTTGTCAGTCTGAGCTCCGATGACGCCAGAGAATGACAGTTCTTCGCTAATCCAACAGATACTCGTATGATCCTTTTCACCCATCCAAAGTGCAGCCAAAAAAAATGACAGCAAATATTGGCCAAAAGAAGCCAGCAGGAATCGTCAACAGCATGTTCATTATTGCAACAATTTGTCAATTTTGTCAAGTTCATCAAAGCTCTCCCACATCTGAAAACTCAAAAGATTTTTATTTTGGCTCATAATTTGACAGTAACCTGAAAGGTGCTAGATCAAGGCAAAATTCTGTAGGTTTGATCATGTAGGTCCAGCCAGTCTCTACTCATACAAGCATATTTTACAAAATTGAATACAAGTATTGATTCAAAAGCCAAAAGAAATGCTTTGCATGAAGATAGCCAAAGTATCCTTTCTGGTTTCCAGGAAGCAAAATCTTGAAAGCCAACCTCATAGGGTTTCTTAATAAAAGAGGGTTGAAAATTTAAATGGGGCAGTTTAAAATCAGCTTGTTAAGGTACACCAAGTAGCATGGGTCTTGGTGTTCGGATGATATACATGTGATGCACCACGCGTCACCCCGGGGTATAGCGTTGTACCCCGGGGTACCATAGTGTCCCTGTATTAATTAAAGAGTTGCGACAACTGGGGATTTGAACGCCATTTTGTTTCCACTATTACATAACATTTCTATTCAGTTCCGATGAGCACCTGGGTGTTCTCAATAGAAAGAATTTGAACGGCATTTTGTTTCCAGAAAAGTGAGACGTCCATGTCGCAACTCTTTAATACAGGGACACTATGGTACCTCCGGTACAACGCTACCCCGGGGTAACGCGTTGTGCATCATGTATGTTGTTCACTGGCAGAGCTTACAGACTCATGCACAGAGGCTGTATGTATAGTAAAGGCTACATCCATATGAATATATCCCTATGTGCTTCCAAAGGGTTTGGATATTATTATCCTGGCTTTAGCTCAGGGGCACAGTGCATTTCAAGGAATAAATCCTGCCAGGTACCCATTTAACACCTGGGTGGAGAGTGGCAAACGTGGGCTTATGTCTTGACAAAAGACGCTAATGCCGGGCTGAGATCCGAACCCTTCACTCTTGGATGGAGAGTCAAGTGAATGAACCACTATACCACGACACCTCCACATCCATACATGTATACCCTTGGATAATCTGTTTCAAGCTTACTTCATTGTCCTTTTGCATTTTAAGGGCATACAATTTCATAAGTTCACAAATGCAAATCTTCCTGAAACAACCATCCTCACTCGAGCTATCTATATTTCACCCTTAGTCTAACAGTAATCTTCTTCCATTTTCTTATAAAAGTAGTACTCGTAATGATAATAATATTTGGGTATACAAAGTGATTCTTCAAAATACTGTTATTACCCCCCCCCCCCAGGTGAGCTTTCAGAAGGTGCCCTACCATTTCTAGAATTTCATAGTGGGTACCCATTCACTTCACCTGGGTCGAGAGTGGCAAAATAGTTTAATGTAACTTCATATGCATATATTCTACAACCTAGAAAAATGTGAAAGGCATTTTAATGAGAGGAAATAGACAGAATGGAAATGGGTGGGGGAGGCATTTAACATGACCAGCATGAGGAACACTGCAGATGACACATGTAATCATGTAGTCATTGTAGCCGTACTAGCACCGATGACAGATCCACCGACCACAACATATCTAGATACACCAATAACACCTCTATCATTCCTTGACCAGATGCAACGTGTAACGGGACGGGGCAGGATACAATCTAGGACAATCTGACAATCAGATTAAAGATAGTCTTCACAGAGTTTGAAATTAAATTTTAATGTGTGACATAGAGTTTGAAGGGGGGTACGATGGGTGTAACGACTGAGCTGCCAAGTGCTGATTGGGTTCGCGACCGCAAGAGGGAAGTAATGGATTTGGATCATGGACGCATTGTCAAGTATTGAACTTCTTTGGTTATATCAAAAATGAAAACATTCACACATGCACAAAGGCAACTTAATCTCATTCGACTTAACATTTGATGTGTGTTCACACCTTCTCTTGTTTCCCCGGAAAAAATGCCTATCATTGTCACACGTATGGCCTAGCTGGGTCAAGTATGGACGGAGTCTAGACTGAAATAATAATAATAATATTTCATTTCTGTATAGTGCATTTCACATATTAATATAATTTGTAAACAAATTTATAAGCATTACTTCCAGTGTTAAAGATCGTTTGCTCAATCTGTAATGAAAACACAAGTCAGAAAAAATTGGAACCAGCGGGATTCGAACCTGCCAGCTACTGCTTGCCGGGCAGCGACTTAGCCACCAGGCTATTCTGGTTCACGGCCAAGTCAAGATGAACTGGAATGAAATACCCAAGATCCTCTTCTTTCTGACTCGTTAATATTCAACGGTCCGCCGTGGACAATAGTTAGTAAATGAAGAAGCTTAAAGGGAGGAATTTTAATTTGTAAACAAATTTTTAGGCATTACTCCCAGTGTAAAGATCGTATGCTCGATCTGTAATGAAAACACAAGTCAGAAAAAATTTGTTTACAAATTAAAATTCCTCCAATTAAGCTTCTTCCTTTACTAGTAATATAATGTTTTTATGGACTTTAAGAGCTGGTCACATTTGCCCGATAACTGTAACTATAACAAGATTTTTCATTAAAGTTCCACCCTACAACTGTCCTACTATAAGAGCACATTCACACATGACATACGCACAACATATTGTAGGGCGTAACTTTAATTGCAAAATCTCATTATCGTTATCGTTATCTGACAAATATGTCCAGCCCTTTAATGTGCTATGGAAATAAATTATCCTAGCTTAAGCTCTGCATTCTTTATCAGTGAACAGCCCCATTTCAAGGAATAAATCCAGCCAGGTACCCATTTCACACTTGGGCTGAGAGAGACAACTGTAGATAAAGTGCCTTTTCATACTCGACATAGATTGAACCATGTACCCAGTGGGGATCCAAGGGGCACATGCCCCTCCCCCTTCCAAAAGCCAGTTCGGCCCTTTAATTATCACCCCCCCCCAAAAAAAAAAAAAAAAAAAAAAAAAAAAATGGACAGAAAGGGCATCTGGGTTTTAATTAATATTATTTTCAGTTTCCATTCAAATAAATAATCTGGCCCGTGCCCCCCTCCCCCTCCCTTTTGGAAGAAAAGCTTTACTCGGGGCCTGCGAAAGAAAGTTACGAATTGTAAAAAACCTATAAATAATACAACCAAAATACCACAAACAACCCCCCTCATGACAATCTGGGAACAATTTAACCACATTTAAAAAAAAAACCCAGCTTGACTGAGTGGAAAATCACGGAGAAAAGCGCTTTCAAACAAATGGACACACACACACACACAAACACACACACACACAGACAGACATTAGCCAAATTATAGTAAGGATATGAGTACCTGATACATTTACATGTACTTGTTACCCAACTGGTAAAATTTGAAAATCTGAAGATGTATCACTATTTTGCTTACTGAAACTGGTCACTTAATCTGGTCCTAAGTACTACCAAACCCCTCCCCTCTCATTTCTGCTGATGCCCCAGATATAAGTAACGTTACCCTCCCAGGTTTAATGAACGTGCTACATCAGAGATAGACAGACAGAATGAATGAATGAATGAATGAAAGAGACAGAGACAGTGACAGAGGCAGAGAAAGAAAGAGAAAACATAAACTGACTTCCAGTTGAAGAATGGATATGGATGTCAACAGCAAACATGACCTTTACAGAAGTTCTCAAACTGTCACAAAATGCGATGAAATGTGTTCATTGAAAGCTCCAAACCATACCAAAACTGGCACATATCACTCTGCATGCTCCAGCAACCGATATATTGGTTTGATCTCGAAAAGCGCAAGTTTTTAAACAGCGCTTTACATCTTTGAATACGATTTAGACAATTTCAAAGACATCTGCATCCACTAACCATGCTTTTTATTTTTCAAAGAAATGAAATATGGGATGACCTTTAAAGGGTAAGGGTAGACTTTTTTCATTGAACATGCCTTTTCTGTCATCACATCATACATGTATTCTAAACCTTTGACATTGGAATAAATGTAAAAATCAAAGGACAGTTTGGAAAAAGCATTTTTTTTCCAAAATTCATCATCAAAAACTTCCCTTTTCATCACAGAATAAAGTAATAAAATCCATCATTATACATGATTTTTTTTTTTCATCTTACTCGGGATGTCTCTACTTTCTTTTGATAAATAATACCCCTTTCAAACCAAGCACTTACCCGGGGAAGTTCCGTGCATAAGTTCAGAGTTACGCGGGGAAAGGTTAGGTCTGAAAAGGACCAGGGAAATGTTACCCGTGTAAAGCCGAAGAACTTCATGCTCGTAAAATTTGATGATATTCGCCAGGGAAGTTATGCGGGGAAACTGGTTTGAAAGGGGTATAAGCTGATATGAAGTATGAGAACTTTCTAACTGAACCACAGAATGCTGGATAAAAAAAGATACCCTCTGTTTCATTTCTAAGCAAGCATAGATACAGGTGTCTAAATCGTAATCAAATATTTGAAGCATTCTGTCAATCAGCTAGAGTGTTCTCATACTTCATATCAACTCATTTACTTTTCTAATACCCTATTTGATAACTTACAATTATCTGGCAAATATTTGGCCAATCAAATGATTTTAATCTGTGTTTACTTTGTTTGGTTGTCATTTATACTGCTCTTAATGGCATTTTCATTCATCACACATTACACCTTGCAATCAGTACTGTGGCTATAATGAATTGTTTCCAAATTCGATTACAGTGGGGTCCCTCTGTAATGTCCTGTCAAACTTGAACAAGATATACATGTATTATTACGACACTTACAAAATAAAGCACTTAAGCAGAAATAGCTGGCATATGTCTTTCCATGAAAATAAATTTTTGTGGGGAAGGGGACTTTCCTTGATCTATATCTTACTAAATAATGAAAGATTCAATAACAAGCAAACAGAATGAGGAAATTAAAGACATTAAACATCTTCAAGTTTGAAGAGGACTGACTCCTTTCTCTTCAGCTAAGGAAGTTCCAGTTTGGTTTGCATCTTCTTTTATTAAAAAGTGACAAAGAATTGGAAAAAATATGTAAGAGTAAAAGTTATATATTGCTGGAAAATCTCACTTTTATGATTGCAAATCAAAGATGAGATGCAGCAAACAAATGAATAAAAACATGGGTACCATAAAAATTTTTTAAACATAGAAATGACCTCGTGAAAGTAGATGAATCCATTTTCAGAACTATTTTGAAAGGAGCACAGGTATTACTTAAGTCTGTTTTTAGCTTTAAATTCCATAATTAGTGTGTTACAGACATTTTAGTGTTCAGAAAAGAGGTATATTTCTATAGCAATTACTTCATAACCCTTCTTAAGCCTCGACTACATTTATCTGCATTTTAAAATAACATGGATAATTCCATGCACATTTTAGAATAGAATGGGACCAATGAGTTGATACTTCAAACTTGATACAAATCACAAAATATCACTATGTCAACAAAGCTTGCCCCCTGAATATGGATTGAAGCCAAGGAATGGGAGAATAAAGTGCACATAATGACCCACTAAATCCTTCCGATGTGGAAGTCCAACCAAAAATCTGTCAATTTCCACAAACCTCTCTATCGAATTGCTATCAAATATGAAGAGAGGATTTGCCAGGGGATGATAATGCATTTTTGTGGAATTATAGGAATTATGGGATGATGGTGATGGAAAGAGAGAGAGAGAGAGAGAGTGGGGGAGGAGGAGGGGAAGGGGATGCTAACTACCCCCTTTCCCCATTTACTGATTATGTTGATTGTGCATATCCAGCACCAAAAACATAGATACAAGAAGCTTGATTAGAGGGATGATGATGGTGATGATGATGATGATGATGGTGGTGATAATGATGATGATGATGATAATGATGATGATGATGATGATGATGATGATAAAGATGATGAAGATGATGATGAAGATGATAATGAAGATAAGCAGGAGGATGAAGAAGAAGAAGAAGAAGAAGAAGATTAAGAACAAGAACAAGAAGAAGAAGAAGAAGGAGGAGGAGGAGGAGGAGAAGAAGAATGAGAAGAAGCAGCAGAAGAAGAAAAAGAAAAAGGAAGAAAGAAGAAGAAGATTATGATGAAGATGATGATGATAACGAAGATGAGCAGGAGGATGATAAAGTAGAAGAAGAAGAAGTAAAGAAGAAGAAAAAGAAGAAGAAAAAAAAGAAGAAGAAGAAGAAGAAGAAGAAGAAGAAGAAAATGGAAAAAGAAGAAGAAGTAGATGGAAAAAGAAGAAGAAAAAGGGAAAAAGAAGAAGAAGATGATGATGATGATGATGATGATGATGAGGATGATGATAATGAAGATAAGCAGAAGGATAAAGAAGAAGAAGAAGAAGAAGAAGAAGAAGAAGAAGAAGAAGAAGAAGAAGGAGGAGGAGAAGAAGAAGAAGAAGAAGAAGAAGAAGGAGAAGAAGAAGAAGGAGAAGAAGGAGGAGGAGGAGGAGGAGGAGAAGAAGAAGAATGAGTAGAAAAAGCAGCAGAAGAAGAAGAAGAAGAAAAAAAGAAGAAGAAAAACGAAGAAGAAAAAAAGAAGAAGAAAACAGAAGAAGAAAAAAAGAAGAAGAAAACAGAAGAAGAAAAAAGAAGTAGAAGAAGAAGAAAAAAGAAGTAGAAGAAGAAGAAAAAAGAACAAGAAGAAGAAGAAGAAGATGATGATGATGATAATAACGATGAAATGACAATGATAATAATGATGATGATAATAATAATATTGGTTTCTTCCATGCATACACCCGTTTCCACCATCAAAGGTGCTCAAGGTGCTTCAATATTACCCCAGCTTGACTGAGCTAGGCTCAAGATTTTGGGAATGCCAGCATTCAAAGAATCCTTTCCTGCCACGTAGCCCATGTACAATACCTACCGTGGTTGCAATAATATGTGGGGGGTAATCTGTAGGTTCTTGTTTTTAAAAAAATGAATATTGGCATTCACTTTCTTTGAGGAACTTTTTTCATACTGGTAATTATTTTTCTATATAAATAGCACTTGGATCTGTAATGCTACTGCCATCGATTTTCTACAAAGCAGAGAAGCGGGGAATAGCTGAAAGTTCACCTGCGCTCACTGATGCGGTACTCGTGTACATGTAGCTAATGGAGGACATCCCTGTCCTCCAAAAATGACACTTTTCCCGACTGTCCATCAAAGCTACTTTATTGCATTACTATCTATGAGCACTTTACATTGAAACAAAAACAAATTACTTTTTATTTCAACTTATAGAAATCATAACTTTACACATGTAGCAGTGTGTGATTTTTTGTTGTTTTGTTATGACATAAAAACAGAAAACATGTGACTTGAGTAATATTTGACATACTGCATTCATATCCTCCATCAGATTCAAACTGTAAGAAATTTGATATTTCCTGCAAGTCGTTCCAGACCAAGAAAGAGTGTTTTCTGATCAGTATCAAACACCATCCTTCCCCCTTCCATGAGGCTCTTATTCTACTTCGTACATCCAATATTGGAACATCCTAATGACAGGCAAAAGCAATTAGTGTTTGGGAACCAATCTGGCAAAGTAACATTTCCACTAACATTGGGAGGGTGATAAACGGAACATATGCTTCGTCTTTGTCAATCTGTCACTTCAAAGACACCATAACTTTCCCTTTGCAGCGCCCAAAGGTCGAAACCCAGAGGGGAAACAGGACAGAAATTGATTTCATATGGACTTAATCAGTATTGATATTAAACTTCGCATCTCATTACCTCATACACGCATGTGGAAGTCGTCCTTTCATCATCATCAACTTTCTGGAGACACACAGTGGTTGGAGGGATCTTGGCAGCGTTACAAGAACATCATCTTGCAAAACAAGTTTGACTCCACATACGTGTCCTTATATCTTGACAAAAATATCGTGACAGCTTTCAACAAAAGAAAGATATTCTTCCACTGTAATTCAATCAAGTCAATCAATCAAGTGTTGAAACAATCACTTGCATATGATGCAACAAAAAGTCATCATGAAAGAGATTAAATCCAATTTCAAAACTTAGAACTTTCTAGTTAAAGGAGAGTCATTACTAACTTACCTGAACGCTGTTGACATCAATACACATGTATGCTGTTTACATACATGTGCATACTGTGATATAAACTAACAAAGGATTGAAAAATGGGATTTTATGTGCAATGATAATAGTGATGCTTAATTTTTGTCTACAAAAGAATTATTGGTTTCTTTTGCAACATTCATACGTGCCACACATGGCGTTCTATTTTCAATATTACCACCGTGACCACAGCTTTAGATAGGTCATCAATGGCAGTGTTCATAGGACTAAAAAAAATCGTCCTACCAGGATTGGATGATTGTGAGTATGTAAATATTTGACAAAAATATCTACATACATATACATATGGGTTTTTTTCAAAACATATAGAGAAAAGAAAATCTATCATTGACAGATAGATAGAACCTTGGAAGGGATAAGTTACCCTATTTCTAAGTCAACCCCTGCCACTAAAGATAAACTTGTATTCAGTCCTACTCATTACCAAATCACTAAAACAACACTCTCAGTATCTAGTACCATTAGCTACAAGTGTGGTTAGGCCCATAATTGCTCTCTTGACACCCTTAGGCCTCATTCACAGTAAGCTGACATGTAGTGCAGTGGTTGACCAAGGTTAAGACAAGTGTGGCTAGGGCACAGGTGTGCAACAGCAAGGATACATGCTCAATATCCTCAACAATATACAGCCCTGGAAAAAATTATTAGACCAGCTCCTTTTTAAAGGCTTATGTGGGAAGTGTTGGGTACATCAGTAATTGAAATTTCAAATTGATTTCTACTAGCTTTAAGTCATAATGATTGGCCGACTACTCCCTAAAACAATGACCCTATACAATAACTGACCCCTCAGACAATTACCCCAGAGGATAATTGTCCTGGGGATATTCTCGGGAGGGGGGTGGGGGTGGGGGGGGGGGGGTTGAAAAAAATGTTCTTACAGTAATGGTCTCTGGGGTAATCGTCCAGGAGGTATGCCAGATTGTCTCGTTAAGCCATGTTCACTTCTCTAGAGGCAGTTTGTTCAGTTCCTGGTGGAAAATTGCTTCATGTATACATCTGAAGATAGCAGCGGCATGCCTTGTGGCATGTGGTCAAAAACTCTTCTCATAGGAGAATTGGGGGGGGGGGGAATTTCTTGGGAAATTTGTCCGGGGCAGTTTGTCCTTGCTGTAGTCGTCCTAGGGGTAATTGTCCCAGGGTAATTTTTCACAAAGCTAAGTTCTGTGATAACTCCTTGGACAGACTTGACAGTCCTCTACACATGGAACTGTCAATATGTTACTACAAAACTGATGTCGGCTATTCATGGATTTAGTAAAAATTTAGGAGATGTTTATTTTCAAGTGCAAAGCAGGACTGGAACAGATGGGGAGCACACTTGGTAGAAAAAAAATACATATTTCTGGATTTTTTTTTTCTCATCTTGAAGTAAAAATTGCTGGGTGGGGAGAATGGTACTGAATTTCCTTAGAATAAATCCTTTTATTCTGATGATATATATGATTTTAGATTTATTCGAACCACGGTACAAATGAAATTATCACTATTCTTCAGGGATGCCACTTAGAATTGATAAAAAAGTAGAACGTGCCCTTGTGTACATAAAAAGTGTTTTTCTATGGCTAAAAATATGTTGAAAAAGTAGGAATTCCTACTTTTGTCTGAAAAGTGGCATCCCTGATTCTTCTTGAAAATGAACATTAATCTTTCTCTTACTAAATGATTACATTTCTTTAAAATGTCAGGAAAGTTTTCCTGACATCCTTTGCCAAACTAACAAGTAAAATTCAACTATTTTGTGACCATGTCAACTTGTTGAAAAGTGTTTGTAAAAGAAAAGGAGTGGGAAAAGAAATGACAGTTGAGGCTCGAGTGACGCAGGCATAAACCAAACCATATTAGAGTCTCTTAAGTACAATTACATCATCGCTGATGCAATGCTTGTTAATGAAATTGGATAGTCAAGTTTTTTTAGACGCCGGCCCCTCCCCTTCCTTCCAAGTACATTACAAACCTGTGAGGGTGCTGAGGAAGGGTAGAGGTTTCCTGCCGTTGAACAAAGCAAAGTAAGTAGATAATATGACTGAAACAAAACTCCGGAAGCATGTCGTTAATGGTCATTAACGTAGAGCTACCGCTCAGGCCGTCATTTGCCGCACCGCTAGACGGGATCATTTGCACTCGAAGGGTCAGTTAGGTTCGCAACGTCCGGCCAAATGTAACGTAATAAGCCTTTGCTTTCGCCAAATTGTTTGTTTGTGGGCAGATGGGATTGGGCACGGTGCCCAACTAAAGGGGCAACCGTGCCGATGCCAGGTGTGAGCCTAAGAGATTGTTATCGTAGAGATGACGTGAAAGATGACGAGGGAGCTGTTGTTTGTGCATAGCAGGCTCGACTCGCGACGAGAATTGCTTTCTTCCGCGATGCTCAGAATTTCACCTCCCAAAAGAAAGGGAGTACTGAGTTATAAATAAATCACTATCTACAGCATACGTCCTTTGAGGGTGATCATCCTCCTACCGTTCATTATACAGTGAAAACTACAAGACTTCCTTGTATGGAATAGGAAATTCATGATCACAGCACTGCATAACTCATTTAGGCTTAAATACAAGAGATACTGCTTGTGCTAGAAATTTGTATGTTTTCTAAAATATACATTTTCATTTTATAAAAATTGAAATCCTCAGACTACATTTTATTTATACAAAGTGACAGCAATTACTGGTATAGGAAATAGGAAATAGGAAATGGCATAGGAAATGGCATAGGAAATTCTGATCGGTATGAGTGTCATAGCTCTACATAGTTACCTGCATTGTAATTTATGCTTAAAGATAAGACACTACTTGGGCTGGAATTTTAATATGCTTTGTAAAATGAAGATTTACATCCTGTTTCTACAAAATATACGTGTGGGGCGTGGTCATTATTGCAAGAGATAGTCTTGCTAATGCAATGAAAGGGAGTGATAGGGCTAGAGTAGTTTGCAGGCACAAACACTGGTCAGTTGTAAAAGAGTGTCTGCACTGTAAGACTACCATAGGCCCTGTACAACAGCTGCTCCTGACCAATACTGACACAACCAATAGGTTGCTGGGTTAGGCTTTTCTCAAGACACAATGATTTTTCTGATAAAATTAGGGTCTGTGCTTGCAGATTAGGGAAGAAGTACTGAAAAGGATAGAAAGGGTAGAGAATAGTCTGGTAAAATATTAAGATATAAATAAGTTAACCCCTACCATGCCTGGGCGGCAAATCCCACCCCAAAAATTGAGTGTTGAACACTTTGTTTAGGCTCAGAATGGCTTGAAAATTTTTCCTCGTACAGAAATCTGTGCCTTCAACATAATTTTTATTCCTATGCAATATATCTTTGTCTAGTTTGCTCAAGAAAAAACTCATTGAAAGTAAATATTCAACTCTTGAAAGTTCATTTTGAAAATTGCTCAAAAATCTGGTGGCATGGAAGGGGTTAATATTTATTCAGCATAGGAGTCCTGTATAAGCCACTTCGGAGATACAATCTGAGCATGAGCAGATAAACGTCATCTGTACCAAATTCTAAAACCCACTGACACTAATATTCGATATGTGCTCATGAATGTCATGTAATCATTATTCAATTATGCACTAATGGTGCATTCCATGATATCCAGGTGGAAGTATTCTTTTTAAAGGGGGAAACAAAAGCTATTCATGAGGCACCTCTATCACTCCCAGAGTTATTTTTCTGAAGTGCACATAAAGGGACCCTCCATGTCTAAAATATCTGTGGATATTTGGGGTCATTTGTACCATGCGCTAACCCCCGAACTGGCTTATTGGATAACTGCTGTGATGTAAAAGATAAAAATGAGTATGTCTACATCTTCTCAAGATATCACCTTTATCTGCTACATCATTGTTTCTCTCTCAATATACTTGATTTTCTTCACATTTTCTTTTCTTTCATTCTCCAATTATGTATTCATTTGATTATTTGAGAGCTGTTGGCTCTCTCATTAGCCTAAAAACTGTTTTGAGTGAGAAACTTCATTCCTATACTTCAACTCTGGACAAATAGTGTCAAGTAGTGTCAATTAATGTTCCTTGTGTAGCATTAAAGAGAAGGTAGTTCTAGGAAAGGTGAAAAATAACTTGTGAGCTTTCTCAATCCTTTCATGTCAGTTTGAAAGAACATCCCTGCAGAAATGTCCCCTAAAAAGGATTGCTCCTAAAAATGCCCGCATAATATGACAAGGAATAGCTGAAGTGTTTGGGCCGAACATTCATGACACAAGTGCGTGCAGTCCCATATACCCATTTCTATGTACAGTGCTTGTGCTTTTCAGCGAGATTGGGTCACTTTTTTTAGTTTCTTATCATTTTGATGATTCCAAAACCTCTCACAGTATACACCAGTTCTTATGTAGACATGATCAACTTTTCCCAATCGCTTCCAGACAGTTTCTTTCAAAATGGAAACTCATGACCAGAACTCAACTTTATCTTTGAGTGAACAAGTAAAGCGACACATAAAAATAATCCCAAACAACAGAGAGCAGGAACATGAGGAGCTTTCACAGAGTGCCCTCCTAAAATTCTAGTGTAGGCCCCTCCGCCTTGGTAAAGTCCAACCCCTTTGAAGAATCATTCATATTTCAGTGAAGGCAGGGGAGTGTTTCATCAAGCGTTGTGTCCAGTGATTTTAACCGACAAATTTGCTCTCAGCCAATCAGATGCAAGGATTTCAGTAGCTTATAACAGTTGTCAGTAAAAACTCACTGACAACACACTTGATGAAACGCTCCCCTGATAGTCCTTTCACTCCATTTCCTGCTTCATCCTATCCCTCTACTCTAACCTTCCAACTTCTCCACTCCAGCATCATTCTTATCCACTGAAGAACATGGTGTAACCATAGCAACCACTGTCATCCCCGGATGAGACTACTATCATCCATCACGTCAGTCAAGCTGGCTGGAACCAGCTCTCAAATGATCCAAGACAAAGCATACTTATAAAAACAAGGCATCTTTTAAAACAATTAAAAAGTAAAGTAATAAGCGAGATGAAAATATTCCCATATTTAAATAAAAAAGGAATATGCATGTACTGTTAAATTAATAATGAAAACCAACAGATTGACAAAATCAGAAAAATACAGTAATACACAGGGAGAAACAGGGAGAGAGAGAGGGAATAGCTGCTTAAGGAACCCTCAAGTCGTGGGAGGGACTCTATTCTTTTAAACTTTTCACTTTATATGGGGGCATACCTTCAGATACTTTTTAAAATAAGCCCAGAAATGTTTTTTTCAACACACACTCTCGGGATGTGTCAGTATTAAAGCACAATAGAAGAAATAAAGGAAGAAACAGAGATGTACTGAGAGAAGGGGAAAGAGAGACAGAGAGAGAGAGAGGGGAGAGAAATAAAGCAAAAACAAGGCAAATAAAAGGGGGCAATATAGACAGTGACCCAGAAAAAGAAAGGATTTAAAAAGAAAAACTAGAGACAGAGGGAATAGACTTTCAAGGCATTCACACTAGACAAAATTGATATGGAATTCTAATAAAGAATCATCATATAGCTAAAGGGGAACACAAAAAGGATACAAAACGTTACATAAAGGAACACCATCGTATCAGCAAACTAGTTTGGGGGAGGTCGGCTGACACAATATTGTCTAGGCATTTAACTCACAGCCCCTCCCATTTTGACAGTTTATGCTCGAGACAATGGATGTTGGACCCTGATTAAATGCTTACCAAATTGTAATTTGAAACATGCTAAAACCTCTGCTTCGCTTTCAGATATGATGTTTATTACATGTATATGACGTTAAGATGGGAAGCTACCAGTTATTATTTATCACATAGCTGTAAAATATTTGTATAGTTATACAATAAATGTTGCTGGTGTGAATGGGACCGAGAAAGATTTAGCATGATGCATTATAAGCTTTGGCAGTAAGAAAACAACCACTCTATTTCTTGCCCACTTCACCAACTACATGTAAATCATTGTGTCAATTAATACCATGGGACGAAGCTTTACGCAACTCGCAATTCCTTTATATGCCAACCCAGTCAATTTGTGAATAATCATGACATTTCTGTCTTGGAATAACATTTGTCCAATTTCCAGTTAACTAACATCCACAAAGACATCGATCATTCTAGGTCCAGGCAAGGAATTAATAGATTTTCTGCAACATTTAGCACAATCATTAATTTTCTTTGAAATTGTATTCTTTTTCTGTCATGGGAAGGGGGATGGGAACGTTGAAAAAAAGGCAAATTCAAAGTTTCATATTCTCCATTCATTTTTATCTCTAATTTGTTTGATGCATTCGCCTAAAATCACCTTTCCTGTACTATGTATAGTGCATCTCTACTTCTCACATTATTCATATTTTTCTAGTTGAATACAAGTTGTATCTTCTCTTACCCCTTTTTTCTTCCAATTTGTTTGTCATATATTTCTTTTTTCTAAACCTCTACCTTACATAATTTTTTCTCTCTCTAACTTTCTCTTTATTACTCTTTTATTTTTGCTCTTTTATTCTCTCATTTCCTCTCATCTCTTTCCGTCTCTTTCTCTCTCTCTCTCTCTCTGATTTCTTTCATCTCTCATCTCTCCTCTCTCCCTCAGATCTTTCCTCTCTCTCTCTCTCTCTCTCTCTCTCTCACACACACACACACACACACACACATACAGCTTTTCTTTTCCACTCTTTCTCTTTCACTCTCATTCTCTTTATCCCTCTCTCTCTCTCTCTCTCTCTCCTTACACCATTTTATTCCACATTCACTCATCTTCTTCGGCTTCTCCTTCCATCATTGCCCTTTCCATCCCAGTTGATTGCTCTCTTTCTTTCTTTCATTCAGGCTGCCCTTCTTTCCTTCTCCACGCTCCCTCAAACTCACAGCATGCACCAACCAATTTCAAGCATCGATAGCTCCAAATCGCCGCTGAATGTTCCGCTCCGAATGCCGAACAATGCAACAAGCGCGAACGCCACGTGTTGACACTACCAGTTAATGACAGTTTATTCTGTATAATGCCCTCTCATTTGAACAAGTCTGGGGAAACTGGTTAAACTTGAAGCTTCAGAGCACAAAGAAAAGTGCACAGGATTGGACATCATCACAGACCCATTCCAGTTTACAATCCATGTGTCTTTAGAAAGATAGATTTAGAAAGATAGATTTGTAAAAATCACCTGTAATCTTTCTCTACGAATCTGCATTCTAAATTTAGATTTACCTCTCTATATCCGTTATCAAAGCTATGATGATAAATCTGTTCTTATTATATTGTTGAAAAAGTTTTCTGTAATAATGCAAAGTTATGCAATAAAAACATCTAATTACACATTTATGTTGATATTTCACTTGTTTGTTGCTGTGTATAACACAGTGGAAATCCTCTTCTTAAGAGGTAGCTTTGTTGGTTGGTGCATTATATAGTTTACTTTGGGCTAAGCTTAGTCCCGTACTATCGGTGGGGCTAAATCCTCGTTTAGCCCCACCGACGGGACTGAGCACAATTTTGCAAGTGTAAAAAGCCTACGACACTTACATGTACCGGTAGCTCATTTACCCACTCACTGCTAGATAGTGAGCTGTACCAACTTGTCCTCTCATCACCCTGATGTTAAGTGGCTTTGTCAATGGGTGCTCACTTTGCTACTTAATTTACTCATTTGCTGCCACATCATCAGCTTTACTAACATCGGTAATCAGTTTTTATGTAATGGAAAATGTATGAATGCTCCTGCTACCTTTTCAAAGGCTCTAATCAAGAAGATGTACAAGATATCTGAATAGCGTGAGTCTGTATTTAAAATGGGAGCGTACTTTTGTCGATGTAAGCAGAAATGGGTATATTACATTCCCCCGAGTACAACATCCAAAATGGGATAGGTTCCTTTCCAAGAATTCTAAGCACTCAAGGAGGAGGACTGTACATAAATAATGCTATATGCATGAGAGTTAGGTTCTATATCATTCTATAAAACAGAGAAACCACAAGCAAGAAATTCTTCTGCCAACCAAATGTCAAAATGATGCTGCTGTACTAGGCTGAAATCTTTCCCCAATTTACATATTTTGCGAACTGCATGCTAGTCGCAAGCTAGTCGCTAGTAACTCGCTTACCATTTTGTCTGTAAGGGCAATGATAATGATGCTTAGAATGTGCTATCTGCTGGTTTATGATTTTACTTTGGTTGGTTGGTTGTTTTTTTTTATTTTCCGTATAAAAAACACTCAATACATGTACATAAAGATTTACAAAAATATATTAATCAAGAATTAACAAGAAATGACAGCTGGAAAGCTTTATTCAAAGCCATTAAAGGTTTAGTAAATTAGAGAGAAAAAGGGTGCTGTTTCCATGTATTTTTGCCTTCCAATCACGAATCTGGCAATCGACTCGTTTTGGCAAGAAAGGGGGAAAAGTAAAGGTTTTGGGACCGTTCCTTAAAACTTGTGAGCTGATTGGCTAATTGACGTCACACCCCCAAGTGACGTATGAAGAGTAAGAGGCACAAGATCTGCAGGCTGCAGCATATAACATTGTACACACAATGTGGTATTTGACCCCTCTGTTCAACGGACAATTAATGAAAAAAGGAAATTAATCAATTATAGTCTTAGGAGTGAATAATCATTATCAATAAATATTATCAATATATTTTCTACAAGCTCAACAAATACTTTTGCCCAAATATACAGCTCTTGTTTTGTGTTTTAACTATTTTTTAACAATGTTCTCATCCATCTGAGCTTGCCGAACGAAAGTTTTGCATTGGTCTGTACATGTTTGAACCCCTCGCAGAAGACGCGCCGGGGCCTGGTGAA
Source organism: Heliocidaris erythrogramma (assembly GCA_025617745.1). Lineage (NCBI taxonomy): Eukaryota > Metazoa > Echinodermata > Echinoidea > Camarodonta > Echinometridae > Heliocidaris > Heliocidaris erythrogramma. The sequence goes on along the minus strand of CM046858.1, from coordinate 44,339,602 downwards.
GGGGCCGCGGGTGAAGTAACTCCAGGAGTTATGGGTGAAGCTGCTGCAGCTGCTGGAGATGATGTCGTTGAAAAAAGATTGGAAGACTTGACTACAAGTCTGATCATTGAAATAGCTGAATCTTTTAGCTTGCTTCTCCTTTTCTTCATGCCAGATTCAGCATACAGGCCAGAATCCTCAAAATCATCTTCGGCAAAGTGATCACTGCACATTGTACTCCACTCAATTGGCTTGCCTAGTACCTCCTTGCATGGCCGGACCTTGCCACTCGCGTGAGCTTTACCTTTGCGACCCACAATTTCCGTAGCTTTTCATCTTTAGGAAAATGATGTAGGCTTACGTCATCTTTAGGGGTCTTGCTACAGCCCGCAACTATACACTGATTTGGCATTATTGATGAAACTGTGTCCCCAAATCAACGTTATTGTGAGGAATTAAACAAAAATACGAAAATGTGCAATGCAAATGGTTGATAAGGTGAATAGCATGCTCGCACCCGGCACCATAACGGGCTGGGCCTGCCAGGCCTGCAGGCGTGCACGGTATATAGGTGGAATATTTTCCTTTACTCCTTGTACGTCGCAGATCACGTGATCACGATGTCACTTCGATGGCTTTTTTTTAGGGGCGGGGCTTATGACTGTGTAAATCAGCAAAACTGTACTTTTCAAATGATTGTGAAATACGATTGAATGCACAAAAAAGTGTGTGATAGATATTTTTGGGCTCCTGATGACTCCTTCCTACGAAAAATGGGCAATTAATATTCTACTTTAGTCACCCTTTAACATAATGGCTCTGCGCCTCGGAGAGGTCCAGAAAAATAAGCACACAAAAGATAAGAAATAAATCAGGTACACAATACCAATGTCCCATCCCTGATCCTCTATATTTTACACTAAGACCCCCCACCTCCTCCCTTCCCCGAATACATAACAATAATAATCATTATAATGATGATTGATAATGAAATAATGATCACGATAGTGATAAAATATGTGTTACATATACAAAGGTGATATACTATAGCAGCAAGGATCATGATGATGATGATGATGATGATGATGATGATGATGATGACTACATGTATATCCAATATTTTAATCATATATGCCGAGGATGATAATGATACAGTGAAAATACTGATAACGATATAAATTTGGAGATACTAATGTCAACTATTATGATGTACAGTATTAATGAAAATAAAATTTTTGTTAAAATGATGATGTTGATCATGATGATGATGTAGTCCTATAAGACACCAAAGTCTAATAGCTTTTTAAAGTTTTGTGCACAAATTTTGAACAATATGGGGCAGAATCTATGGAAATGTTCAATGACCGAGTGGCTAATTACACCATAAGTACACCAGTGAACTTGAGTGTAATTACCTCATAGTAATTGAAGACTGTCATTTTTTCCCTCCATCCTCTTTGCCTCCTGAAAGCTTCAACAGAACATACCAAATGCACTCTTTCCAACTTCAAATCCATGCCATTTCAGAAAACCCTCTCAAGCGAGCGTCTATTCTCGGCCTCTTCGTAAAGCCATGAGGGCTCTCACGCCAGAACACTTTGCCACTGTTTTCCACCGCTCACAAACCACAAAACTCACAAACCCTGTCTAAATTTCAAGCCGATTTCGAGCAATTGCCTCCGTTGTATTGCCTTCGCTGAGAGAAGAAAAGCAAGGAAAATAAACATGGCCAACACCAGCAGGTGTTGATACAACAGATAAATTATTTATTAGACTGTGTCCATATGTAATGTAATATTGTGGAGTAAAGTGGGCTTCGCTGGACTTGCATGCAAGAATTCTCTTCATTTCCATCAAAAGTGAAGTTCAGTGCACTTCCTGCTCTGCCAGGCTCTTTTCCTAGTTGTACCAAGCAAAATGGTAGAATTTATCTAAAAATTCTTTACACTTATATATGAGGATTAACTTTTGGAAAAGACATTGAGTTATGACTTTATCATATTCCAAGAAGAGCTGCATCTGATAGTTTTGTATCGAGGAAAAAATCTGTCAACCATATGTGGACATCAATGCACAATCCTGGGGGAGGGGGGCTTGTGGTAGCTAAAAATTTTACCCTAGATTAGATTCTTCCTATGAGGTACCCATTACTACACCCGGGTTGAGAGTAGCAAATGTTCTTGTCTTGCTGAGGGACAGCATCAGTGCCATGGCTGGGACTCGAGCCAAAAGCAATTTGAACCACAGTCGACGAATGTGTACACTATATGTATCTATTCTTACTGGGCATTTCATTTTAGTATCATGATTCATCTAATATTTGAGTATAAATTTACCACTCATGATCCCTTAGAAAATGCAATGTTTTTTATCCAAAGAAAATGGACACAACTTTTAATAATACTTCAGTTGTACTTTAAATACACCTTATAAAGAAGATGAGAAACTTCTTCTACTACAGAAGAATGATGATGAAATTAATATGATAATGAATAAATAGGTTTCATATTAAAAAAAATGAATTGAAATCAAACATCAAAAAGAAAATTTTCTATTTTTATGACTTCCATAAGATCCATCATGCCGATTCAACAAGAAAAGATTTGTAATATTTTTTTGTTTAATTCTCTAAACTCAAATATTGACACACCTGACTGGCTAACTCAAGCATTATGAATACAAAGATTATTAGCGCACCTGATCTCGCTAAATCTTTTGCTTTCTCTCTGCAAAGATCACAGGAAATAAAATTATTCACTACATTAATTTCACAGAATAGCTAACCCCCTCACACTGGAACACGTTTTTTGATCGATGGCGATGAGGATTCGGCAAGAATAGAGCTGTAATTTTGTGTGTCTAATTTCCGAGCACGGTCGGCTAACTTCATTGTGGTGCCCTCAACTGACTCATCAGAGAAACGGTACATGATAAATGGCCTTTGTAATACAGACTCGGTCATAGTCATTTTATCTACTCCGTTTAGCCTGAGGAGAAATTTTTTTTTTCTTACTGCAGCAGACAAAATGGGGCAAATGTAAAGCTTTGAATTAGTGTACAATGACCTTGAAAGCAATACAGGAAAAAACAAATTTGAGGAAAAGAATAAAGTTTGAAACATTTTGTTGATTTGGCAGGCTTTATCACCAAATGTAGAAAAGTCATGACAAAAAAATTGTCAGAAAAGAATGTGCAATTTCTGGAATGTATCATCTTGGTTATACTTACACCAACATAGTTTGGTATCAACCAATAAATAATGACACCACATTTGCTACCCACATTAAAAAAAAAACAGCCTTAAATGAAAATATGAACTCCTATCAAAACAAAAACAAAAAAATTATTATTATGGATAAGTTTTGGGGCCCGTTGTACAAAACTTGCGTTTAATAGCAACTCCTAAAACTCAAGCGCAAGTCCTTAATGCGCACTTCTGATTGGCTGAAAATAAAGTTGCGTTTGATTTCCCTGAGTTGCGTTCAAACGCAGGTTTATACAACAGGCCCCAGTTCTGCCTAAAAGTAGCCCCAAAGAAACCAAATTCCTTGTATCGTTGCTTTTCATCACAGTCATGGTTTTTCTTGCTGCCTCAAGAATCTTATATTCCAAACCATCCTGAGCTTACCACAATAGGCACTCTATGCAAACAAGCTTGAAATTAGTAATGTTGCGTCACTATTATCATTCAGAACATGATGCACTTTTAATTTTGGATCACCTGTTCTCACTTCCTATATATAGCTCTACGTTTATAACCTGCATTGTCTATAGAGTCACTTGATTTAAAGGTACGAATCAGCATTTCTCAGATGGTTGCAAAAGTGTTTGAATTGTGTATCAATTTGTCTTAGAATGTTAGATAACACACTAATAAAAGCTTTAAGAAAGCTGAACAAAGTGAGAGGGAAATCGGTCGACTGGCAAAGGAAAGTGATACAAATTCTTTTTTTACTAAAATACAAATAACTGCTCTACCAACCATATTGATACTTTCAATAACATTTTGAACTAGTTTTTAAAAATGCATTTTTGAAGGTGAATATGGAACCATTACAGGAAATATAAGAATGACAGTGCAGGAGGAACTGTTCATCTTTTGTGGTAGACCTACAATTTAGCAATATAATGGATGTATATATATAAAAAAACAGATATACAGAGACCAGCGTAATTAAAGGTCACTCTTTTTATTAGAGCAAAAAGTGTTGTTTTTTTTTAATCTGGCAAAATTAGGTTGATCGAGGGGTTACCCACTATGACGTATGCATTGTTTGGGCATGCAAACTGGTTGCTATAACATCTAAATGAGTTTTTGGGGGGCCTTGTTCAGATGTGACGCAATAAACCACCCAACTTAAATAATGCTGTATGTAGCAAATGAAAACTATTTTACACATAAATGAATAGCAAGTTGAAGTGGAAAAAAGGGGGCTGTACACAATAAACGTCTCCATTAAAGTGTACTGACTTATCTGTATATTGTTATCTTTTGCTGCATTTTTTTTTGGGGGGGGGGGGCAGTTCAATGTGCCGTAATGATAGAAAATAATGATAATATTCCATTCTTGTATAGCACATATTGTCTCTAATATGCGCTTCCAAAGGACTTTTGCTACCATTACTTCGGCTTTAGGTCCGGCAACTGTAACGCTCCGTGCATTCAAGGAATAAATCCTACCAGGTAACCACTTACTACACCTCGGTCGAGCGAGGCAAATGTAGATTAAAGAGTTCTGGTCATGCGATTACGTTGTGAAAGAAACTGGCACTAAGCAATTCGGAAAGGATGATCATGTCTACATAAGAACTGATCCTGTGAGGTTTTGAAATCATCAAAATTATACAAAATCTCACTAAAAAGCATGTGCACTGCACACAGAATGGGTATATGAGACTGCACGTAACATATGGCATGAATGTTCGGCTTGAACACTTCAGCTATTTCTCGACATATGAGGGCAATTTGAAGAGAAATCCTTTTCAGAGGACATTTCTACTACGATGTTCTTCCAAACTGACATAAAAAGGAATCAGAAAGCTCACAAACTATTTTGTCACCTTTACCAAAAATCAACTTTTTCTTTAAAATCAATGTCTTGCCAAAGGACGATAGTACTGCTGCTGCTGCTGCAGGGATTCAAACCCCGTACCTTGTGGTTCACAGTCCGAAAACTTATCCACTGGACCACGATACCCTACATGTGAACTAGGCTTTGGGACTAAAGCTCACCTGATCATCCCACCCAGACATTAACCCAACATGACACCTAGAGTTAAGAGCTTCAAAGGCTCAGCTAAAGCACTGGGATTAGCCATGCCAGGCCCAATTAACCCTCCCAGGAACAAAGCAAAGACACTGAGCTGTACTTGTAAAGGGCAACAACGGGACGGCTTTGGACGTCTGAAGGCTGTCGGGACTAAATGCGTCTTCTGAATGTGCTAGGAAGAGACACTTTCTTAGAGTGAATTTGAAGATAAAACTGTTGAGTCATGTTATGTGTTCACAATTTTAGAGGCTATTTTGATTTTTTTTAATGGAAAACAAAAAAAACAGAACTTATGTGCAATGCTGCCATCTTGCATTTGATTGTAATCATCATGACATCTCAGTAGTCTGTTTCTTGTCTTAACCAATATTTTTTCTCTTTCTTTCTGTCTGGCTCTCTCTCTCTCTCTCTCTCTCCACCTGTATGCCTCTCCCTTTAATACTCTCTCTGTGTCTTCTAATCTATTCTACCATCTTCACAAGTACTTCTGTCATGTTTAAGATTTCATAATAAAATGTTCCCTAATCTATACTGCAGATATGGGCGAGTGTCAAATACTGTTTCTGATCTAATGCATGACCAATGTCCAGCACAGCCAGATAATGTCAATCTTCCTTAATAATTACCTCTCCTCTTCATCCTCCTCTTCAACCTAATGTGTCCCCCACACAACCCTATCCCCCATCCCCCTCCCCCAACTCTTCCCCCTCCCTTTCTACCATACTCAGTGATGGTCTGCTCTTTTATCTTGTTAAGCACAATACCTGATACAACACGACAATCACCATTCACTGTTTTACCACAAATTCACCACAGTAGACAAACTGGAACACCTTAACGAATTCTTCAGCTTAAATGTCCTAAATTTGATAACCCACCTAACATCGGTGTAATTTTGATTACTCCTTACAATTAATCAGTAGAGAAATATGATTCCACATAATCCTAAGCTTATACCAATGGATTAGTAAAGAACATACTGAACATTTATTCAATTCAACCACTGTTTCTGGGGCATTTGAAAGGCAAAAAGGGAGTTTAAGAAATCCTTTAATCTGGAGGAAATCTGGCTGAGGTTTAGTCAGACTTCAACAGTAGCATACTAATGTAGCAACTACAACAACAACAAATCTGCATTTCTGCAACATATGTGCCAGGAGGATTATGTTTGTCACAATGCGGGAACGTTCGGATCCGACATGCTCATGTTGCCTTCATTACCATCACCATCCCCCAGGCATCATCATCGCGCCGTCAAATTAACCCTCGCATCCTGCCCGCCACCAGTCTGGCACTACCCCGGGAACCTGAGGGTTAATTGCTCGGGAGCAACGTGGGTACTCGGCAGGTGAAAGCAGCAAGTGTATGATGGGATTGTGATTTTTCCTGCACTTTTCGTGTCAGCTGTTGCACCTACTGCTTACTCCATATCTCTGATGCCACATCTTGTTCTTGCTCTTGTTATTCCTTGAGTCATATTTCGTCTGTTTGGAGCCAGAAGGGCATTAACTCATATACTGTACTTCAACACAGAGTTAATGCCCTTCTGGCGCTCAACAGACAATTTCAACATGATTACTTATATACTCTCCCCTAGAGCAACTTGTGGTTTGGAATATATCTCAGCTTCATATAACAAACATTGGAAGAGAAGAATAGGATTTACATAAAGCTTTTGGATCCATTAGGAATACCAAGGAAAATCTAAAGTGGGTCTCTGAGGAAAACAGTGAGAAGGAAAGTTTGTTTACATATATGTGCCTTGAAGAAATATAACTGAAAATGTATCCTTATATCATTTAAGATGAAGAATACAAACCTAATATAGAGCAAAATTTCTCACAGATTTTTTCTTCTCCTTTTTTGATGACTCCAACAAAAAAAATTCTTTTCAATGATGTTCTTTGATCATTTTTTTCAAATGTTAACCTGTTGACTACCGAGTTATCTAATTCCCATAGGCTTAATACAGGGATGACCCGGTTACCATAGGCAATGGGTTAATTACTAATCAAGCATGAAATAACAACTAGTACATGTACATGTATGTAGTTTTATTAATAAGAAATTTACATCCTACCAACTCAAATGAGAAGATCAACCCCAAAAGATCCCAATTCGAAGAACAAATTGCATCCCCTAAAACATATTATTCCCCTCTATTCCTTTCCGAAATAATAGTGAACAGAATTTTGAAATAGAGATAATAACTCTCGTGTACACTTTCAGATACCTGTAGTATTCTATCTGACTTTCTGTTGCAGCTATATATCAAAAATTTCTGTCCTGTTTCTGATGAATGCCCAAAATGAAGAAAGTTATTGTAATGCTACTATCTTTTCACCAAATCATAAAGGCGGTACTTTAAATATGGTGGTCAATTTCTATTTGGGATTTGTAAATGTTGTAGCAATTCCAATTTCAAAGCATACTACAATCCTCCAATCAACAAATTCTTCTATATTCATAAGTAACAATATGCTACTAAAAGTATTCACAAATTACAATAGCCTGTACTTAAAAAATAAAAGGCTGACACAATTTGTATACATTTTTTTTTCCTTTAACACATCAGCAGGAGATTGATGCAGATACTGGGGGCCATTAAAGCTTGAAACAACTGTCATCAATTTCCTCTTCACGGGGAAATACTTGATTGATTTTCTTGATGTGACATTTACCTCTTTTGCATCCCAAATTCCATTATTTGCAAAAAAAACTTGCATAATAACCCCTCAGACAAGTAAGGGGGGATTTCCTCGCTTTGTTGAATCTATTTATAACCTATGATGTCATAGATCAATCTACGTCCATGCCCGTGCGACAATGAGAAGGATCCTCTGTCCCAGGGATCACGGTGATGGACGACTGTCCCTGGGCAAGAATTAGCACGTTATTAGGTTGCAAACGAGAGCCTGATATCTATACCTAGAGAAAAGGGGCTGCCTGATGCTGCTGGAGTTTCTTACGGAGAGGAAGGGGGAATTTCCGAACCTCTCTCATCTACGCCTGCTTGGAGATGAAGTACGTCATTGGCTCAACTTCAAGATATCACATGGAACATCATGGAATGACTCTAAACTTGATTGACACGCAAAACCATCACATGATTACATTTTCTCTTCACAAGCTCTCACATACATTCTCTATTTTCTGCTAAACTGGTGCAAATTTGGAGCACCGCAACTTTACGTACAAAGGATTAAATATCTGGTAAATCAAAATACCAGTTTTACTATAAAACACATTCAAACATTATACTTCTAAACACAAACGTGCCTCAGTTTGTCTGACATAGTAGAAACTGAACAGGGGTTCCAGGAAAAGGAAGTCATATGGTTAGTCTACTAGTTGTACATGTATTTCAGGGTTTTTTTAATAACTAGCTTCAACCCCAAATATTCCATTGCACAGGGTGAAAAAGCAGTAACAATGAGCATGAAATTTTAGATATTATAATATCTTTAAATAAAGAAAGGCACACGTAATACCTGATTTTCTTTCTCAAATGAAAAGTAAATCCTAATTCAATAAACATTCCACATTTTTTCCCAAAAAATGCAGACCATCTTGAAAATGTAATGTTTGATCCTGGAAGTTTGATATACTAGTATTTGTAGATATTGATGAAAATCCCTTTACAAACTTTAAAAAAAAATCTACTTTCTTAGCAAATATGAATCCTGCCTTACGGTATGAGCAACAAACCCGGAGCTACACTAGTAGCAAGGTGTCTCAACTTTGCACAACGCCTATTTTTCACTGAATCACAAATTTTCTAGGCGTCGCAACTTTGAGCACCGCCTATTTTCCAGTGAATCGCAAGTTCCAAATGCTCCAGGGAACTTTACGAAGCAGATGAGAAATGGACACCGCGATTTTGTTTCAGCCTGAATCCGGCCGTTGTTGGTCTACAAAGCAAATGCCCATGGGTGAGAATCAGCCTGAATCTATCGTTACAGAACGGCGATGTTGTGATAAAGCCGCCCCCTTCAAGTTATGATTCACTCGTTGTCGTTTTAGGTTCACGAGGGTCTAAGGAGGAGGAGGGGGAATTAAGATCTGAATTTGAGACAAATTTTTGAGAGACATTACATCATACCTAAAAATAGATATACTTGTAATCGCTTTCCACCTTGCCCTGGATGACGTATGTTGGCTATCTTCAAACCCTTGGTGGCTAATGACAAACTCTCGTGCCAAGAGGATACTCTCAATTTGACAAGCATTTGTGACCTCTTCAAGAACCAGTTAAGAAAGACCTTTAATTGCTGGAATGTTGCCAAAAAACTTCCAATAAATGCACAAAACAAAATAAACACCCTTGTCTAGTATAGAGCATTTTTTCATAGACTGTCATGATATTGATTACTTCACAGTAATAACCAGAATATCCATGGAATACTTCTAAAATTAAACTGTGCTTCTTTTATTTTAAGTAAAATCCAACCTAAATTAACATCAGCTAGAACTGCAAGAGTAGAAAATAAAAAAACAAGTTATTAAAGTTTGGAAAAAATAGTTCTTCTTCCGACTTTCTTCAAACGTTCACGAATCTGTTTCTCTGAGATTTTTTACTTTCTGTTGATGCAGGATTTCCCTTGGTTGATTATGGACCCTGTCAGAGACAAAGCGAATAGACACTGAACATACATATATTGTATCGTCGTGTGCAGGGCATAAGGGTGAAAGGCAAATCTCTGGGAACTTGTATACTATTTTGATTGCTCTATACATGTTATACTATTTCTTAAACACGACAGGGATTTCTCTCTTTATCAACTAATAGAAAGTGATAATGGATGGTAACTACCTAATTTTTTTAGTTTTGTATCAAAGCACATGAATACTTTTGAATTTTTTAGATGTATTTCATGCTAACGAACTTCTGCTTCTATCATGTGTCCGCGTTTATGCCCTTCTGCTAGCAAAATGATATATAGACTACCCTCTCACCGGCAGAAACAGTTTGTTATTTGACACTTTGTCAAGAACTGTTTGACAAAAAGTGGGAATGGCATTGAATGGAATGATTTTGTAACACTGAGTGGGAGTGTTTGATGACATTCAAGTCACAGATATGTCAGAATAAACGCCTCTCAATAATGTGATTCATGTCAACTCATTCAAATGACAGATTGAAATGTGGGGAAGGTATCTCAAGTTTATAACTTTCTCTCTCTCTCTCTCTCTCTCTCTCTATCTACTGTCAATAAAGACACATAACCATGGGTTTCTCAATGGGCATTTGACACCCTTTAGGGATTTAACCCAATAACCGAGTGTTATCGATCACCAAGAGTGGACTTCACTTACAAATATGGCTGACAGGGGAGCGTTTCATCAAGCATTTTGTCAGTGCTTTTTACTGACAAATTTGCTCTCAGCCAATCAGATGCAAGGATTTCCGTAGCTTATAACAATTGTCGGTAAAAAGCACTGACAAAACGCTTGATGAAACGCTCCCCAGGTCTTACATGTACATAGAGCACACACCCTCTACCAACTTTAGAGGAACCACACCATAACGAAAATCTGTGACCATACATGTACATTCCATGACCGAACGCTTTCCGATCTCTCACAGTAAGTTTCAAGTAATTTCCAGGTGAACCAAAAGTTTCGCTGCGTGCAAGATTTGAACACACATAAGATGAATATCCCATCAAGTCTGGTGTAAGCGAACCATGCTGCTAAGTACTTTGAAACTGGTGAAAATATTCAGAATAAACTGGAATGGAATGTGTTGAATATATCTTTGACTGAAAGTATTCACACATGTGATACTATATATATGTATATTTTAAATAAAACCCGTCATAATCTCTATAATTCAGAATATATTCTTTGTATGATAAAAATTCTACACCAGACATGTGTATTCAGCCAGAAAATGCTTAAGTAATCTGTATTCAACCGTGAACCATGCATGAATATCATTTTAAAATAATAATAATAACAATAATGAAAAACAGCTATTGCTAAGTTATTCTGAGCACTCAACGTAACTCAAAAAAGGTTCAATAAAGCTGTACCATATTGAATTCTCTATGCCTTTACACTTTACTGAATTGATAAAGCAAACAGAAATTTATATCAATACACTGTATATCTAAATTTACATAAAATGTAAAATGATCAATCAAACAAAATTCAAGTCAAGAATGAATAAGGTCAAGCCAACTATAAGTAGGACCGTTGAGTTTATACTTAGGTACTACATATAGTACAGGACAAAGGCCATTAACTTCTAGAATATTCAACTGTCTCATTTTTAGATGTTCCTATAAATATCACGCAAGTGTGTAATAATGCTGTGGTTTATGGTCTATTTTATAAGAATAACATTGTCAATGCCATGAATGGATGAATAAATACACAAGAGGATCGTATTCAAGGTCATTAACTAATATTGGATCAAGTCATCAGTGCATTTGTGGACAAAAACAGTTATTTATTAGTCATCACGTTCAGTTTCTTTGTGCTCCGACTTGACACGTAAAGGGCACAGTTAGACTTTCTTCCACGAAAAAGTTACTTTCATTTTGAACAATACTTTTAAGTTAAGCACTAAACTGACTAAGCACACATGCTTTTTTCTCTTCTTTCTTTCTTTTTTTTTTTTGATGAGGTCACCTCGAAAGTACACTTTAAGCCTTCTCGGCACCCTCAGTGTTTAAATGGGAACATTTCTTTCTATGTTTTTAAGAGAAGCAAACAAATGATACTTTCTTCTTCTGTGCAAGGTTATTAACCCTTTTGGTACAATAAATCAAGAATAAACGCTATTACATATACATGTAACTCCATAAATCTGGCATCTGCAAAGTTCTATTGCATGATATCCACAGGATTTCAGTTAAATTTTACCTCTACTAAACTTCTCAAGAATGCAAAGACATGTTTCAAAAGTGTGATGGTTTTATTCATTTCCTGTGTGGGCATTTTTTAATGAAATTTAGTGCTAGTAGAGTCACTGTCAGATCGGAGATGACAGAGAGTAGATTTCTAATCTGCATATCAGTGTTGCCCCTAATAGCAAGACATATTCCACAATTTCTTTGTTTTTCAAAATTTTGAATGATACATATCACAACTGATGGTGATTATGGTTGTGTGGTTTGGAGTCACATCGCAGAGAGTCTCACAGTTTCAAAGGCTCACTCAAACTGGAATGTCTATATGGTATGAAGTATATTTTGTGGAAAATTAGCCTTTAGCTAATCCATGAAATACAGAGAGCTGAACTATTAAGATATTTGAATTTGCTCAACTAAGGAAACTACCTTTGTCACAATATCAAAGCAAGCAGATTACTGAGGTCAATAACTGTGTAATTGTGTAAAACGGAGTCTCAAGTACACCTTAATGAAGTTTCAGTGTCATTTTATCAAGAGCGCTTGGATTTAAGAGCTCTTTCCATGCATTTGAAACATTGTCTGAATTTAAAAGGCATATGACCTCAATCACATTCTTTGATACTATTATAAGCATAGTACAATTTAAAAAATAATATACCTTCTACTATAACAATGAACTTGGGACACAATTTTCAAACCTGCATTTCCACTAAAATCAAATTTTGATTTCTAAAAGTTCATTTCTTGTTTGAATATCAAACTGGTGACAAGCATATTTAGGTTAGGTTTTCAAAACAAGCAAACAGAAGATTTAGGTCAATAACTTAGTAATTGTGTAGAATCTCAAGTACATTTTTTTAAAGTAAGTTTCAGTGTCATTATCAAGAGCGCTTTATAGATTTTAAGAGCTATCTTTACATCCATTAGCTGGATGAAAAGAAATGACCATAATATTCCATATAATGACTTAGGATAGTCCAATTAAAAACAAAAATATGCCTTCTACAATGAGAGCAACTTGAGTCAAAATTTGAAGACCTGTGCGCATTTCCCCTAGAAATACAATTGTTTGATATTATGTATCTTATTGTTTGTTTGAATATGAAATCTATGATAAGCACTTTTACATTAGAATTTGAATCCAAAGCTGGGAAAAGAATTTCAGCATCTTGCCAGCTGAAATTCTTGCCAGCTTACATCAAACTTCACGTTAAGCAACAGGTACTTCAAATCAATAGAACTATACACATCTGTTCACAAATGGCTAGGTGCATAGGTACATTTACTTCACCTGGGTGGAGAGTGGCAAATGTAGATTAATGTCTTCCCAAAGGGGCCGGATGCATTAGTGCCGTGGCAGGGATTTGAACCCAGGGCCCTGTTTCATAAAGCTTGTTATCAATGATACGTTGCAATAACTGTAAATAAGCTACTGAAATCCTTGCATCTGATTGGCTGAGAGCAAATTTGTAGGTAAAAATCACCGACAAGACACTTGATGAAACGCCCCCCAAGACCATGGATTTTCAATCCACAGCTTGAGGAAAAATCGAACGAGTCATGGAAAGAAATGGCTTACATGTGGTAACATTAAACTAAGATACTTTTTGGTTTAGGAACAGGTACTTCAAATCCCCAGGACTGTTGGGTCTGTTCATACGTGGCTAGGTACAGAGGTACGTTATCCAGGGACTCTGGAGGTGTTCACACGTAGAGAAACAGGATTAGGCCTACCACCAGGATCTCTGTGGTAAATACTCCACACATATTAATAACAGGACAGCTTCATAAACGCAGGTTCATTATCATTCTATAGCACCATTCTCACGTGAGTGCAAACATGCGGTACAAGCTTGATGAATTGTTTCTATGGGGGAAAAAAAAAGGGAAAAGAAGGCACGTGCCTCGATTCCACCTTGGTGTTTGCGGATAACGAGTTGGAAAATAATCCGGAACCTTGGCGCAAAAGCGAAACAGATTCATTTCAGCAAAAGGGATTACACCGACTGACCGAGCGGTGAGCGGTGAGCCATTTAGCTCTAGAAAGTTAGCTCTGGATAGTTCCAAAAGAGCTAAGGTAAAAAGCAACCAAATACATACAAATAGGTGCAAACATGAGATACAAGCAATGATGAATTGTTTTAACAAAAAAAGAAATGTGACTAAATTGTTTCCACCTCGGTGTTTGGGGATAACGAGTGTGAAAATAACTAAGAAGTTAGAACATTTACCATAAAAGCAAAAAAGATTCATTTCAGCAAAAAAAAACATGATAGAAGTGAGCGACTTAGCCCTCGAAAGCTCCATGGGTGCTGGTAAATTAAAAGTGAAGTATATAAAATGGGTTAAAAGATACTCTCACTTTTTCAAAAATAACTCTAAAATGAGTTCCCACCCACCAACAGTATTTTCACACTGATTAAAGTGAGGGTATTGGACCCTGACCCTTTTGCACAGTTCCAAAACCACTGTCCTTACCACTTTTTCTCTTTTTCTCTAGGAATTTTCATTACATTTCAAAATCGAAGGTAACCAAGTGTCCAAAACTTTTGCCATAGTCATTCCCATTATGCACGAAGAGGTGAACAAGTAAATATACGAAACCTTTTTTTATTTTAGTATTTTTTACCTAGTATTCTATGGGTTAATGGTTAAGGAGTATGAAGAAAATAAAGGATAACATTAAACCCCACTCAAGGACCCTAAGTCGGACTTGGGTTTCGTGCAGGCCCTATTCTAGTCCACTATTAAAGTACAGGTGCGTCGATTAGTCTACTCAAAATTTGCTTTAACTCTACTATTAAAGGTATATTAATTATCTCTTCATAGAAATAATATGTGAAGCTCATATTTTGAATATACATGTATTATAGCGAGATGGAACTCCGAACATAATGAGCAGAATGTTTCTTTCTTAATTGGGAAACTGTAACCCTATGCAGCTGTGGGGGTACAGAGTCAAGGCCTACAATTAACTCCATGGTGAGGGCATGAACATTCAGATGTGCAGACTAGTCTACTCGCAAGTCACTTTTATCTTTTTCAGAGTGAATTTAAACTTGAAATATCTCAGAACAGAAAATGATATTTAAATCTATATTTGAAAATGTTTTTTAGGTGATTGGTGTACCAATCACCTAAAAACATAATAATTTGTGTACAGCTAGAATGTACAAGATCAACTTTCAAAATATTAACATGTACATGTACCTTATGGGCCTTATTCTATACAAGCTCATACAGGTGCATAGACTTGTCTACTCACAAGTCGTTTTCATTTTTTATCAGAGTGAATTTAATCTTGCAATATCTCTTTACAGTACTTAGTTATATCTGTAGCTCATATTTTTAATACATGCATATATGGGTCTGTCCACGAAGTTGGGATCTTCACAGAAATTCACAGCTGATGGGTATATAAACATGTATACTCGGTGTAAAGCAAACAATTAGCAATGTTGGAGGTTTTTAAATAGAACACATAATTATAATGTTTCTGTGTGTGAATAATCAAAACACATGCTGATCCCTTGTTTGAAAAAAATGACTATAAATGTTGGTGTCCATCATCAATTTTTGCTGAAAAAATGTGACATGAAAACAAATAATTTTACTACTTTATTTCCAGAAATAAAATAAAAAACTGATTCCACTAATGATAAGCAAGCTACACTTTAACTTCATTTGTATGTAAATAAAGTAGAAACAGGGCGGATTCGTTGCACATTTTTTATAGCAGACTTGGCAAAGTTGGCACTACCGACTCTACGGGCGGTGTCCACTAATAATGAATAGGTAGTGGCGGTAATGTCATCTGATGTTTCATTTATGAGAAAGTGGTAATCATATATCTTAGGCTCCATAACAAGAGAATTATCTTGCCAGTAATATTTGATAAAGAAAATCAGAATATGATCAAACATTTTTGAGTATCATCCTTCAGTAATATTAGCTGCCCACGCGGTGTCCATGCGGTTTTATGAATAATCGGTAAAATCAAACCAAGCAAACGAAAAAATCCCACCCGTATCAGAATGGATCGGTCCGTCGAAATATTGATGAGTCACCGTGGTTTACGTGAATAAGCTAGTTTCGCCCGGTTTCCATGGTGCGACGAGTGGAGATCTCATTTTCAACATGGCGTCTTCATGTTGAATCGGTAAATAATAACGCATCGGTACGCAAATTTGACTGTTATTTATGGGTTATTCGGCGATCTGTAACGGTTCTTTATTGTGCTGTTCATTATTTTTGCTTAATAATATGTTGCTTGACATTATCGGCAGCTTCAAAAAATCATTTAAAAATTGCTTAGTACTAATAGTAGTCCGATTGTCACGAATACATACCGTATTGGACACCCCGCCCGACGGTACTGGACACCCCGTCCAACGGTACTGGGGGCTACACTGTTCTGACCATACACGTCTTAAGAAATGTTTGATAAAAATCGTTTTCAACGAGTAATTCAATAAAAAAAAATCATTTTACCGTAAATGAAGACTTGCTTTCCACATTGAAATGTCGATTGTCTGCAAATAAAGCGCATTTGTGCCATAAAATCATGTTTTTCTTGCATGATTTTTATGAATCATCGTACCGTTTGATAACCATTTGCCAGAAACACAACATCACTTCCGGGTTGAGAGGGTCTCGTTCAATCCCTTTTTTTTGAGAGATTTTCATCTTGCAGATACCGAGAACACCACTTTTGACTAACAAGAATTATTCTGATAATATTTATGTAATAAAAATGTTATTTTTTCCGATATTTTGGTGGTATTTTGACCTCGAATTACGTCACAGGAAAGTTCACAAAAAAAAAATCCTGACGGCAAGAGCAACGGTAGTGTTTACGGAAGTTGAATTGAGGCTTATTTTTACGTCGTCAAAATCATCATTATTACTCTGAAGAAAAGTAAAATTTATTTTTTAAATATGCTTAAGTTGTCAAGTGATTCATAATGAAAATTATGTGAAATTTTTATTCAATTATTTGGGTTCGCAAATTGTTAAATACTCTTCGCAATATCGCATGTCGAATATTCGCAAGTTGTACTTATACTCTTCGCATGTCGTATGTGATGACACGAATTTGCGTGTGTGGTGCCAATATCCCGTAAATGTGATCCGTGATTTCACCCATTTTCCATCGTTTTTCTTTGCCAGAATGTGTTTTGATGGCTTTTAAAATATTCCAAGATGTCAAAATACATATTTTTCTGATAAATACTGATCACATATTTGCGATTAATTTAGATTGTAAAAGTTCTACTTTACGTGATCAAAATGGAGTTTTCAGTCATTCTTCGACACGTGATCTAAATACCGCTTCCTGATTGGTTGAATATCGCCAGTCCATTTTTTTCTGGATCACGTGATCTAAATGCCGCTTCCTGATTGGTCAAATACCGGTAGTCCTTATTTGGCAAATTTCTTTTGTGAATGGAAACTTGTAAGCTCTGAGAAAAGTTGTGAGTAGGCCTAAATACTCCAGTTTGATGGGAAAATTGAGAAATAAGTCTCCTTTGCTGAATGTTTATTTTATTAGGCATTACATTTATTTATTTATTATCTCATAAAAAAACTTTTTTTCAGAGCATGTTTGCAAATTAATGGATTCATTCAATTGTTTTTTTTTTCTTAATAATTGTAATTTTTTTTTATTTTCTTATTTTCTATTCATTCCATTGTTGTTTTTCTTCTTCGCCATTTCTTACCCGATTTTAATTCCGTTTGCTTTATATGATAGCACTAGGTGGGGGATTCGAAACTTCTACACAGAATTTTTGAAACTCATTAAATATGCTAATTTATGCGCATTTCTCAAAAATCACAAAAATTGCTTTTCCTTCCTCATTTATTGACCGATTTCGATTTTTTTTGTTCCATCTGAAAGACTTTCATGAGGTTCAGTGAACTTCTACACGGAATTTTGAAATTTTGTCTACAAAATTAGTTATGCTAATTTATGCGATATTTATTCAAAAATCACAAATTGCTTCTCCTTCCTCATTTATAGACCGATTTCAATTTTTTTTGTTCCATCTGAAAGACTTTCATGAGGTTCAGTGAACTTCTACACGGAATTTTGAAATTTGGTCTACAAAATTAATTATGCTAATTTATGCGATATTTATTCAACAATCACAAAAATTGCTGCTTCTTCCTCATTTATTGAGCGATTTAGATATTTTTTTTTTCCATCTGAAAGACTTTCATGAGGTTCATTGAACTCTACTCGGAATTTTGAAATTTTGTCTAGAAAATTATTTATGATAATTTATGTCCAATGGGAAAAGGGGCAAGACCCCCCCCCCCCCCCCCCCCCCCCCCCACCAAATTCCCATTCTCAATAAAATAAAAATTTATGCAACAAAATTTTTCTCAAGATATGGAGATAATCATGGCCGAGTTATGGCTAATTGGGGTATTAATTTATTAGGCCTACATAGATTTGCAAAAACTTTGTTTGTGGTCCAAATAAGATGATCTTTTTTTCATAATATGATCTTTTTTTCGTTTGGGGTACACAATCAAACCCCCAAACTGTTCAAGTTCAATTTCGTTGCGTTCTTGAAACATTAATATTTTAATCATGTATTTTCGATTTATTGGGGACCCCCCCCCCCCCCCAATTACAATTTTGACCCCACCCTAAATCACAAAAAATTTTATCAAATCTCTGTAATTCATTGGCAGATCTCCATGAAATTTTCATATCTTTTATTTCACAAAAATAATGGTTTGTTTTTATTTTTACAATTATTTTAACAGAAATTGTTATTTTTTGCCTATGAGGGCGCTTTGCAGAACGTTGAGAAAAAATCTGTAATATCTCTGAACTATGGCCGATTTTGACCGCGCCAACGGCAGTTATCTTTTTCTGAAAGTCCACTGAGACAGAAATTTAAAGGTTCCAAAAAGAGAGTAAACATACATACTAATTGGGTACGGTGTCCATGTAGAGGCGGTACCAAGTAATATAATGTGTCAGTGGGATAGTGTGTGTATTTTTATTGCATAAACAATTAATTGCATACAATGTTCATTTATATTCTGTGAATGAATTATACTCAACTTGTAGAGACAGAAATTTAAAGGTTCCAATAAGAGAGTAAACATACATACTAATCGGGTACCGCCTCTACATGGACACAGTGTCCATGTAGAGGCGGTACCAAGCAATCAAAGTGTTTTGCTGCTACGAATCATGAAAGTATCTGCCAGTATACTGTTTATATATTGTTCCTTGGGCATTTTCATTGTTCTAGTTATGTTAAATGTTTGAAATGCATTCAAATATTAAATTGCTAAATTACTTGCCAACAATTTAATTCCACTCTGTTGTGGGTTGAAAATAAAGTTCAACAAAACGTCAAATTTGGTGTGTTATAATTATATTATTATTTGAAAACAAAACTTCTGAGTTTGTTCTACAGTGACACCATCCCAAGAATACCTCCACACTAAGAAAACATGAAAAATTATGACAAATAAAAACACACAGGTGTGTATCTAACTTGAAGTGGTGTCCATGTAGAGGCGGTATTTTTACTTGAATGCTCCATTAGTGAATGTGAATTTGTTGTTACCAGAACTTACGAACCATTTTTTTTTTTTTTTTCTCAAAAACTATGGGACATGGGCAACTTAAAAATGTTACAACAAAAGCCATTGTGGAATTTTGAAATTTTGACCCTCATGTCACACTTTTAGCCCCAACTTCATGGACAGACCCATATGTACATGTAGTATAGCAACATGTAACCCCTAACATACAAAATGAAAGCATAATATTTTTTTTGTGAGTGGTACCCTTTAAGTCTCTGCATACTCAGGTTCACAAAACCAGTGAGGTCTTCCACCTTCAATCATAAACACATTCATTACAACCACAGGCAAATTTCACAGACATAACCTTCCTTAATTATGTGGTAAGACATATTCATATTTACCACATAATATAGTCCCTGGGATTTTCAAGTTTTTTTTATAAAACCCATGTCTACGCTTTTAACCATCCAATTTTTACTACAGTATCGATTGGTTTTGAAAAATGCTTTTCAAAAATTACTTTGCAGAAATCTTTGTAAAAGTCATGAAATTTAATTTTTTGATAGCAAAGTTCTGAAGTCCTGGATTTCAAGATTCTCAGGATGGGATAGTGAAGTACTGAAGCCATGCTCTTACGAGTTAATCAATGTCAAAAGGACAACCAAATTCACCTACAGGTGTTGTCAGCATCAGCAGAAATTGCCCACCAAATTGACCCAAAATGTGTTTGCAGACTGATCGCAGTTCGTAGCCAGCTACAAATCTTTCCGACATCAGATACATGTACCTAAGAATTACCTTTCGTTCCAAACGCAAATTAAGACCAATATTGCATTTCATTTATGAAATATTTTTTGGTGGAAATTACAATAAAACACAGAGGAAAATGGTAACACATACAAACGTTTAAAACTGTGTCAAGGGAAATTACCTGCAGTTCTTTAATTTGGATCAGCACTAAGCCCTACTTTTAAGTGGAATATTCCAGCATGAAAGTCCATTTTAGGTTACAAAATTCACCTCTGACATTTAAAATATGATTATGAATATTGTTTCTGTGGCTACCACTCATTTATTCTTTTCTTTTCTGCTTCATGACTATGCTAGGAATAGATAGAGCAGCGAGCAGCAAGCAGAAAGGCGTATCAGTGAACCCTAAATCATAATCCATCTCTCTGGTTAGAATTATTAGAAACTTGCTTGTGGGAGTTACACCTACACTCCTGTCTTTCAAGTCCATGACTTCTTAATGAACTTTTGGCCTAATAAGGCAACATTCATGACATTTTCAGACCTGGCAAATTCAGTTGCAATTTCATGGCCAGGGGTGGTATTCTGAGATTCACTTTATCTTGATTTTAGAGAAAAGATTTAAATTGTCATATTAAAAACAAAAATGTACACCTACACTGTACGTCGCATCATCGGTTTATGACTGCGCAAAAGTGGCTACGTAAATGTACGTGGAAGACATCTGCGCAAATACCAATGAAATATGTAGGTACAGTATGAAGATTTAGTCCACTCAGCTATGGAATGCTAAGTGTAAACCTCCTCATCCCATACAAATTACCATGATTCACTAATGACATGAACAAACAAAAAAATCATGTCTACATGATGAAATCAATTTCTTATTTTCATTTCATTACTCGATTCATTTAATCTACAGTAATTTGTACATAAATAAAGAGCTTGACACTTGGCGCTCCATAAATCAGTAGACGTGGGTTGCGTTTATACTTGCTTTGCGAGGGCAGAATGAGCATTTTGAAACACTCTACAACAAGCAGCTGGTTTCGCAAACCACACTGTGCATGTTACATTTACAAATGATTGTCGCTATGCTTCCCTAGAAACCGTATTTTGGAAGGAACGCTGATTCAAAACGCACCTTTTTGTGAGTTTTACATCGGCGATTATACAAAAATGACTGTGGACGCAACCATGTTCTGAAGTAATCGTGTAACGAAAGGCTCATTCAGGCCTGAATAATGAGAGTATAAACGCACCCTAATTCAAACCAGGATTCAACTTAGTCCATTTTCAGGAATATGTGACAATGTGTTTTCTAGGAATACAATGACCACAGGTACGCTTATAAGACATCACTTCATTTGTAAAAACAAAACCAACTTGATCATGAGATACAATTGTTTAATCATGCTCATATTAACATATATATATACAGTGTACATATATTATTTATGGTATCTGAAATATTTGTTCTTAAAATAATACTCCATACCTTCCCCTAAAACAATTATTATACTCTGTATCTAACATCGTTCCTTGAACAAATTATCTGTAAGGTTAGCCGTTAAAAGATGAGCTGTTGCAAAGAGGGGCTGGGAGTTCCATTACAAAGAGAGAGAAGGTCTTGATGAAAGATCAACCTAGTTCCACAGAGCATTGATGGATGGTTCTTCCAATAACAGACCTCATAATCACTGCTTGAATTTATTCATTTACAAAGGACAATGATAAATGATTATTGGAACTCAAATTTGTCCCGCCGAGTCACTGAACTTGAATACTCCATTATCTTCAGATTCTGCTCCGTTGAGCATCGTAGTCTGCTCTCCAATTAAAGGGCAATCCAACCTTGTTAAAACCTTGTGTGAAAGCGGAAAAATAAGAAAAACTGGATGGTGAAAGTTTTAAAGAAATTGGACAAGGAATAAGAAAGTTATGGATGTTTAAAAATTAGATCACTACATCTATGCAAATCTCAAAATGGCAATTTGGTGAGTCGACCGTGACATACTTGTGGACAACTCTCCCGTTTATCTACACAAAAATACCATTATTTTGTGGTTTTCTCCGAAGCGCCTTTACCCTCCAGGCAATACTCAAAATATATTGGAGATGTTATAGGTCCTCATGAAAGAAAAAGACCCTACTGAGTATTAAATACATTTTGAAAAAAATTACATTTTAGTCATTTTGTGTCTTGGAGCGATGTCACATCAGTGACATTACCTATTCGGCCAATTTGAAATTCCCATATGTATAGTGATTACAACTTTCAAAAATTCATAACTTTCTTATTGCTTGTCCGATTTCGTTCAAACTTTCACCAATCTGCTTCTCTGATTTGTCCTCTTTCATTCAGAGCAACTTGCCATTAAGGTTGGATTTCCCTTTAAAGGAGACCTCACTGCGGTAAAAAAGAATTTTGTTTTGACTGTAGCTCTAGACATCTTAAAGTGACAATAAACTGAAGCTCCTAAATAGTGCCATCTTTTAACAGGATTTGATAAGTGCCTGTGCCTCTCACTTTCCCATCATGCCCCATTCTAGTTTGTAGAAGCTTAGAATGTACCTGCAGGCAATTTTCCACATTGCGAGTCAAAAATAATAGTTTGAAATATAAAATGTGCCCATTATCCAAACATGCTGTTTGTCAAAATTCAAAATAAAATGCAATTAATTTTCAAATTATAATGTTAATTTAGCAATCACTGCCAGATGTTGCTGTTCAGGATCTACCAGTTTAGTAGGGCAAGTAGGGCATTAAATTCTATCATTTAACTCATTCACTACAGAATTATCTCATTCCTACAGGCTTAAAGGGATACTCAACCGCAGATTGTGGACGTTTTAATGCCGCGAGAGGGCACCGTGCACGTTACCTGATCATGCCGTTGCCCCACGGGGCGCAAACCTCAGACAGATTGGTAGCCCCACAACATGCACGCTCCGCCCAAACTCGAGCTCTCGTGCGAGATTCGGTCGACTTCGTGCAGTCGAAATGTAATCCCACTTTGTCCAACGGACGCGTTCGACGCACAAACTTTGTGTACGAGTGAATGGGTCTTACGCAATCCTGACTTTCCCCATGCCGCCTGGTGGTGTATCTTTAATACAGGGATAACACGGTTTCCCATGGGCAATGGGTTAACATTAAAGGGATACTCAACCGTAGATTGTAGACGTTTTTATGCCGCGAGAGGGCACCGTCCGGGCCGGAGCGCAAACTTCGGATAGACTGGTCGCCGCGCAACACACACGCTCCACCTGAGCTCGAGCTCTCGTGCGAGATTCGGTCAGATTCGTGCAGTCCGAAATGTAATCCTAGTAGTCCAACGGACGCGTTCGACGCACAAACTTTGTTTACGAGTGAATGGGGCTTACGTAATCCAGCCTTTCCCCACGGTCGCCTGGTGGGGTATCCCTTTAAGTAAAGGCCCTTAGAACTGGCTCTCTAAACACCTTCTGTGTATAAACAAGAAGCTTTCTGATTTATACTTTCTGAAATGTTTGTCTTTCAACATGAAATATGAGTCATTACATGATCTAGTTTTCCAAGATTTTTTAGGTCAAAGTGTATGGGAACTTTTGGGATGATTTTTGTCAAGGTAATTAAAAATGTTGTGTTTGTTAGCTCAGTATTGCAAAATACATGTTGTTAGAAGCTGAGTATTGCAAACTGCAAGTTGCATGGAGAGAGCATTTGAATTTTTGCGATCACACATCCAAAGAAAGATCAGATAATTCTCACAAATTTTTGACTGGACAAATTGCTCTCTCTCTCTTTCTCTCTCTCTCTCTTTCTCTCTCTCTCTCTCGCTCTCACCATCTCAAACTCTCAAGCAAGCACATCTGACCGATGTGCATTGAAGATATAAAAAGATAATTATGAAATTGCTTTAATTACTATTAAAGTTTCCCAGTTCCCGGTAGGTCTTTAATGCTTTGGGATTGCTAACAGGTTATCGAAACCAAAAACTCAAGCACTTGTACAGTTGTGTTGCTGTACAGGTTCAATAAATCGAACAAATTGCTTTCAAAATCATAAATTAAAGATAAAGATGAGCTCTGGTCATGCAATTACAAAATTGTGAAAGAAACTGTCTCAAAGCACTTGGGAAAGGTTGATCATGTCTACATCGAAATTTGTTTGTGCTGTGTGGTTTTGGAATCATCAAAATGATACGAAATTGACTCAATCCTGCTGAAAAGCACATGTACTGCACACAGAAATGGGTATATGGGACTGCACACGCGTGTGGCATGAACAATCTTCCCGAACATTTCAGCTTTCTTGTCATATTTTGAATATGAGGGAATTTGAAGAGCAATCCTTTTTATTAAAGAGACATTGCTTCTATGATGTTCTTCCAAGCTGACATAAAAGGAATGAGAAAGCTCACAAATTATTTTTCACCTATCCCAGAACTCAACCTTCTCTGTGGATAAATAAAGTATGCATACATTTACTAGCAATATTCCCCACACAAAATTGATCAAGAAATTATACAATGTAGGTATCGTTTTAATAACATTTTGTTCAACATTTTGTCCGAGCATAAAAATCCACCCAATAAAGTGTTTGGTGCATTAATTTATTCAAAAGAGATCAAGCGCATGTAAATTAATTTATCAACATTAAACTGAATACTGAATACATACATCTTAACTGAGAATAATGATGAGAAGGAAAGGGTTAATAATTATGTTCTCTCTGTCTCCCCATTGGTAAAATTATGAGAGTGAAACAACCAACAGTTTCACAAGTTTATATTTTCTTTACTTTTCTCTTCATACTGTTCTTTTCTTTTCTTTTTTTTTAATATCAGAAACCACTTAAGCCATGTTTATAAAATAGAATGAAGCTTTTATTGTAAACCTTACAGCTTATTGGCTGAAACTACTACTGAAAAAAAATCCTACCACAATTTCTTATTTTCATGTGAAGTATACTTTGATTAATACTTTGAATATTGATTACTTGTAGATTTTTGGGTTTGGGGGTTTATCATTTTGAGATCATGACTTATCTAAGCACAGTTGAAAAAGAAAACTAACAATGAATGCCAATGATACACATAAAGATAAGATGCAATATTACACCAGCTTGTAGAGTTCAAGAAGTGTTTTTCAATTTAATCATAAATTTTTTTTATACACCTGTGAAAGCCCTAAAATGTTTGCTCTGGAATTTAGGATTTGCTCGTATCACCAATAAATATCTCAAAGGGGTGATTTGCTCAATTTCACAGATGAATTCGATTTAAAACTTACTTTTCACACACAAGGTCCTATTGAATATAACTGAATATTGGAATTATCAAAAGGATAGAAAACACATTTTCAACAAATCGTTGACAGTGACCAACACTGTTAATTTCACTACACCATGCAATAAGGAAGGAATGAAGGATTTAATTGGATTTGATCCAACATTTCACATGCAAGTATTTTGAATGCTTTTGAATGATACTCAAGAGTATGCATGTATTCTCAATGAAATCACGTAGTTCAGTAGTCTGAAAAATCTTGTGGTAATGTTGGAAGTATATTTTATCTCAAAATGTACTACATGTATCTCTCAAATTCAAAAAGAAAATGTACAGTACACTTATCCTTTAACAGCTACAAGCATCACTCTGTTAATCCGTAGAGGAACTTGGTAAACAATTTGCAAAGAAAATAAAATTCAATGAACAATTATCATCAATCATGTTTTGATGGGTCGCAATCAAGTGATTGATTCCATTAATCTTTCCAGGTAATTGTGATAACAATGAGGATGTTTTCACCCATTTCGCTGCCATTGATGAAAACTGGAGTTTGACCCTATTAACAACTTCGTAGATAACATGACCTCAATTAATAGGTCATTTCATCTATGTGTCTACGGCTCTCTGTTCATCTACGGTAGCTTATTTTTTGTTTCCCTTTACCACGCACTCTTCTCTATTGAATTCCTTTATTTGCACTTTCCACTCTTACTGGCAGCCCCCCCCCCCTTCTCTCTTTCTCTCTCTCCTTCTCTTGCTCTCTCGCTCTCTATCTCTTTCCCCCTCTCTCTCTTTCTCTCTCTCTCTATCCTCTTGCTCTCTAGCGCTCTATCTCTTTCCCCTCTCTCTCTTTCTCTCTCTCTCCTTCTCTTGCTCTCTCTCGCTCTCTATCCCTTCCCCCTCTCTCTTTCTCTCTCTCCTTCTCTTGCTCTCTCGCTCTCTATCTCTTTCCCTCTCTCTCTCTTTCTCTCTCCTCTTGCTCTCTCGCTCTCTATCTCTTTCCCTCTCTCTCTCTTTCTCTCTCCTCTTGCTCTCTCGCTCTCTATCTCTTTCCCTCTCTCTCTCTTTCTCTCTTCTTCTCTTGCTCTCTTGCTCTCTATCTCTTTTATCTCTCTTTCTCTCTCCATTTTCCTTTACACTCCCCTTTCTTTGTCCTTCTTTCCATTATTTCTCTTCTCTAAGACTAAACTAAAATGTAGAGCAATCCTTAGATCACTTTTTAGATCTTATTGGTAAACGATCATTTGTGAAATATCTACCTTCCCTAATGAGGCTTTTCATAAAATGCCATATAAAAATAAATAGAATGCACATTTCAAATAATCTTCATAACAGTGGAAAGAAATAAACATTTCAAGACGATCTAGGAGACATGGATGGGTGAGTAAATAATTCAGCATTCTTAGAAAGATCAAATATAAAAGGATGCATTGAAAAGATTAGGGCAACAAATGTTTTACAAATATTTACTTATTTTTTACCGTACATGTATTTACCCTCGGACACTCAGAGATATGATAAAACCTGTATGCATTTCACAGATTCCCATTCTAAAAAGTTCTGAAATGCCCCAGTAAAAAGTCACATACAATGACTCTGTATGACTTCATACTCAAGTTTTTATGATACTTTATTATTTATGGACCTTGTGTGGCGAACCCCTAAACGGCAATCATTGACAAGATAGCGTGCAAATGCACAGAGTGCCAAAACAAGATAGGATATCAACAAACAGTAGCACCATCAAAACAGGATTTGAATGGGACAATATATGTAAGAGGGGCGGGACCACAGATGCTTCAATAGTAGATTACAATTACAAAACAACAACGAACAAATAGATGCTGAGTCCTTGCCAGTGAGGTTCAATGACCTTCAGGCATGTTTACACTAAATGTTTTGGGACATGAGTCACATCTGGAGTGTAAACTGTTCGAGGGATGAATGTAAACAGGGTTGTAGTCTGACTCTGAGTTAGGATGTTGGAATTTAGGGGATTTCATATGACTCACGATTTATGATTCGGGATAAAAAGAAAACATCGCACTAAAACTTTTTGTTTATTGTCTCTGATCATAACTTTTGTTAGATATATATGAGACATGATGACAGCAACACAAACAAAGATACATGACTCACAGCTTCTGAGCAACACAATATTCATATTAGATACAACAAAAATAATTAAAAAGTACAGCTGTATGCCCCTCCCTCTAAGTCTCTCTCTCTCTCACTCGCTCTCTCTCTCTCTCTCTCTCTCTCTCTTTCTCTCTTATTTTTACATGAGTCAAAATTTAAGGACCCTATCAGCAAAAAAAAGAAATACACAGAAGCAGAGGGTGATTTACCTCTGAAAAGCTCTAAAGAGCTCCGGTTAAAAAAGAAAGAATAATACATACAGGCCTATATATAAACCTGAGGAATTCTCACTTTCACAATAGCTTTATATTCAAAACTCTATTTTACTCTAATGCATACTACATTAAGTAGCTTGAGTACCTTGAAATACTAATACTAGTACTAATAGTAATAGTATCCCAAGGTTTCTTGGGCTGGTTTGCAATATAGTCAATTATTTGGCCAAATAACTAGCTCATTTGCAATGGAAAAAGTACTTCATTTAAAGAAATGGGGGACAAGCAAACTCTCAAGCTCTCAAATACATCAGGTGTTGAGATAAGGTTTGGGGTTTTCAACAATTCACTGCCCTACCATGTTCTACTTTTAGACCCAAATCCCAGGAACCCTGGGGTGTCCTCTATATTTATCCCCCAAAATTACTTGCTGAAAAGCCACAAGTGCAGTTCATGTGTTTTGTGTTCTGTGGATACTCAAAGACAAAGAACAAAGTTATGACTGCACTGATGTATTATCAAACTGCAAGTGTTTTTATTCATAGAACAACTCCAATATATACAGTGCATGCACAGGGTAGTTACATAATATACAGCTGGTGTTTGCCTGGAATGGAATGGATTAGTCTATGTTGTTGCAGCAGGGATTAGTAAGATCAGAAACAAGCAAAGAGATTAGGGCAGGAGATTGAAAACAAACAAGACAGATTGTGGGAATGGAATGAGATGAAATGCTCAGGACAAAATATCCCTTTTTTTCTTTAGATAAAAAGTACCATCACAAAAAAAATCAGTTCTCTGACAACCACTTTAATGAACTAGTTTGCACATAAATAGAAATACAAGTATAACTGTTATATGTTACCATTAGATTCAGAACAAAAACTGCTATCAAACCAATTTGAACATGTCAGATTTTGGATTTAGAATCTGATCAAAATGTACAGGTATACAAGTATGTGATGCCAAGCATGTAGCTACACAACCATTTTATATCAAGGAAAAATATGAGAGTGTACATTAACCTGAAATAAAACTATGCTATCAAATGGGGTTTTTTCGGAGTATTTGGGTATAATTATGGTATAAAGCAATATAAAATTTAAGTCACAATAAAAATCAAGAATAAAGAGCAATACAGGCTTGCTCGGAGAAGCAGAACTAGAAGGTGCATAATTAAAACAGTCTATATGATTTCAAACCAAGTTGTATTGAATTTATCTGTAAACTAAACATAACCTTTGTCAATTGATGAAATATGAATTTACCAAAACCCTCAGAAGAATATCCTGAATTAATCAAAGTGATATTAAAGTTGAGACGTAATCACAAGAAATATAAAGACATATAATGCATAACTTTAACATAGTACTCCTGAGTTGGAATAGCTTTCAACATTGTAACCACAATCTAGACATAGATAGAAGACAGAGTAGAATTAAATAGATGGTAGAGGTGTAGCTAAAGAATAGAATTTAAGCCTGAGTCGAATCGATTGGTTAGCCGGTGTTCGATCGAAGACATCGAATCCTGAATTCAGTAGCCACCATGAAAAGAGCAAATAAAAAAAGAAACTCTGTAACGTACAGCATATATACTAGCAGAGAACGTGAAGGCGACTTCAAACTGTTGGCTAACTTTCGCTAATTCGCTCGCGGAGGACGTCGCGCTTTACCTGTGCTTTCTCTATGGAAAAATCGTTTTGTCGTTACGAACTGAAGTTTACGATAATATTCTTGCACTCTCTCTGCAAAGTTTATTTCGTATTGTTTTTTTTTTTTGCATCGAACAAACGTGTTCCATTCAGCTCTCCAAAGACAAAGTAAGATTATTAATTCTTTGAATTTGAATCATTGTCGGGTGTGTCGACAATGAGCATCGCTTCGTGCGACACTAGAGTGATATTTTGGCTAGCCATACGGACTAGAAACTTAAGATTTTGGCTCATCCGCTGTGATTTTTACTAGCCATTGGCTAGCGGGCTATCGTTAATGTCGAGCAGCGAGAGCCCATACATATGCCCGCGATGCCAGCGGACCGGTCACCGGTGCATGGTGCATGCACTGCGTGCAACTGTGTGCAACTCTGTTTTCACCGCCCATCATTTATCGATGCACTGGTATTCAATCGAATCAAAGCCGTCGAATCCGGATTATGAAATATTCGATATGACTCAGGCTTAATAGAATTTATAGCAATTTGCAAGATAGATTGCAAAATAATGTCAAAACATGGCATCATAAAATATGACATAAAATAGACATTGCATCGAACGCATAATAATATAACATTTGAATGTTCAGTCCTTCTTTTCTTTACTGAGTTCACTTCAATGCGTAGAGTTTAGCGTTCATGATAAAAATACATGTAATTATCGTCCTGGGGGTCATTGTTGATATCGCGATCCTCATTGTACACACTTCCATACCATTTTTCCAAAATCGCTGAGTTCACTAGCTGCTGTAATGTTTCAATAGTAGTAGCACATTAATGGCAACTTTATATTCAATGAGGCCATCAAATAATTTCACTGAATCACTTGTTCACAATATATAATAATTTATCAAATCTCCTACAGAATATTTTTTGGTACACATTCTCTTTTCCAATTATACAATATTCCACGCGGCAGAATATAAATCGGTTGTCACTAGGCAGTCCGTCGTCAACAAAATCAAAGCATTACTTATCTCTATTTGGGCAAAGATAAACACAAAACATAATGTCTCACTCGCGTATTCTTCGCTGGATCGAGGTCTGCTTTGGTGAACTTCACAAATATCGTGATGATGTCTAAAGTTGTGTAGACTTTTACAGGCACAAGGTACCGATTGTCTTCCTCGTGCTCTTTGGCTCTTGTGGACATGGGGTCCTCGTCGTTCTCAGTCACTGTGGTCATGGCAGGGTGTTCGCTGACCGTCTCATGGTGATACAAGCACTCCATGTCACTATTGTTCTGCGCTGCTTCTGGCGGGCCGCAGTAATCTAAGTTCGTTGTCTGTGTCATGCTTGGCGGCGTCTGGCTAGCAGTCCTTGATGAGGCCGTGAGGCAGGCCCTCGTTCTCCTCCTCGTGATAGGAGCTTTCGTCGCTGTTCTGGCAGATGTCAGGCTCCTGCGCAGCGTCTGGCTCTAGCAGGCCGTCGCAGAGGCGCTTGTGGTCTGTGATCCTGAAGTCGTTGACATCGCTGTCATGGCTGCTGCTTTGGGGGATATTCTCTCCTTCAATAGATGGGGTGGACAGGGGGTAATCGATGTAATACCCCTCGTCGTCGTCGCCGTCGTAGATTGTGACTAGAGGTTCTTCCTCGACAGCTGGTGTCGGATTAAAATATTTCGAAAAAGCCTCCACTGCGACCTCATAGTTCTCGTGGCCATCCTGACTGCAAACTGAGGGAGCGAGTTCCTCTAACAAATCTTGGAGGGCCTCTCCTCCAAGATATATCAGAAGTCCAAACTTCTGTCTGGCTGATGTTACCCCTGATGCTCGCTAATAATTCTGGAATCCTCCCAGCCACTCCAGCCATCGGGGCGTTGTCTCGTACAACCGAAACCTAAACGGTGGGGGTGGATCCATCTCTGTCTCTCCTCGAAAGTCTGCCTCTCTATCGAATTCCCCTTCTGGTGCCGTTCTCTGGCATAGCTACTCCCCTTTCATTCCGCTGGCTACCTACATTGGGGTTCATACTCTCCCCTTTCTTCTTCTCATTGGAAGCCAGATGGGAGGCATCATCCTCATCGCCAATTTTGTGTTCTGTTGTTACTCAAAGACAAAGAAAAAACTCATGACTGCAATGATGTAGTATCAAACCAAGGAGCTATCACTCCTTGATCAAACTGCAAGTGTTTATTCACAGAACAACTCCAATTTTACAGTGTATGCACAGGGTAGTTACATGATATACAACTGGTGTTTGATGGAATTAAATGGATTAGTGGATGTTGTTGGAGCAGGGATTAGTAAGATATGAAACAGGAAAAGAGATTAGGATAGGAGATTGAAAACAAACAAGACAGAGTGTGGAAATGGAATGAGATGAAATGCTCAGGACACAATAATAATAATAAATTGATATTGATATTCTAGTATAGAAGGCTAAAGTGATGGTAGTCAATGTATTACCAAGGGCAACCAGCATTATTTGTTGGGCTTGTAAGTCATCCTATGGTTAACCAGTTCCGGTTATCAGTTTACTCCGCTCTCCTTCGGTCTATCATATTGCCACTCTCTATAGATCTGTGTTTTCAAACCATTCTACCAGCTCACTTTCCTTCTCTCTCTTTATCTCCCTCTCTCTCTACATATGACATAAATGGTACCCTGGGGTACCAAATAAAAATCTGCCATTTAGTTGAATTATTTATTTATTTTTTAGGGCTGTACCCTGGGTTACCAAAAAGTGGGAAATTATTTTGGTGTGATTTTTTCAACATTCAATTGTGTCCCATGTTCTTGTAAAAAATCCTATAAGTCATGTATTTTTCTCAAATTCATTGTTGTTGTGAGTAATTTTCTATTATCGATTTCTATTTATTCGATTTGAGAGCTAGAGGGCTTGGGCCAGCAGGGTCATAATAACACCATCAGCCTGCTCCTTCTCTTCCCCCGTCACTCGCCCTAAAAACCACTACCACATCAGCGGCCTGCTCGTCCCCCAACTTCTGTATTGCACGATATCGTGCTCTTTCAACTTTCTCGGTCCTTGAAATCTTCCGTCTTTTACGTCCTTTCCCTTTCAGTAAATCTCCGTATCCACCATCACCTTCCACCATTGTCTAAGTTTGAAAGTTTGACAGCTAAAATACAGTAACGATGATGTGATGTTTTTTAGGAAGAAGTGCAATCAAATCAAGTCCTAAAGCCGCGGAAGCTAGCGCTAGCCACTGCGCTTGTGAGCGCTATCTAGCTAACGTGAGCAGCAGTGCATGCACACCATGCATAGTAACACTGCACTGTTAACATGCAGTGGGAATGACTACGTACACGCACTGCAATATGCATAACTATGGGGTTGTACTCGAGTGGCCGTGAGATCGCGCTACACAACGTGGTACCCCGGGGTACCGCGTGGTGCATCATATATATAATATATATAATCGTTCTCTAACTCTCTCTATCTCTTTCTCTATCTCTAGCTCCAACTCTCGGTCTCTGTATCTCTCTGTCTCCATCCCTCTATCTCTCCCACTCTTCTCTTGCTCACCCCCCCATAATCTCCTTTCTCTTTCCATTAAACCTCCTCCCCTGAATTTAGGGGGAACTACTGGCCCAGGCCCACCCTCCCCCCACCCCCTCCCCTTGAAACCCAAATGGCATACCTCAAATGTACACTCCTAAAAATCTGCCCCTTCCCTTTTCAAATTTTATACCCAAGATGCACCTGTGGTAACTATTTGGGGGGCTTGCTTGTAAGAAACTTTTTCTGAAGTGTGCCCCACCCCATTTTACAAAATCCTGAATTTGCCTCTGATATTTGCAACCCCAGTCTGAAAGAAAAATAGACTGTAGAGACTCTAGACTAGATAGAAGATGCACAGGCTTTTAAAGGGATACGCCACCAGCAGCCGTGGGGAAATTCAGGATTGCGTAAGCCCCATTCACTCGTACACAAAGTTTGTGCGTCAAACGCGTCCGTTGGACTACTAGGATTACTTTCTGGACTGCACGAAGCCGACCGAATCTCGCACAAGAGCTCGAGCTCAAGCGGAGAGTGCATGTTGCGCAGCGAACAGCCTGTTCGAAGTTTGCTCCTGCGGGGCAACGGCATGATCAGGTAACGATCACGCATACTCTCTCGCGGCATAAAAACCTCCACAATCTGCGGTTGAGTATCCCTTTAATCATACTGATTCCTAATTTCTGTTTATATTGCACAGGTTTTAACCTGAATATCTTTTATAATCCACACAAAACATATCAGGCTTTTCATTTGTATTTTTAAAAATAAATTTAAAAATAATAAGAAAAAAATGTTCTTGTCAGTCTCTGTGTCATCACAGAGTCTTTTTTTCATCAACAGCCTGGTCTTTACATTCATGTTGAATGTTTATGACTGTCATCACATGACCTCTTGTCACATGACTATGTTCCCTATCATGTGCTCCCATGTGTGTTTACACCATTAGAATCGTGAAATTTCTCACGTAAATGTCACAGAGTTCATTATGAAAACATGCAGCTGGATAAGTTTGCCTGTACAACTGATCCTCTCTCTTGCTTTAGTTTGGAACGAACAGGATATCAAGTCATTCATGATACATCATAACAAGGATGCGACCTTTGACCTTGATGAAATTATGTTGTAAGTGATGTAAGCAAGACAGAACTGGGGGGTAGGGCACATGAACCCACCTCCCCTCCCCGATCCGCCCATGCCATAATACTTTTTTCTTTGTTTCTGTTTACTAAGCTGCTTCTCTAGTCATTTGCCACCCACAATGCAACACTCTACAAGACTATTTACACTTGGTTTTTTTTTAAACCCGTACTATCCTTAACCCCAGACTATTTTTTTTTTTCGCTGTTCTCATTTGCAGTTTAAGTCCCATACTATCTCCCTAACCAGAGTGCTTAACCCCACCTTTTGACATTTAACCCCACCTTTTGACATTTAGCCTCACCTTTGGTGGGGCTAACCCTGCTTGTTTTGAGGTCTAAAATAGTCCCGTACTATCGTGGAGTTAGCCCACTTTGGTAAAATGCAATGTGAACAGAAAGTGGGCTAAGCTACGTCCTGTACTATCGGTGGGGCTAAATCCTCGTTCAGCCCCACCGATAGTATGGGACAAAGCAAAATTTGTAAAAAGCCTAACTGATCAGGAGTAATAAAAGGGCCAGAGAGTGACAGCATTTTCACAATTATATATATGTATACAGTCAAACCTGCTTTAGCGACCACCTGTATAGAAAGACCACCTGTCTATAAAGACCACAATTTTCGTTTCCCTTGAACAATGTTTCTCATTGAAAGGTGTATTAAAGGAACCTGTCCATAAAGACCACGTGCTCATAAAGACCGCTTTTCTTGTCTCCCTTGAGTGGTCTTTATAGACAGGTTTCACTGTATGTTGTTCTGAAAGAAAGAGGGAAAATCAGATAAGCGGATTGGTGAAAATTTGAAAAATTCAAAAAATGCAATAAGAAAGATTTGAATTTTGGAAATTTGTAAATCGCTATACATATGGGAATTTCAAATTGGCCGAATCAGTATTAAATATCAATGAAGTAGTGGCAGACAACTCCCCCATTTGCACCAACACACAAAATTACTAAAATATAATTTTTTTCAAAATGCATTTATACTCAGTAGGATCTTTTTCTTTTAAGAGGACCTGGAACAATATGCTATCTACAAGATATTTTGAGTACTGCCCCAAGGGAAAAGGCGCTTAGGAGAAAACTGCAAATAAATCATTTTTTAATGTAGGACAAACGAGTGAGATCAAGAACACTGCCTCTCGTCAGTTCTTTTAAATAATGATTTTTAGTTTTCAGAGCCAAATATGGAATGAAATTGTTGAGAGAGGAACATACTCCATCAAACTTTACAAAGTTTGACAACTTTCATCATGCTCCTACAGATGATATTTGA
This sequence comes from Heliocidaris erythrogramma, assembly GCA_025617745.1. NCBI lineage: Eukaryota > Metazoa > Echinodermata > Echinoidea > Camarodonta > Echinometridae > Heliocidaris > Heliocidaris erythrogramma. Next base: position 44,303,966 of record CM046858.1, on the reverse strand, counting down.
ACAAAGTATTTTGCGGTCTGCATCAGGATTAACAACCCTTGCATAAACATCATATGATTAGCTCATATGAGGCACTTCACGCTAATTTTTTACCACGGCAGCACAAAAAAAAAGTGATGAAAATTTATTATCTACCCACTCTCATCGGAACTCTGGAGCCAACCTATCAGCCAATGAACAATATATCTGTTACCACAGAGGAGTCTCCTCTGACAAAAAATTCCAAGAAATCATCTGAATATGGCACCCATCCACAGGAAATTCACTTCCATAACTATTTGCTGACTTTGACATTGGATTATTCAGACAATTTAATGTGTAGTCTCAAGAAACAGACATTTTAATAATTTTCTGTTTTTATGCAATATGATGGTACCTTTGTGCTGTGCTGAGAAGATAAAAACTTTGAAGAAAAAATAAGTGAGGAAACCAAATCAAGGGAAACAAAATTATAGGGGGAAAAGGCTCTTTATAAGTAAAAGATGCTACCATCAACTAGCAAGGATGTACTACCCACCCCCCACTTGAGTATGTTATTTACCAATTTCAGTGCCGGTGCGATGCCAGGTACGTGGGCCGTAATTCTCAGCGGTTGGCTGATCGCATTAAACAACACGTCCCCCGTCTATTCGGAACCGTACAACCAATCAGCGCACGCAGCCCGTCCGTGCCTGCAAATCTGAAATGCACATTAACAGACCAAAGATAGCCAAATGCGATTCAGCGATTGGTCTCCACTTGCTGAACAATCCAGCTTGCGCACAAAGCTGTGTCGACGATCAATTCTCAATTATGTCCCGGGCCAGAAGCGCAGCGCATTTACGCTTTCTGGAAGCCACCTACATTCAATCGCATGAACCCCTTCTGTGCAGACAAAAGTTTGTCCAAGCTTTGCAATTGTTCTGAAATTACGGCGTCTGGGTTGCATCGGGTTCATCTAGTTGATTTCGAGTAATTTGTTATATACAGTTAAAAACAAAATTATTCATACCCCTTGGAAAATTATAGTTTTTTGCATTTTTCCTAAAAATGAATGGTTAAATGAAGTTACTTGCACATCACTTTAATACATTTAGTTATCATCTGCAAATGAATGCCGTTTCCGGTTTCACCTCATTTGCATAACAGTAGAAAAGGTGAGTTATCCAAACTGGGCGATGTTCAAAATTATTCATACCCTTGGTGATTTATTGACTTTGTCAATCAGTATGAATCCGATCCTTGTGATTAATGCTTGTAATTCACTTTATTTTAATACACCGTCACAAGGCTTCCCGGAGGGGTCTCTGCTGGGATATCAGGCCAGTACCTGTTCTCCAATGGCTCAATCTCCTTGAGGATGTGTCCTCACATGCCTTCACCTGACCTTCAGGGAGTTCATTAGATTTTGTGTCCTACAGGTGATGCAGTTATCGACTTCATGATGACAGGACTATGATATTGAAATTTTCGGTCATTTATTCCATGCATTTTCATGAAAATTCTGTATCTACTTATGAAGCAAAGCACCATTCCTGAAGAGCCCTTCCCTTTTGCACTGCCTGTGGGAGGGTTCACCTTTATTCATTGGCCCCATTCTTAATCAGAGTGCTCAGGAAGGCCATGTTGGTGATATTAAAGTCATTGCATGACTCTAACGTCAGGTCACCATGAATAACAGTATGTAACCTTTGAGTACCATACACATCCCACATTGACTGTTACTGTATATCAATCTTCATATGGTATATTCTTTGTATCTTTGGTATGAAAGCTACAATCCTTGATATCAAAATGAATGTAAACCGAATTTATACCATATGCCCTCCATGTTACCAGCTGCAGTGCACAAAATGCTACCACTTTGACAGTGCACTGGAAAATAAAGATCAGTATTTTAAGCTTCACTAGAGTACCCACTTGCAGGTGTCCATATCAAAAGTGTGTCAATCAGTGTAACTGAATAAACTGATAAAATTGGCACCATCCAACCTTTAGACAACTACCATGGCCTCCCTAAACATTCTTAATAATAATGGAACAAAAGTATCAGGAAATACCTTCCCTTGACAGTGCAACAGTGAATGCCTCTAGGGAAGTCTCTCCAGGAAGAGTGCTTCAACTTAGATACAGAATTGTCATTAAAATGTAAGGAATATTAACGAAAATATCAATATCATAGTCCTATCCTCATGACGTCTAAAACTACACCACCTGCAAACACAAAATCTGCTTTAAATCCATCGAATCCCCTGAAGACCAGGTGATGGCATGTGTGGACAACATCCTCAAGGAGATTGGGCCATTGGAGACCAGGTATTGGCCTGATATCTCAGTAGAGACCTCCAGAAGCATTGTGACAGTGTGAAGAAAGTGTTACGAGCATTAATCACAAGGACTGGATTCATACTGATTGACAAAGTCATTAGATCACCAAGGGTATGAATAATTTTGAACATCACCCAGTTTGGATAATTCACCTTTTCTATTGTTATGCAAATGAGGTGAAACCAGAAACAGCATTCATTTGCAGATGATAACCAAATGTATTCAAGTGATGTGCAATTAAATTCAGTTAACCATTCATTTTTAGGAAAAATGCAAAAAACTATAATTTTCCAAGGGGTATGAATAATTTTGTTGTTAACTGTACATGTACCTGCGTGATAACCTGATGAGTGCAGGTCGAAAAGCTTTGTTACCATGTCTCTTTTTCGTGCCATACTGAAATTTTGTAGTACCAAGAAATTATTTGTGTAAAAGATGGTTATTAATAGAGTTGGAAATATGAACAGGTTTGATTATTGCATGTATACTGTAAAAAAAAAAAAAAAACTTTCCCATTCAAGAAACTTTCTGTGAATTTTGCCAAGTTTGCAACTGGTCTATTATTCATAGGGTTTCATCTCACAAAATAAATGAATCATAACAAGTTTTCTCATCAAGAAAGTTCTGGTTATCAGAGTCAGTTAACTCAAGACCTGAAGCAGCAAGACTATCTGTCTTTCCATTCACATCAAAGAGTCTTCTGATTGGTCAGTTCTGCAAGCAATGCACCGAAGTCCAACTATAGTTCTTTCAAAAGTTTGTTGAACTGGTGACTGTTGGGCCAACAAACTTCTGAACATAAAAAATACATAAATTGCAAAAAGTGAAAGTAAATGAAATATCTGAGTCTCATTGACACCTTTCAAGGACAGATCCTTCTGCTGGATGATTCCAGGGCACAACTGACCCCCACCCCCCCCCCTTAACTAAAGTGGCTTACTTTATGTACACAACCCCGAAAGGTGAAACAACCTGCAGCCCCCCCCCCCCGTCCTCCCTTTCACATTTTTAACCCAAGAGGCATCTGAACAAAAATTAAATTATCAAGAGGTTCTGGGAGGAAGTTTATAGCACCAAAACATGTATATTGTTTTAATACAATTTTGTTTGGCTTATCAGACTTTTTTTAAGTCAGACATATGATAATCCACAGACAAAATTATTTTATAAAAGAGCAAGAAAAAACAGTGGACAAGAATTGAGAATAGCAGTATGAGAAGAATAACAGAAAGTCAAATAAAAATAACAGGAACCCATTGAGCTGGAAATGATGGCAAGCACCTATCGGCAATCACACAAATGGAATAGAGTGTTGGTAGAACACGATATATTCTTTAATGCTTTATGAAAATTAGAAAAGTACAGCATCAAAGGTTACACGTGGGTCTACTTATCCTGTCACCTGGTCTTAAAACACAAAGAAATTCCTTTCATTTGAGACATCAGGAATCTTTAAAATAGCTTGATGACTCAACTTAGCTCGGAACATGTGTCTCGAAAAGCTACTGATACAGGACAAGCTACTGATACAGGACAAATGACCCATTGTACATGTATGTCTGGATAAGTTGAACTTTGGTTGACCAAGGAGTTATCACACACAGTCTGTGATAACTCCTTGGGTTGACTAAGTACAGTTATATGTTGCTAATTGATTAATCCTATCCAGAAGTCTCTAGATGGCCTTTTAAATCCCCTTGTTAATCCCATTGACAGAAGTTGCTAATTGCACAATGGAGAGTGCTTCATTGGGTGGTGACTTTCAACCATGTTATGTTCAAACATTCAAGATATTTCTTCTGGGAGCTCTTTTCCAATGTTCAACAACAACGACAACAAAGTGAGAAGAAGGAAAATACATGAATTTCCTGGACTTCCGCAGCTAACAAAAATTAATCTTACAAACTAGTGAGATTCTGATCATTTTTAAATCGCATGATGGTGCATTATTTTGTATAACCAAGGTCGGAGGAGTGATCTGCGCTCTAACCCAGATCAGCTGACTGAAGCAAGTTCAGAAAATTGATTCTATATATCCCACGTGTGAACAGTCACAAAATCTCACTCTTTTATGTGTGTGTGTATCAATGGGCTAAACTATTATTCCTTTCATTACATACCAATATATAGCAAAGAATGTCAGGATTAGTGAAAAAATGACATGCTTTAGCAAGTGTCCTTGACCACGGCATTCTTTTTCTTTTATTCATCAAAGTTTCTTTGCATTGCATGAATAGTTCTGAATCATTTCATGAATTTGCATTGAAATAAAAGCACAACCCACTATTTCTGATATGTCACAAGGCATGCATGTATATGACTAAAAATGCAATGTGAAAAAGTGGGTTAAAAGTTAATAGTCGACTTCACTTGAGATCAAAGAAAAAACTGTAGCCTACATGTACAGTCTCAGTGGCACATCAAAGCTCTGCAGGTACAGTCAAACCTGCTTTAGCAACCACCTGTATAGAAAGATCACCTGTCTATTAAGACCATAATTTTCGTATCCCTTGAAAAGTGTTTCTCATTGAAACATGTATTTAAGGAACCTGTGCATAAAGACCACCTGCTCATAAAGACCGCTTTTCTTGTCTCCCTTGAGTGGTCTTTATATACAGGTTTCACTGTAGTAGCATTTTGACACTATCATCGGGGCGCTGCCACCTGGGGTTGCAAACGCACTGTGGCCCGATTTCACAAAGGAGGTTTGGTTTACCGTGGTTTAAACCCCCTCCCGTGTTTTTCAAGAGTACGTGCGCACGGAATCCGATCCAACCATATATTTTCTTTGAGCGCGTGCATGGGCAATGTGCGCTTATTTTAGTACGCTTACGGAGGTTTAAACGTTACCCATGGTTTAAACCTCCTTTGTGAATTCGGGCCTTTATGTCACTATACGTGTTGTGGCAACAATGTCTTTTGAAAGCCAGGGGAGCGTTTCATCAAGCGTTTTTGTCAGTGATTTTTACCGACAACTGTTATAAGCTACTGAAATCCTTGCATCTGATTGGCTGAGAGCAAATATGTCAGTGAAAATCACTGACAAATTGCTTGATGAAACGCTCCCCAGATGGGCACTTAATATGAAATGTAAAATGATGAATTAATGCCCTTCTTGCTCTGAGAAGATGATGTCATCAAACAAAAAGTCATTTTCTGGAATGTTTTCATCCTAGATTATCTTAATATTTTGCAGAGGAGAGGATGAATAAATGAACTTGCGATGTGAAGTTTATTGGAATGATTGGACAATAGTTACATGTATAGCCCAAAATGTTGCTCCTATAAAAAAAAATGTTAATTTTGGTAGATATAATATCAGACATTATTTGGAGTACAAAAACTCTCACTTAGATGACTTTTTAACAAATTTTTTTTTTAATCAAACAACGATTTTTGAGTGCTTTTTTTGTTGTCGCATCAACAAAATCAACAACAAACTTACTTACAGTACATGTACATATTTCAGTTGTTTATTTAATAAAAAATTATTCATCTGTTTTTTTTAATTAAGGCGATTTTAATTGTGCTAACCAACCGTGTTGCTAACAAAGAATTTGTTTGCGAGCAAAAGAGATTTTTCTCCTCACTACAACAGGTGGAGTGTATGCGCCCTGATCAACCATGCTCAAGTGATAGTCACAATGTGCTATTAAATGCGATAGTGGAAAAGCAATCCTGGTCTTGGCCTATGGTGCTCAGCCAAGCTATAGAAAAGATTGAGTCTCAGGCAAGCTCTCAAGATGAAGAAAATTATAAATGAAGTAACTAATAACCTATACAGGTTCTTGACCTTAAGTTCAGGACCATTAACCTCCCAAATACCCCTTGCATTGCACACATTGTGTCAATAAGTAGCTATTTAGGAGCCTCTTATACCACCCCAGTGTAAATCGTAAGCCAATTCAAGTATTGATTCTTCCCCGACCACAACTCCAACGTTCTGGGAATCGACTCGATTATCTCCACATCTGATTGTGAGGAAGTTTACGGGGAGGAAGGACTTGTCTACGCCAATTCACGAACTAATCTTAGGCAAAATGATCGTTTTGAGCGGCGGCTGGCTCCCAGAGGATATTTGGAGTAAAAGGAAATAGGGGGCTCTGACATGAAAATCAACAATTGCATTATTAGCATTCCTCAGTGGCTAATATCACTTCTCAGAAACTGTCATTGCATTGTTGTATTGAAGGTATTTAAAGAGCGAAAGAGAGGCAGGGAGAGTAATCATAATTTAGAAAGAATGCACTCTCTTTCTACTCATCAACAATTGAATTTAGATAATTTCCTTTCTATACTGTCACGGAAGAGCATTCTTAGTATCCTTTCATATCGATTAGCGTGCCAAATATGACGACTTCAATCTTAATCCCCCACAAGGCATTACTAATGAAGTTGTTTACTCGGTGCAATGAATTACATGATATTATTTGAATGGAAACAGACGTATTTCATATCTTACATTTGCTTTTTTCCTCTCAAGGCATTTTCAGTCAACAAATATTTGTCAGCAAGTTCAAGAGAGCACATTTTGCCAAAGCTACATTGAACTCACATGTTATTATTCTAAAGCCTCTTTCACACCTCATAAAACAAATGACGGGGCTTATTCAAACCATTTTACTTGTAAATGTGAACAGGTTTTAAAAAGAATAATCAGCTGCCGGTACATGTTTACACAATTAAACATCAAGAACATAAAATGTTAAATAGTAGCTTTCATATTTGCTGAGAGATATCATCAGAATTATTAATTCAACATCTAACTTTTAATGACCACAAAAAACGACTTTTCATCAACTATTTGTATGTATGATTAATCGGAATGACATCATCAGAGAGTGTAATGAGTAAAACAAACAATGAATCAATGGAATTATTAACAAGACCATGAAACCACAAATACATTCACATCACCTAATTAATGCATTTACATGTAGGCCTAATTGGTCATGAAAAGAGGCACATGATACCAAATCGGGGCCCATGTCTTATAATAAGTTGCGATTGATTCAAATCAATCGCAACTCCACAAATATATTCACATCACCTAATTAATGCATTTAGGCCTAATTGGTCATGAAAAGAGGCACATGATATCAAATCATGGCCCTGTCTTATAATAAGTTGCGATTGATTCAAATCAATCGCAACTCCACAAATATATTCACATCACCTAATTAATGCATTTAGGCCTAATTGGTCATGAAAAGAGGCACATGATACCAAATCGGGGCCCACGTCTTATAATAAGTTGCGATTGATTCAAATCAATCGCAACTCCACAAATATATTCACATCACCTAATTAATGCATTTAGGCCTAATTGGTCATGAAAAGAGACACATGATATCAAATCAGGGCCCTGTCTTATAATAAGGTGCGAATGATTCAAATCGATCGCAACTCCACAAATACATTCACATCACCTAATTAATGCATTTAGGCCTAATTGGTCATGAAAAGAGACACATGATATCAAATCATGGCCCTGTCTTATAATAAGTTGCGATTGATTCAAATCGATCGCAACTCCACAAATACATTCACATCACCTAATTGATGCAGTTAGGCCTAATTGGTCATGAAAAGAGACACATGATATCAAATCATGGCCCTGTCTTATAATAAGTTGCGATTGATTCAAATCGATCGCAACTCCACAAATACATTCACATCACCTAATTGATGCAGTTAGGCCTAATTGGTCATGAAAAGAGGCACATGATATCAAATCATGGCCCTGTCTTATAATAAGTTGCGATTGATTCAAATCGATCGCAACTCCACAAATACATTCACATCACCTAATTGATGCAGTTAGGCCTAATTGGTCATGAAAAGAGGCACATGATATCAAATCAGGGCCCTGTCTTATAATAGGTGCGAATTATTCAAATCGATCGCAACTCCACAAATACATTCACATCACCTAATTAATGCAGTTAGGCCTAATTGGTCATGAAAAGAGGCACATGATATCAAATCAGGGCTCTGTCTTATAATAAGGTGCGAATGATTCAAATTGATCGCAACTCCACAAATACATTCACATCACCTAATTAATGCAGTTAGGCCTAATTGATTTGAATATAATAGAGAAAAATCCAACAAGCTTAACACTGAAAATTTCATCAAAATAGGATGTAAAATAAGAAAGTTATGGTATTTTAAAGTTTCACTTAATTTTGCAAAACACATCCTGCTCAGTATGCAAATGAGGGAACCAGTGACGTCACCCACTCACTATTTCTTTTGTATTTTATTATGTGAAATATAGAATATTTTAATTTCTGCAGATTTCACAATTAGGAAGGTCTCATTGAATTGTGTATAGGTTGCAACAATGGCAATTATACATGTTCAGCGAGGAATCAAACCTTGTTTCACATTATAACAAGGAAAAATTAAAATATATATTCGTATTTCATGTATAAATAAAATACAAAAGAAATAGTGAGTGTGTGACGTCACTGGTTCCCTCATTTGCATACTGAGCAGGATGTGCATCATATAACTGTTTTGCGAAATTAAGCGAAACTTTAATATACCATAACTTTCTTATTTTACATCCTATTTTGATGAAATTTTCAGTGTTATGCTTGTTGGATTTTTCTCTATTTATTCAAATCAACTTTTTGTTACGGTGGACTTGGCCTTTAATACAATAAGGTGCGATTGGTTCAAATCGATCACAACTCTTTATAAGACGGGCCCCAGATGTATAGTTTTTCTGTGAAGAATATCAAACTGTCCTTTTTTTCTAATGTGATATCGTCAAATGACATCATCAGAAAAAGACATATATCAAAACCACAAGTGCTTTCATCATCTAAAACATTTAACTGGCCATGAAAAAGATGTATATGTACATGAAATTAAAATCAGAGGTGTAATTTTCCTATGAAGACAATTGGCTACTTCTCAATGCACTGTCACTGCCAAATACTGATTGGAACACCAAGTTAGCCTCATTCAAGCCAAAGTTATTTTTCATCTACTTTTAAGGAAATATGCATACTGCTAGAGGTTACTAGGAGACAGATTAATGAAGAAAAATGTATGTCATTCATTAAATCACTCTTGAAATTATCATTTAATGCAAACTCAAGCCTATTAACAGAATTACTTTCCATTATTCATGCCCAGGAGAGTGTGGAAAGGTAGACTAGATCTATTAGAGTGAATGTCAATGCCCATTAGGTCATTCACCCCATTCTTCAGGAGCTTCATTTATGCAGTGATGTATGATTAATGAAAGAAGGCGGCTGAGTTACATGGTTCTTCAAAGGGATCCTAAGCTTTCCCACTCATCCCTCATGAATGAATGGCCAGCTCAAGGGGAAAATACAAAGTGACCCATAATAAAAAATTGCTTAATTAAAGGAAGAGGCGGCTGAGTAACACAGTACTTCAAAGCGATGCTAAGCTTCCCTCATGAATGGATGGCCAGCTCAAGGGGGAAAGTACAAGGTGTCTCATGAAAAAGAATTGTGCATAATCAACGAAAGAAGGTTGCCGAGTTATATAGTACTTCAAAGCGATGCTAAGCTTCCCTCATGAATGGATGGCCAGCTCAAGGGGAAATACTAGGTGACTCATGAAAAAAACTTTGCTTAAGTAAAGGAAGAAGCGGCTGAGTTACATGGTAGCTCAAAAGGATGTTAAGCTTACCCACTCATCACTCATGAATGGATGGCCAGCTCAAGGGGAAAATACAAGGTGTCTCATGAAAAAGAATTGTGCATAATCAAAGAAAGAAGGTTGCTGAGTTATATACATGTACATGTAGTACTTCAAAGGGATGCTAGCATTCCTACTCATCCCTCATGAATGAATGGCCAGCCCAAGGGGAAATACAGGGTGGCTCAAGAATAAAGTTGTTGTGCTTGACAATGAAATAGACCTCACTATGGATGGGACTCTGCTAAGCCTTTACACAATTATTCTCTAAAAACTGTATCTTCCCACTCATTCCTAATGAATGAATGGCTAGGTCAAGGGAAAATACAAGGTGGCCCAAGAAAAAAAAAGGTCGAGCTTGACCATTCAAGAAAAAGCCCTACAAGAAATCTTAACAGATGAGGCTCTGTTCAGAACACACATGTATTCATTTTCTTCTCAACAGTAACTCAAGGTTATGTGATGTGTGCCTTTAATATTGTAAAACAGGTTGAATATGAACTCATGCCTGGCCATCTCAGGGGGAAATACAAGGTGGCTCATGAAAAAAAAGGGTATGCTTGACCATCAAAAAAATCTTACTACGGATAAGAACACAGAATTGTTCTCTTCTATCAAACCCCGTACATATATGCATGTCATATCTAAGGGTTATGAGAATTGACCCTTTGTTACAAGATGTTACACTTTTAAAAAGTAAATTTAGGTCAGCACATTGGCGGAAAAAAAGATACACATAAAGCTTGAAGACAGGTCTGGAAACAGTAAATTGATGACGTCAATGACGATGACATCATCAATGCTGAATGCACATTTCTACCTGTGTAAGAGCAGACATGAATACCTGTACAAGGTAACTAATGAAAAAAAAAATCTCTCTTCCAATGATATTGGTTGTAATTAAGAAAGCAGGTGCATTTAAATATTTATTGGTTATTCACAAGAACATAAACCTATTAAAAATGCAATTTAAATCTCACTAATTAGTATGATTTCTTTCATTTGACCAACAAACAAACAAAAATCTAGATTAAAAAACAAAATAGTAAAATATCAGCGATACTTTTCATGGTGAAGAAGTGAATTGTAAGGTAGTTTTTTAGGGCTACACCATGTAATCTTTCAAGGAATAAGAGCCCTGAAAAGAATTTTATTCATGGCTGCAATCTCATTCTGGTCACTGGTGGCATTATTATTCTTCCAAATAAGCACCAGGCGGTGCTATTGTTTTCTCTGAATAGAGAACAAGCACCACTATTTTCGCTGAATGATAGCTCCCCTATTAAAAATCTGGTATTTAGTTAAGTATCAGCGATACTTTACATGGTGAAGAAACTGAATTTTTGTTCAAAAATCCATTTTGGAATCTCACTAATTGCTCTGTTTATGAAACCACCAAGATAACACGACCAACTTCCATGAGTCCACCCATGTAACGAAGAAGGGACATAGACCCCGTTTACAACTTGCAGGGCCGGGTCGACCCTAATTGCGGTACTCGGCCCCTCAATTTCGTGCGTTTACAGTAGCAGTCTGGGGCCGGCCTAAATTATAACCTTTCAATATTACTGATTTTTTTTTTTAGCTAGCATGCCGGACGACGGACGATCGAACACCACAGCTGCCCGCTTAACTTATCAGATAATTTCATATTTTTCTACGATCGAGAAGACAAGAGGATGGATGAGGAAGGTCGTATTCGTAGAATTCAAAGGTATAATCATGACAGGAGGATGAGGAGAAAGCAATATCATGACGTCATAATTCGATGATGTCATGATCGCTGCTATTCCGGGATCGCATTTGCTACCGCATTTGGCTCCGCGTACGTTTACAGTGAAAGAAGGCTGGGCCAAGACTACCTCCAGAGCTGGTCCAAATGCGAGGCCACTTTTGGTACCGCATTTGGCCTTTTGAGATTTTACAGTGAAGTTTAGGCCAGCCTCGGCCCAGGCTAACTTTCACTGTAACGGGGTCATACACTGTTGGTCGAAATGACCTGCTATATAATCCAAAGGTGGAAAAAAAAACTATATTTATTTTGATACACTGTGTACTGCTGACTTACGTGTAATTGGATGCAGACCCAAGTTCACATTTGCAATGGCCTGTAATCATTAGTATAGATCAGTCTAGACAAGATGAAGGTTCATCTGATCACTTTCCTCTGAGACCTGGATTACATCAGTGTCATCACCAACCTCTCTAGTCTCTAGACATCAATGATTGTCATCCCAGCTAAACATCATGTAACCTCATTCATACCAACAATTTAACTTGGGTCGGCCTGTGGTACACCACATTCAGACTGATGATTTGACTCTAAGACCTGCCTTACATCTGGTGTACAGTAAAGCTTTATCACCAACCTCTTTTTCTCTAGACCAAGAATGTCATCCCAGCTAAACATCGTAAAACCCCATTCATACTGGTGTTTTAATTTGGGTCAGTGTGTGTTCTGACACAGGGCTGATACAAGAACCAGTGTGGTACAAATACTATTATTTTAACTACCGGTATATAACAAAAAACTTTTGGAACATTGAAAACAACAGCTATTTTTTAGGCAAGAAACTTCTGCAAAATTGCTCAATTTCAGTGTTGCAGTTCAAAAAATTCAAAGCAGGAAGCTTTCAAGGAACTAGAAAACTCCAGAAGTTCATATAAGTTTCAGATATATATACCAGAACAGCAACGTTTGCATGCACACAATGTGTACACCATCTCCACTCACTGTGGAGTACATGTATTCCTATTAAATTCCTACTAAAATGATCAGTGTGACACAATGTCACTCACAATTGCTTTGTAGACACTTTATCTTTAACTCAAACTTGATCATTTTTTCTTTTGTGCATGTCTGAGAAAAGCTGGAGTACATTATAAAGGGCAAATAGAAAGTAACTTTTCAAGAAATTTGTAAAAGAGCCACTACCCCAAAAATAGAGGTGTCGTGGTCTAGTGGATACGTCACCGGACAGTGGATCTCCTGGTTCGAGGTTCGAGTCCTGCAGCGGCACTAATGTCCTTTGGCAAGACATTAATCTACATTTGCTACTCTCCACCCAGGTGTAGTAAATGGGTACCCGGTAGGAATTTATTTGTTGAAAGCTGTAAGCACCGAATTGTTTGTTTGTTTGTTTTTTGTTTGTTTGTTTGTTTGTGTGTTTGTTTGTTTGTTTGTTTGTTGGTTTGTGTACAAGATAACTAGAGAACGGGTGAACGGATTTGCACCAAATTTTCAGGGAATGTTCGGATAGTGACAGGAAAGAATCAATTAGATTTTGGTGATGATCAGTTGACCCCTGCAAATTCTGTGTGACCTTGAAGTTTTGACCCAAACTTCAGTTCGGATAGTGACAGGAAAGAATCGATTAAGAAAAGAATCGATTAGATTTTGGTGATGATCGTTTATAGGAACTTCAGTTCGGATAGTTTTTTTTTGTTTTTAAGAATATTTTATTACTTCCTTTTTCAAAATAACATTTTTCACAATAATCAAGTTAAAATACACAAACAAATATATTCACATGCAGTATCATTGTGCCAAATTACATAATAACAATAAGTAACCATAATATTTTACATGCATGTATTAAATAGTAGATTTGGAAGTTTTTATTGCGATAAAAAAAGGAGAAAAATATAATATATAAAATATAGTGACAGGAAAGAATCGATTAGGGAAAGAATGCAACTACTCTGTAGCGCCGCTAAGGCGTGGGTCTGCCGCCTTTGACGGCCTTTCTAGTTCAACTTGATACTTGGAAATCCAATAACATACAGCTATATGGTTCTTTAAATGGAATCTAGGCCACTTCATACCTGCATATTGCATTCATTTCAAATAATTTGTAAAAGAGCCACTACCCCAAAAATATTACAACTTGATACTTGGAAATTCAATAACATACAGCTACATGGTTCTTTAAATAGAATATAGGCCACTTCATACCTGCATTTTGCATGCAAAACAGCAACAAAAATTGTTTAAATACACCCAACTTCTATAAGGCCAAATGAAAAATATTCTTAGTTTCTCGTCCCCGCCCGCATCCTTTTTTGCACCTGCCTCCTTTTTTTGTCGATATTTTTGTTTAAAAAATTTTTTAAATAATTAAATCACCAACATTTTGCAGCAGGCCCCTAAAATTATAACTTGATGCCTTTTGGGGGTTTAAAGGGACCCCAGAAGAATATAAATATGTATAACGGGAAGCCGTGCCTAATAACATTTGTATGTGCGGCGATCATCTTAGAAAAATATAAAATATAAAAAAACATGGTACCCCCTCCTAATTTTCGAAAAATCCAGGCAAGAAACTAGGAATCAATTTTACTTGGCCTAAAAGTCTTGAACTTAATTCATGGAAAGTAGTTATTCACGCAGCAACAATGTGCTACCTGTAGGTTATAAATACACATGATGTACCTTTCATCCATTTCTCCCAAATAGATACCCGGGTGTGCTCAACTATACTGGTATAGATAAATATAGATCCTATAGATAAAGGATGAATTATTATGTTTTACTCAAGTAGGATCATTGGAACAATTTGATATTCCATGAAATACTTAACGTCGAGTCATGTCTAAATTCCTTTCAAAATTTGAATCAGATGTTAAAGAGAAAAACAGGGGGAAATGCCATGGATATTTTCATATTTATCCTACTTGCTTATACTGTATTAAAAGTCACAGACATTTTCACATTGATAAACCTTTATAAACATACTGTACATGTAATGTATGGCACATTCAGGCACCTGGGAACGATTTTGTTACCCTGCGGGTGCCGTGAGGAACAAAAAAGGTCCTCGGCATTTTAGGGTCTCTTTTTAAGTCCAATAAATCTCTGACAAGCAAAAAAAAATCCTCAGCCTTTTGGGGTCTCTTTTTAATTAATTTTTAGCTGAGTAGTACCCCCAGCACCCCTGGCTCCCAGGGGCCTGGGCACAAAATTAATGATACCATGGTCACTATGACCATGGTATTACTCCAGCAACAAAACATGTTACCTTGATTGGGTTTAAATGGTTACACAACACAAGCAACAACTAATGTTGACTGTGGTAGTATTAGTAGAGTCATCTACTTTGCAAGTTTATTAAAAGCCTGGAATTTTCAGTCAAAGATCCAACTAAAATCTTGTAGACAGTGAGGCGACCCCTATACATGTACCTTGCATGGATAGCATAGCACATGAAGTCAATCATGATAATGAGTACTATTAAAAAACTTTTACAATTACAATTGCAATCAAATTAAAGGTGACATTTGTTTCGAACTTTTGAAGTCTATCCAGTACAAACGGGGAATCAGAGTACACATACATGTGCTTTTTCTGATTTGTAATGGTTTGATTTTGGTCTGATTATAGCACTTCTCAAAATATGTTCAAATAGTCAATTTTCTGCAAAAAGGGTCATTGTTAATAGTAACATAATTTAATGGCAAATTTTGTATAATTTCTATAATCCTTGAGGAATCTCTAAAATCAACTACAATATTTCTTGCATGGAGAGCAGAATGAACATGCAGTGGAATGTTAATTCACAACTACAGGAAGGTCAGGGAGCTGTAGCATGTGCATTAGTATACCGATGGAAACAGCTACCACGACAACCAAACATGTTTGTTTCACACAAATCACAGGCAAAGTGATAAGAGTGATCTGATGTTCACAAACAGGTTAAAGTAGACATCAAATTATGTGTGCCTGTCTTCCCTCAGGACCTCAGTTACCCACATAATACATGTAAAACCCAAAATCAAATGAAATGTTTAAAAAGTAATGACAACATGATATACATGTAGTGATATTGTGGCTCCTCAACTTTAGAATCAAATTTTTATTTGTAAAGGTTGTACAATTATTTAATAAAAAAATACTGAGAAACAAACAAACCTTACAAAAACAAAATAGTAAACCAAGTCATATAGAAAGTTCTCACAGAGGTGAAAACTTCTCAACACACAAATATTTTCCTCCAGTTTGTCATCAAGCGACACGCATAGTGACTCAAGGGTCTGAATATGTCGTGAACTCCTGCATAGATTTCTTAGAATTGTATTCTCTCTGCCTCTCTTTGCTTTCGCACAAACAGAGCACCTATGTTATTGAAAATGAATTGCATATTTGTGAGACTGCATAGGTAGTAAATTGTTGTCTGACCACAAGAAGCTTAGAGATCTCAAAGGATAAAGGTGATGGGATGAAGGAGGGCAGGGAGGGGTACATGAGGGGGAGGGGTACATGAGGGGGGAGGGGTACATGAGGGGGCAAAGGTGGCTCAAGTATGCCCACACTCTCAGAAAAGGTTTTAGGTTGGTTAAAATATGAACCTACCAACTGTTGGTTTACAAAAATCCCCATATGTCTTACATACAATTTTTTTTAAACCAACAGTGGGTAGGTTCATATTTTAACCAACTTAATGATTTTTAACCAACATTTCTGAGAGTGTATAACGTGGAGCCAGCACATGCAACCCCCCCCCCCCCCCTTTTTTTTGTGAGACCCAGGATTTTAAAAAAAATACATAAAACTCACAGTGGATCTACATGTATATAATTACAATGTACACTAGGCTGCTGTACACAAGGCCAAGATAATGTACTGTACATGTACATCATGCCCCCACCCCCCCCCCCCTTCCCCAGGCTAGCAAGGATTCCTCCACTTTTGACCAATTGCTGGATAGGCCAGTTGGAGGGGTAGAGCAGGAAGGAGTAGAAAAAAAGAGCAGATAATGAAATATATTGCAGTAAAAAATGAGGCGGAGAGAACCCATGGATATATGGAAGGCAGGCAGGAAAAAATGAAATGTTAAAGAAAAATGTGAATGCATTTGAACTTTGGAAGCTGGCCCTACATCTACCTTTAATGTATGACAGAGAAGGGGGGCAGACAGAGAGAGAGCTAGGACTTAGCATTTAAACTTTTATGAAGCTTGGTAAAGAAAATCACTCAGTAGTTGGATTTAAGGGCCTAAAAGTAAAAAATCAACTTCAAAAATCTGACAAAAAGATAAGACAAAATAGAGACAGACAGACAGACAGATAAACATACATGTACTTGTATGAGAGAAGCCTCAAAACACCCTTGACCCAGGGAAACACATTTGCCTGCTTGACCTTAAACACACAGATTTAGATACAGGCACTGATACATGCAGCCACTGCAGGCAATATAGAGGATAATGCAGCCGATACTGGTAAACCACACCTCAACACCATACCACCACGCTCTTTGACCAGACACATAATACCCCCCTCTAGATGACCACAACTATGACAACATCCCCCTTGCCACACATACCACAAGTCCACTCATGAATACTAAGGAGATTGCTATTTTGCGACATTTTGGGTAACTTAAGAAAACCTGGGCTGTCTGGCAGAGTTGCTAATCAGTCATCACATCGCTTCAGGACAGATTGGGTATAAAGAGACACACAAAGCTAGACATTTCATCTTGTGCATTCAAAATGTGATTTCACTTTTGTGGAAAACCAACTTTGTCCATTCTGACTGTGTGAACAAAAGTGAAAGAATGCATATGATACTCTATTCCTTGGCCATACTGCACTAAGAAGCAAGTAGAGTAATTTACTCTAACAAAACACTAATGCTTAAAATTCTGTTCAGATTTTTGAAAATCCAGCACAGATGATGAAATGAGTGAGTATATGAACAAAAATATGTCATATAAATTTTCTGGGATTATCAATCTCATACACTTCTACTAGATTTTTTTTTTAAAGTCTGCTGAAAGCCATAACTTTGTAGTAAATGTGCTTCTGGGTCTCTGCGAATGAAATGTAGCAAATTTGTCAAACTTAGACACAGATTTTTAATATTTTATGTTTTATTAATTTGCACTTCACTAGTACACTATAGTATTTATGTCTTCTATTTTAAGCTTAACCCCTTTTCTTTGATAACATCCAAGCATAGAATATGTACATCTTCCCATCTCATAGCTATATCGTCTAGTACCATACATGTAATCATAGTTTGGCACAAGCCAGGCTCTTAACTCTTTGCCCTGTGCATTATGAAAGGGCTCTCTTGCAAAGCAGTTTTTATGTACTGAAGAGACCACCCTGTATAA
This sequence comes from Heliocidaris erythrogramma, assembly GCA_025617745.1. Classification (NCBI taxonomy): domain Eukaryota; kingdom Metazoa; phylum Echinodermata; class Echinoidea; order Camarodonta; family Echinometridae; genus Heliocidaris; species Heliocidaris erythrogramma. The sequence goes on along the minus strand of CM046858.1, from coordinate 44,285,860 downwards.
AGAACACAGAATAAATAAGGCTGCTGAATTATTTTCCTTGATGTGACCAACCAGTACTCAGATCCATGGGTGTTTATACCCTGTGATAACTTTTTACTAGTGCATTTTAGAGGAAAAGTATGTAACAAAGTTGTAGAGGAGATTCTCTGCTTTCCAATGATGTATAATTTGCTATATTATTTTGCATGTATAGACAGAAATTTTGGTATTTAAACATTATGATGTCTGGACCGGTCAGAGCCGGTCAGCGTGTGGAGCATCGACTGTAGTCGACGGAAGCGTGCCCTCGCTGGTTACGGGAGTCGACAGGAGAGGGAAAACGGTTTATAAATAAGGTCTTTCATCAGAACCACATGAATGTGCTGAAAGAAGACATGAATGCACTTTGTAGGATGCGTCCTTTAACAAATAGGATTTGCATAACAAATACACACATAAACATCACTATACATGTATGCACAGCAGGGAACTTCAAATGAAATATTTGTAGTGTATATTTGTATGATATCCCCTGCAGTACCAAGAGTTTCATGTTGATAAAGTAAACATCCAAGCATCACACCAATGCAACATTTTCATCTTTTGTCTGTGGAATATTAAACTTACATCATACTCTGTATCTCTGGGATGAAGCTGACTCTGTTTGGTGCCTTAGCAGGGTGAGCTGGAGGAGACATTGGGTTCACATCCAGAGGACTCATTGCTTGGGATGGATTACTCTGTCAAACACAAACAAACAAACAAAAATGTCAATAATTTTCCTCTCGTACATGTAATAAAGCATTTCCTTTCACTTTTCTGCCTCTTCATCACATATTTTTACTAAACACTATGGCCTGTATTCTGAACTCCGGTTTAACTTAAAGGACAAGTAACCCCACGTGATATTCTAGATGCACCTATTGTCTGCTACGTCTTTCCATGGAGGCTGCCATTTTGTGCATGACACGGATCATTAGGTACCATATGCATTGATAATAGCCTACCTTTACAACAGATACGTCGCTTTGTTCTGATTGTATTACGATTGTTATTGGCCATGGGCCTAGATAATTGACGACCCATGAGTTCTAATAGCCATCCTGTAAAGCAGATTCCTCGCTTTGTTTTGGTATTGTTACGATTGTCTCCGTCCTTGACGTCAATTCTCCGTCCTTGACGTATATTTTTTATGAAGTATATTTTTTATGAACAAATTAAGACCTTTTAAAAAATATATAAAACTAAACTTACATTTCAGAATATGTGACTTTATCTAATATATATTTGTCCTCTAAAAATCAATTACAAGTTAACGATGAAGGAAATTTTACTTGGGATGAAAAATATGTTCGTGTACACATAAAGTAATGGCAGCCCCCTTATTATTGCTAGCAGACGATAACTTGGCTGGAAAATAGTGATTTATATCTATATCCTGTGTTTTTACATGAAATTGCATGTATCAAATAAGAGGCATATACTACACCATTCAAAATAAGCTAATTCATACGCTGAGGTTAATTTCCCTTTAAACCATGGTCTAAGTGTACATACATGGTCTACTGGTGGAGGTGTCGTGGTTTAGTGGATACGTCACCGGACTGTGGATCGCATGGTTCGCGGTTCGAGTCCCTCCGCGGCACTCATGTCCTTTGGCAAGACATTAATCTACATTTGCCACTCTCCACCCAGGTGTAGTAAATGGGTACCTGGTAGGAATTAATTCCTTGAAATGCTTTGAGCGCCTTATAGGGCAGCTCGGCTAAAGCCAGGGTAATATTGGAGCGCCTTGAGCACCATTGGTGGATACGAGCGCTATATAAATACCCAATATTATTATTATTATTATTACCGAGCATTTCTAGACCAGATGAAGTTTCCCAGACCAGATCAAATATCAATAAAAGCTAATGACCTGCAACCCAAAATTATTTCATGATTTACAAGGTTGGAGCATAGAAGTTTGGGGAAGGAGAGGGGGTATCCTTCTTTGAAAGTGTATATAGGTATATAGTGTATATATAGTGTATATATTTTAAGGTGCTATCTAGCATTTTTTACATGGTTGCAACATTATTGTAAGTGAATTATAGACTTTATGTTGAAAAGTATTGAGGTACATACACATTTAATGAGATAAAATAGCATGAATCTGGTATAATTGTGGTTCAACAAAAATCAATTCTATTTTTAAACTACAAAAGAGAGTTATACGTAATTGTACCGGATCGTATTTCTTAACTCACACTGACCCCTTATTCCATAAACTTAAAACGCTAACAATTTTCGACTTGAATACTATTCAAGTAGCAGTCATAATATTCAAGTACATTAATAATCAACTTCGACCATCCTTTGATAACATGTTTAGGTTTAATAGTTCTGTTCATTCCTACCCTACTCGCATTTCTGGAAATTTCCATCTTACAAATCCCAAATTATCAATAACACACAAATCTGTAAGACATTCTGGTCCGGACATTTGGAATAATTTTCCCGATAACATAAAATCTTGTTCAACCATCTACTCCTTAAAAGCTACACTTAAACGAAAGATACTACAATCATACGTGCCCACGCTTTAAATTAGTATCTACTATTTGCACCCACACCTGCAATTGCACTGCACCCACTTGATCACTCAGTTTTACCAAGAAAGTTATGTCGCCTAATCTTTTTTACGAGGCCGCCATCCATCTCCAGGCTAACCGCTCACGATGGCGGTCTCCTGCGTTCTAAATTACCTCTCTAGTTTATTGGAGAAAAATATTTACATAGGTCTATTATATTCCTTATTCTTGTTTGTATGCTTTGTCTTATGTTTATTGTATACTATTATTGTACATGATTTTTTACTTATGTAATACTTATGTAAAAATTCGATTTATTGTATGTTATTAGAACGCAGAAATAAAAGCAAACAAACAATAATACAGCATCAGCTGAACAGCAATGCCAAATTAGCCAGCAGAGGTTGAATCGATTGCAATATATTTGCATGAACTTGAATACATGTAGGAGCTCTTTAACACGTATTTTCAATACTATTTGATAAGAATACGTAAAATACACTTTACAAAGTTGGAATAATGAATTTTGGGGCTATTTTGAAGTCTAGCATACAGCTAGCACTTAGAGGCAATGGCAAGTATAAAGTCTGATGGCATTAGCTACAGTCGTCCTCAAACTTATTCATACCACTTGTAAAATTGGAGAATTTTGCATTTTCCGCAAAAATGAAAGGGGAAATAGATTTTACTTTACATCCCATGAATACAGTTAGTTATCATCTGCAAATGAATGCCGTTTCTGGTTTCCAACTCATTTGCATAACAATAGAAAAGTGAGTTAACCAAATTTGGTGATGTTCAAAATTATTCATACCCTTGGTGATTAATTGACTTTGCTGATCATTATGGATCAAAACCTTTGTGATTAAAGCTGCTAACACTTTAGTACACTGTCACAATGCTTCTGGAGGTCTCTTCTGATATTATTGGAAGGCAATACCTGGTTTCCAATGGCTTAGTTTCCTTGAGGATGTTGTCCAGAGATGCCTTCACCTAGGCTTCAGGGCATTCCTTGGATTTAAACGAGATTTATATACAAGGGGTATAGTTATTAACTTAGTGGTTACGGGACTATAATATTAATATTTTTATTCAATTTTTAATTTACGTTAATGAACATTTTTTGCTTGCGATGAAGTAAAACACTCTTCCTGGGGAGACCTTCCCTAGAGCCCTTCCCTGTTGCACTGTCTGAGAGGGGTTCGTCCTCATTCTTTGGTTCCATTCTCAATCAGAGTGTTCAGGAAGGCCATGTTGGTGATGTTTAAGTCACTTCGTGATCCTAATGCCAGGTCACCATTGATTACAGTATGTATCCTTTGAGTACCTTACACATTCCAAATTGACTTTTACTGTGCCAATTTTCTTATTTTTGTACCATCCTTGGTATGGTGGGTACAAGCCTTGATATCACTGGGAACTAAATTTATACCATATTCCCTCAATGGTACCAGCTGCAGAGCACAACATGCTACCACTTAGACAGCTCACAAGAAAATAAAGACAGTATTTAAGCTTCACCAGAGTACCCACTTGTGAAGGACCTTGCAGGTGACTAGATCCAAGTGTGTATGTTTGTGTAACTGAACAAACTAATTAAAATGACACCAACTAACATTTAGACATCTACCATGGCCTTCCCAAACATTTTTAATGAGAATGGAGCAAACGTATGAGGGCAAACTCCCTCTCAGACAGTGCAACAAGGAAGGGTTCCAGGGAAAGTCTCTCCAGGAAGAGTGTTTTTCTTCGTCTTCAGAATAAAATTTTCATCAAAATATTAAGCAGAAAACTGAATGAAAATAGCAGTATCATAGTCCCGTAACCACTAAGTCAATAACTACACCCCTTGTATACATTAAATCTCCTTTCAATCCAAGGAATGCCCTGAATACCAGGTGAATTAAGGCATCTCTGGACAACATCATCAAGTAAATTAAGCCATCTGATACCAGGTATTGGCCTGTTGTCTCAGTTGAGACCTCAAGAAGCATTGTGACAGTGTACTAAAGTGTTACAAGCTTTAATCACAAAGGTTTTGATTCATAATGATCAGCAAAGTCAATGAATCACCAAGGGTATGAATAATTTTGAACATCACCAAATTTGGTTAACTGACTTCTATTGTTATGCAAATGAGTTGAAATGAGAAACAGCATTATTTGTAGAAGATAACTAAATGAATTCAAGTGATGTGCAAGTTAATCCAGTTCCCCTTTCATTTTGCGGAAAATGCAAAATTCTCCAATTTTAGAAGGGGTATGAATAATTTTGAGGACGACAGTATGTAGGGCTTTTATGATACTTTTATGATACTACTGTCGAACAAGGAAAAAAGAAACACCAAAATCTGTGTAAGTAAAAGTAGGATTTAATTTTTGAAAAAGTCATAACTTCCTTATTCTCTGCCCAATTTCTTTAAAACTTTCACCATCCTGTTTTTATTATTTTTCCCCTCTCACACAATACACCAAATAACAGCAAATTCATGTGAAATTGACCTATTGGTCATTTACTCCTTCAAATAAAAAAAAAAAAGAATATTCCAATTTGTAGGGGGGGTATTGGAAAAAATATGTTAAAAATCTGTATTTTCCAATTAGATTTGGCAGTATGATGTAAGTAAACCTGTGCATAATACGGAACCACTCGTGTGTCGGAACCACTCAGCCCCACTTGAGATTACACAGCCTGTTGAATGTGCAGCCTGCCGTAATAATCCTATCCAAAAATTAATAACTATCACAGTAAAATTAGAACATTACTGTACCAACACGTTGCGTTGGGTCTACTCCTGAATTTGATATGAAGTGTCTGCACTCTGTTATTGAAAAAGCTGAATTTTGGAGCTTGAAAGTTGTCTGCCGTGACTGCGCTGAGCTAGCTGTTGGTTGTACCCATTGACAAATTACATTTTTACATATTTTGCTGCCCTCTTGTGCCCGATATAGATTACTTTTGGGGGGTCCCGTGGTATGAGCCGTTTGTAAATTTATCATTTAGACAATTTTTTATATTAAATTCAATAATTCACCTTGTCAAACAATTATTCATATAAAAGTGTCATAGAATAAGTACAAAACTACAGGAATTTATGAATAATAATTTTCATGTGTTTACTTATTTGTAAATGATGATTTAACAATATCCATTATTTATATTTATCTATATTGCTTTCAAGTAGAGGTGCGGGGGGGGGGGGGGGTTCACTTATCACAATTTTTTTTTTAATAAATAATTTTTGTCACAATATCCAATATTTTTGCTTGACACTCTATCCGTTAAGGGGATCTGTAACTTTGTGGAGGCTTGATTTAATAAATTGTCAAATTTTGATATCTGTCATGTATGATGTTCAGAAGGATAAATAAATAGCCAGGCATACATTTAGAAAGGTTTTCAAATATATTTAATATACAATGTTACTATTAAGAAAAAGTGCGATAAGCTCAAATCAACAGATAAATTGCTCAGACACATTAAACAAGAGCATTATGAATACATGTATTTATTTCTTTATTCATTCATTTCTGATATTTAGACAGGGTGACTTATTATCACCAACTATTTTTTTTTAAGTGCTGAAGTGCCGTCCATATTTCATAAATTCATTTTCTAAATATTGAATTTCCAGAGGGAGCAGTAATTCTGCCAATGGAACAGCTCACTGCTGTACGCACAAAAAAGTACCTTCTGTTATGCCCCTAACCCATGTACCGATTACCTGTAAAGGGGAGAAACTTCATTGGTGTATTGCCAAAGAACAAGGTGACGTGTACTTTAAGGCCATATCCGCATGTATGGCTTCAATGTATACGGCGCAACAACACACGTGTTATTCGTTCGCACAGCGCACATGCACTTCTGCATGTACTGCATGTACTACATCATTTGTAGCTTCATGGTTAATTACATACACAGTTTAGTGCGTATATAACTCTATGCTTTCACAGAGGTCGAGGGGGGTGGGGGCGTGTCTCATTGAGGCCGGTACATCGGCACCATCCTAGTATATATATGTATATATGAAGAGTTTTCTTGCAAAAGGCCCTAAATCCACTTTACCTACTTCTGAGTAAATTGAGATTTTTTGTTTCACACAGTTCTATGATTTCATTCAAGAAGATCTTCATGTATGTTTAAGAGACATCACCACAGGTAACAATAATCACAATTAAAAAAATCCTGCTGCCGTCAAACATTTTATATGATTTTTTATATTTATTATTTTGTTGGATTTAGGGCCTTTTGCAAGAAAAGTGGGATTTAGGGCCTTTTGCAAGAAAAGTCTTGAATGATAATAGTAGTTTACACATTAAAAATCTTTCTAATGAACCCAAAATCCACCGCCCTTGTTCCCATAACCTCTTGTGCTGCTCCATCTGCCTATTAAAAGTGTTCAATGGGTTATAATAAACCTTGCCTGATAACATTATAAAATCAATCAAAATTTAAACTTCGAAAGATAATTGGGGTGACTTATCGAAAATAATCATCTGACCTTAAAAATAAAGCAGACTTGCTCTAGATAACTGCATAAAATATTTGCTTTTCTAGGATAAACCTTGCCTGATATAGCAACATTTTTAAGTCGATTCCAAAGATAATTTGTATTGTTTACTGACAGTAGCCAGTCATTATCTGCCCTTAATAAAGCAGATTTGCTCAAGATAAAAGCAATATCTACTGTATCCAGAGTAGAATGCATCATCATAATCAACATCACATCACATCACGTATCCAATACCATCATTATCACCCGTACAGTTGCCATCGTCGTCACACCATTACCATCATCAGAACATTCAGCGTCACACCATCATACACATGAATGAAATCAGCATCAACATTAACATATCATAACCATCATCATCATCATCATCATCGTCATTATGGTGATCGTAAATACCTTTATCACCATTATCATTGCCACCACTATTATCATTATCTCTATCACCATTTCTACCATCATCATATTTATCACTATCATCAACATCACCATCACTAACAGTAGCATCATCACCATCACCTTTGTCATGGCTGTATTATTCATGTCATTAGAGTTAACAGCATCTGCTGAACCTTTTTCAATATCACACCATCCTCATATCACCTACTCATGTACATCCAATAAGAATGAACTTCAGTGAAATTAGAAGAAAGCAAGTTCATGTAAGAATAACATTCAATGCGATTTTACTTTTTCAACTAAACCTGAACACTTTTTGCAAGAAATATTTACACAGTGCGAACAAAATTTATATCTGCCTGTTCGAATAAAAAGAATGGAAGAATAGAAACTTTTTTTTTAAATGTCATCACAATATCATTCTAGATGTGTTATGCATTGGTCATAAATTAAAGGGAAAAACTTTTATATTGCATAGTGGTGATAATTCATCGGACATTGTGGTCTATGTACATCCAATAAGAATGAACTTCAGTGAAATTAGAAGAAAGCAAGTTCATGTAAGAATAACATGCAATGCGATTTTACTTTTTCAACTAAACCTGAACACTTTTGCAAGATTTTTTGCTGGGATTGTTGGTTATATCTGCAAGCTCCACTGTTGTAGTAATTTTCAAGATCTTGATAAACGAAGGAAGTTTGTGTATGTAATTCCCAAAAAAAAAATGTCAAAAAGCTGGAAAGATTCTCACACAGAGTCTCTGGATAGATGGTTGTGTGGAGGCGCGTGATTGGTCATTCATGCCAAAAATCTATTCTCTTAGCCAATCAGGATGCAGGACAGATGAATGGATATAGGGCTTTTTGCAAGAAAAGTATTTTGGATTTAGGGCCTTTTGAAAGAAAACATAATTTTCATCTCATTTTTTAACAAACTTCCTGAAACTTTTAGAAGTTGAAATATAGCCAGTTTGATGCACATGGTGAATGTCTATTAAGGCATATAAAAAAGTGCCATATGATAAAAAATGGATTTAGGGCCTTTTGCAAGTAAGCTCTTCATATACAAAGTATATGGTATCCTCATAATTAACATTTGTTTTTTACGAAAATGTTGAAATCGTTGCACATTTCTATCATCTAATAATAAATCATCAATGTATAGATGGTGATATATATGTATACAGTATATTAGTTCCAGTATTTTTAAATGGCATAATATAGTTTTGAAAGTACATAAAGACTACTTGAGCTCAGTATAGAAACCAATTGGTTACATACATATTTACAAAACATATTATAGGATAGTATACTTATTCAAATATTACACAATGATTGCATATAGTACAGCAATCGAATTTGCAGTATCTCTTATAGACAGTAAAATACTAATATATTTATCATTGATAATGAATGATATGAAATAATTAACAAAAGTGTATAAATAACAAAATCCAGACAAATATTATGCTTTAATAGTTACAATAGTTTATTTACAGATCCACAAATTTTTCAGCCTCTCCCTCTCCCTTTATCAAGTGGAAAAACATATACAAATGATATACAGTATATAACTTCACAAACGGCGCCTCATAACGACAAGGGTCGGCAGTATTTTTTCCCTGTCCGATTTTCCTATCATGGCCACCATACCACCGAAAATGCTCAACAGTAGACACGACTTCACTTTGGAAGGTAGTAAGATATGTCTTTTTTATCGTTAAGTTGAAAAATTAATGATGATGTTATCAACTAGACCTAGCTTCAATACCTAGTCACCCCTCTGGAGTAAAATAATTGACCTCTTCTTCTTCTTCTTTTTCTTCTTCTAGCTTGTTCTTCCCTTGTCATTCGAGGATCAGCGGCTGACCGCGGGTTAGTGTCGATCTATAGGAGTTTATCAAGTCGTATATGGTGAAGTTTTAGAATGTATCGGAGGCAGTGGGTCGTTATGCTGGCAGAGAGTGGGGTGGGTGCAGATAAAAAAGGGTAACAGAATGCTAGTGGTATTAGGGTGGGGGTATCACACGAGGTGAAAGCCTGGGCGACATCGGGTGGGCTGAGTGCCAGGATGTGATGAATGAGTGCATCTCATTCGGATGGAGGCCTGGGCAGGAAGCGACAAAGTGGGTGGAGTTTTCATCCTCTGCTGTGCAGAGTCTGCAGATGGAGATGGACTTGCCTATGGTGTTCAACTGGTGCTGTGTTGGGTAAGTGCCTGTCACAAGCTGAGAGCGAAGTCTCGATGCGATGCGTAGGTGTGAGGGCAGTGCAGCCGGGAACAGTCTGGCAGGAGTTGGGAGGTTGGTGTACTGCTTCCATACATGTATATAGCAAGGGTGTGCTTCCTCTCGATGGCATCACATACCTGGGCATCACATACCTGTGTATCCATTGTCATGCCATATCTGCATGACAAGAGGAGGCATGGATACACACAAACACTGGCGAGTTTTCGGAAATTTCTTACGATCTTTTTTGGATTTTTTGGTAAAAATACGTACGATCAAAAAGACATTCTAATTCTAAACGTTTTCCTAGGAGGAAACGCTGTGGTGAAGGAGCTGTCGGTCGCGGGAGTTATCAGAAAAGTGTTATTTCAGGGCATTTTCCAGTCCTGCTAACCCGTGCGCAATTAGATTGCTAGGTAAGAACGCCTGGCTTCGTGATGTAGAAGGCGTATAGCCAATTTTTTTTTTTTTTTACATTCACGAAGCCAATCCTTAGGTATGTTAAATGAAAATTTCAAATTGATTTATTCTTGACAAATTTGGTATCAACAGAAAGGTCTAGAAAAGAGAAATGCAATAGTTTTCGAATTATTCGAATTATTCAAATTGGATGGATATTTAAGAAATTAGGGCATTTTACAAGTCGCAAAACACTGTTTTTTTTGGTCGCGGAAATTGTACAGTAATTCAATACGGCAAAAAAAAATGTTGTGACCAATATACATCCCAAACGACCTTAAAAATTACCTTCATTCTATCCTGAAAAGTTTGGTACCCCTGGTCAGCTTATTAGAACATGAATTTGTCAACAAAAACAGAACAGCATTTCACTAACACACTTCATATTTCTGATAATTACCTTAATATGGTATATTGCCATAATATTTCGATGAAGAAAAACAATTGTCTATTAATGAAATTAAGCATCGAAATCTCATCACTTTTGTATATCGGTCGTCAAAATTCACATGCTAACGCCAACGGGTTAACCCACGGATCTCCGCCGCCGCTGCCGGCGGAAGCCGACGCTGCTTCGCGGTGGAGTGAGCTAACGTGTACATACATAGTTCTGACATGGAAAATTTCGCAAAGTAAAAAAAATATTTCGCAACTATAAATTTCTATTAAACTTTCTTAATGTGTTAAGTATTAATGAAAATGAATTTGTAAATAATTGAAATCAATTAAATCACTTACCTTCATGAAAAATAATTATGATAATGATGATTATGATGACCCAAAATTATCAGGGTAGTTCAGGCCCATGTGAAACAACGTCTGGAAATCCTTTTGACAAAATTTTTTTTTCACACACTAGTTCGTGGTCTCAGCTCTTCGTTGATACCCTTTTTGTGCACATTGACATGCAAATACGAGCACAGCGAAAGCTTTTGTCAGGGTACCCCTCACAGCATAACCCGAAAGCTGGTAGAAAACGGAAACACTGTTTTGGAACCACTTTCGCGATGCAAGCGCACGGGCATTTCACATACCTACAATCCTGGCTAGTCACAGGCCCCAATAGACGAAGTGTATAGCTCCGTAGGCCCAGTACCAGATTGATAAGCCAAGGAGTTCGTATAGCTGTGTCAAAAATTCACTGTTGCAGCAGTCAAAAGCAGACAACAAAATTGCTCTAAACAAGATTTAATTTTCTTAAATTTGCTAGATTACCTGATTCAGTGACTCTTCAACTCTAGTCTTACTTTGCCACAAATGTAGGGATTCAGACTTGAAAGTGAAATTTTTTTTTAATAATTATTTTCCTCTCCTGTAGCCTATGTATGAATGATCTAGCCTGGAAAAGGGCCTGCTGATACACACAAAAGCTATTGAAGCCTATTCACCCGTAAAAGCTAGTCTGGAGTACAAGGTTATCTTCAGATAAGCTTGTAGTACATGTATAAGTGAACGTTAACTTAATTTAAGTAACGGAGTAGGCCTAGGCCACATCAGCAAGCAATGGTCATATTGACCATTAGGATCATATACATGTGTGTATACTGGGTATTGGGGATACAGATGTAATTTTGTTTGAAATGGAGGTTTTTGTGGGCAAACTGATACTTAAGTATCATTCTTTAGATTTTAAGTTATCAGTTCGTTAAGATACAAAATGTAGAAAGTTATAAAAACTTACATTTACAGCCCTCTTTTTGGTACTTGTTACCCACACCTCCATACGGATCACGACTGCTCTCAATATGTTGCGCACTAGTGAGGCCGCTCTACATGGTTACGCACCGTAGATACGTACGCAGAATGTTACGCACACAAGCTATTCTACGAAGACCTGGAAGGGCCAAACTGACGACGTAAAAAAAATAAAAATATTACGTACGTACGTAGTAATTATTACGTACGTACGTAATATTTTTAATTTTTTTACGTCGTCAGTTTGGCCCTTCCAGGTCTTCGTAGGAGATCGACGAACCGATCGCGCCGGTACTACTACGAGCACTGAGGGCTCCCTTCATCATAATCGTGAAAAATACAAACTGGATGCTGACGGGACAGTCTCGATAGCAGTTATCGACAAAAAGGACCCAAAATTTCAGGAAACCCTCTTCAGACTTCAAAGGTCACAAAACAACCTGGTAAGTTTTAATCATCCTATTATTCAACATAAGTATTTGGATTTAAGTAAACTGCAATATATGAGTTAATTAAATATAGCCAAAAATGCACAGTGATGCAGTTTAGGTATGGGATGTGTGTTGGCTGCGTTACTACACAGTCGGCAATGGCGTGTACTCACTCATAGCTACATTCCTATACTTCGTGTGTATAATTTAGGCAGTCATACACCTCAACTTTTTAAAACACCACTGCACAAAAGTCACAGACATTCACTCATGTGTACATTGTGTAAACAACACGCGATCGCGAAACAAATCGGCGGGGATTTCTCCGGTTCTGGACAAGATTTTGACTTTGGATTTAGCTGAAAATATCAAAAGTTCTTCCTAACGGCCATTTGAGGCACTCATAGCTACATTCCTATACTTCGTGTGTATAATGTAGGCAGTCATACACCTCATCTTTTTAAAACACCACTGCACAAAAGTCACCAATATTCACTCAAAATCGGCATTTAATTTTCAAAAACCGACCCCAAAATATCCAAGAAATACAATAAATTCAACTCACCAATGTTGGAAAAGATATTTACAAAAATGAAATCCGCAATTTACTGTTGATTCTCGCGAAACGAGCTATCGGAGTCATTGTGTACATTTCCTGGTCGCCGCGGGCGCTGACATCTCCCCAAAAGAGTTTTGTCCTTAAAAATTCGGTCCCTATGGCGTACACGGAAAAGTTCCGATTTTCTGTGTGCGCGATCGTAAAGATCGATGTGCCCTTGCGATCCCGAGTTTCTTCGTGGACAAAAATTATATTGGCCGATTTTAGTCTAAGACATCGGCAGTTTGTAAACAACATGCGATCGCGAAACAAATCGGCGGGGATTTCTCCGGTTTTGGACAAGATTTTGACTTTGGATTTTGCTGTAAATATCAAAAGTTCTTCCTAACGGCCATTTGAGGTAGGAGTGAGATTTTTAAGGGCTGAATTTGAAAGCAAGTATTTAAAATATTTATCTTATTTTCCCCCCATACCTTTACTACACGCGACAGAAAATACCAACTATTTTTGCATTTTGTATTCGTAGTGGTCAATATGACCACTATTCGTGGTGTGGCCTAACGTCCGTGCGCATTGACTCGCCACCGTTGTTAACTCGCCACTCACCTGTCACTTACTGTCAGAACTCGTCCTCTAAAAATTATCTGCATCGCTTCAGACTTTGTTGTGGCTACATTGAATAGGTCAAAATATATTCTTCTGCCGTTGGAAGTCTCTTGTAAGATCCGGCGCATGAATAAGAGTTGGGCGCGATCAAAGTTTAACTAGCACACACACTCCTGCAATAGCCGGTGGATGGAGCTCGGGCGACAAAGACTAGACCTCCCTACTCAACAATAGTTGTAGCCCAATATGATGACGGAAGTTGACAAAATTTGCTATCGAGATGAAGATTAAAATATACTGATCAAGCTGGTACCATTTTAAAAGAGGGGGTGGTGTGATCTAAAAAAATAGAAGGGGGTGGCGGTCACTCATAGCTACATTCCTATACTTCGTGTGTATAATGTAGGCAGTCATACACCTCAACTTTTTAAAACACCACTGCACAAAAGACACCAACATTCACTCAAAATCGGCATTTAATTTTCAAAAACCGACCCCAAAATATCCAAGAAATACAATAAATTCAACTCACCAATGTTGGAAAAGATATTTCCAAAAATGAAATCCGTAATTTACTGTTGATTCTCGCGAAACGAGCTATCGGAGTCATTGTGTACATTTCCTGGTCGCCGCGGGCGCTGACATCTCCCCAAAAGAGTTTTGTCCTCAAAAATTCGGTCCCTATGGCGTACACGGAAAAGTTCCGATTTTATGTGTGTGCGCGATCGTAAAGATCGACGTGCGCTTGCGATCCCGAGTTTCTTCGTGGACAAAAATTATATTGGCCGATTTTAGTCTAAGACATCGGCAGTTTGTAAACAACACGCGATCGCGAAACAAATCGGCGGGGATTTCTCCAGTTTTGGACAAGATTTTGACTTTGGATTTTGCTGAAAATATCAAAAGTTCTTCCTAACGGCCATTTGAGGTAGGAGTGAGATTTTTAAGGGCTGAATTTGAGAGCAAGTATTTAAAATATTTATCTTATTTTTCCCCCCATACCTTTAGTACATGCGACAGAAAATACCAACTATTTTACAGTAATGTACCCGTGAGGGGTGGCGGTTTAACGTAGAACCCTCTACAAGAAGGTGGCGAGTCTGCGTAGATCTGGCACATGTGTTGTGTGTATGTATGACGTGCCTGTGTGGTGTGCGCATGCGCGCAGTATTGGATTTGTAACTACAGGTAGAGATCGATGGGCGCGACTCAACAGCAGCCACCTATTGAGTCGCCATCCCGGAAGTACGTATATAGTGACGTCATTCTCTTTAAAATGGAGCATTTTCATGAATCATGCTTTTGAGATATTTTAGGGGATACATTGATGTTTTCATATTAAATCAAGATTTTGGCAAGAATAAAGTTTAATTTAGCAGTATAGGAAGTTTAAGGCCGTTGGGTGGCGACTCAATGCGCATGGACGTTAGGCATGATAGGCCTAATGCATAATACACAGGTCACAGCTCACTAAGACCACATACAATTGTATAGATGGGACCACAATCAGAAAAACGACGAGAAAATACCCAACAAAAATTGATTCTGCAAGCTTACCTTACTATCATGGCTACTACTTGCCGCAGAAGCATCTCTAGATTTATCCGATTTCTTCGATTTCACCTTTTGTTTTGTCATTTTCCTTTCTATCTAGACTTTCACAATAGCAAGAAAGCTAATGATTCTCGCATGAAAAATTGAATGTTTCTACTACTTCTACAGTCAACCCGCACATACAATGCGCATGCGCAAATTTGTAATAGCAGACGACGCGAACAAATACTGTATATTAATCATTATCAAATTTATGGACAACACTAATGGGGTGTTGCAAGAAAGTTGCAGTCAATTGCAAATTGTAAAGCAAATTAGAACAACCATTCTGAATGGTTCAGGGTCTGCCCATTCAAGAAGATGTGCTTGCAACAATGATTTTGATTGGACAGTACCGATCAGTTGCAACTTGCAATCAATCGCAACTTTCTTGCAACACCCCATATGTTGTTTAAATTCAGTTTAATCAAAACTGCATAATTTTAAAACAAAATCTTATTTCTTAATCATTTCCATCATATACTATGTTGTACCATGTACTTCCATTCTTTCTTTTGTTTTTCTTTGCTTTGCATTTATAACCATGTAACAAGCAAGGGAAGATAAGAATAGCAGAAAGAGAGAAGGTGTGCTCCTGATCCTGAGCAATACTTTTTTTTTATCTTTTCCAACTTTTATTGGTTTTCATGATTTACATAACAATAACAAAAATCACATTACAATCAAACAGACTAATCAATAATTGACACATAAATAACATTAACAAACTTGCAACAAAAAGAAAGAAAAAAAAATTAAAAAATAACAACCAAAAACAAAACAATTTAATGGTGAGTAACAACTTTACTACTAGGACCGTCTACAACAGGTGTTCAATAGGGGACCACTTTCTATAATGAAGGTGTTCTTTATTCTTTCCTTTTGCAATAATTCATTCTGTATATTTGATGTTTCGAATAAGAGCAATAAGACCCTAGATTGACTACCAAGTTTTTACATTTTTGATTATATATGTATCTTTTATATAACAATACTAGATGGTTCAACAACATCCTGTGAGGACCTTTCCAGTCTTTTATGAATCCCAACATTACTCTTCTCTGAGTAAAATCCTCAAACGAAGCACAGAATTTTAGTCCAATTTTGTCCACAAACTCATGTCTTAACTGTGATACAACATTGCATTCATAGAAAACATGTATTGGAGTTTCAAGGGATGTCTGACAGAGACAACAGAGTTCACTTTCCACTATTTTCATTTTGTACAATCTGTCATTAGTATACAAAATGTTGTGTAAAAGTTTAAACTGAAAAGCTCGCATTTTAACTTCTATTGTACATTGGAATGGTAACAAATAAATTTGGGACCACTCTTCCTCTTGAACCCCATACTGGATAGAAAACTTGTGTTCACAAACAGATCTAGCTTTATACTCATTTACAAACTCTCTATATATATTCTTGGTCTTGAACTTGTGAATCTCTGATGACAAAAGTTCTAATTGTTTCTGTTCTTCATCTAAGTTACTCCAAAGCATTTCAAGTAGCAATGGATTAAATGTACTCTTCCAATGTCTACTTATCGACTGCACAATTGCCATATATTTAATACAATACAAGTTTGATACCCCTCTTTCTTTCCAAGATTGGAATTGAACAATTTCGCCATTATGATTATATATTATCTCTTTACAAAATATTCAAACAATAGTATCCAGTGGTGGTTTGTTCTTATGAAATATCTTTGAATCCATTTAACTAGCTGAGTATCTATCATACACTGTATATTAGGAAATTTAAGTCCACCTTCAGAATAATCTGCAAACATGTTCGCCCTTGATATTTTGTCTGGGCCCTCCCACAAAAAAAAAACATCAACCTTTCAACTTCTGCCACTTTAAAAATATACATTTTATTTCGTTCAAACGAATTTCAAAATTTCTTCTCCTAGCTTCTAGTTTATCAAAGGAAAAATATATGCCTAAGATTTGAATACCCTTCTCGGGCCATTTAATGTCGTTCACCTTTTCTCCAAGGTGTCTGTCCTTTCCAATCCACATTCCTTCTGTCTTGGTTTTATTGATACAAAGACCGGACATCAGTGAAAATTCATCCAAAATTTGAAACAATAATTTAAGTGAATCTGTATCTTGACAAAAACATGTTATATCATTAGCGTACGCTGTATATTTTATTCTTTTACCATCTACTTCAAAGCCTCTAAAACTTTCACTATTTTTTATTCTCCTTAAAAAAGGTTCCAACCCCAATAGGAATAAGAGGGGAGCCAGGGGGTCACCTTGACGTACTCCTCTTGAGATTTTGAAATATCCTGTAGTAAATCCATTTATCAATACACAACTGCTTATGTCATTGTGTAGTGTTTTTACCCATTTTATTAAAGATGGCCCAAAATTATATGCTTCTAAACAACTGATCAGAAATGCATGACTAATAGAATCAAACGCTTTAGTCAAATCTAATGCTGCAATGATGCCTGGCATATCTTCCTCTTCAGCATAATACATTAGATCAGATATCAGCCTAATCCCCTCTCCAATGTATCTTCCTTTAATAAAAGCAGTTTGCTGACTGTCAACTAATTTTCCTATAACTCTTGATATTCTTTTGGCCAAGCACTTTGAAACTATCTTTGCATCTACATTTAAAAGTGTAATTGGACGCCAATTGCTCAGAATTATCTTGTCTTTGTTTGGTTTGGGGATTAATTTAATCACACCTTGTCTTTGTGAGACAGACATGAGTTCCTTTTCATGCGCAAAATTAAAAGCTTCAACCAAATGTTTTGAGATCAAAGGCCAGAAATTCACATAAAATTCAACAGTTAGTCTATCATTTCCTGGGGTTTTGTTTTTTGCCATTTTTAACAGTTCATTTCTAACTTCATAACTTGTTATCTTGCCTTCACATGAGGCTTGCTCATCTTCTGTGAGTTGTTCAACCTTGGTTTGCTCAATGTACTCTTTACAAACTGTTTCAGACACCTGATCTTTATTCTCAAATAACTTGTGAAAGGATTCTTTTACAAAATTTTGAATTTCTGTTGCCTTCTCAATGTTTCCATTGTCTGTATTTAATACCTCAATATTGGTTCTTTGTGCCTGACCTTTCTCTAGTGATAAAAAATATTTTGTACTCTTCTCTCCTTTCTCATACCAAGTACATCTTGACCTCAAGATTGCCCCATCGGCAAAATAATCATATATTTTATGTAATTCCTGCTCAATTTCCTTTTTTCTGTCCACAACATCTTCTCTCCTTTCTTGATCTATTTCATTTATTTCCTTCAGTTCTTTTTCCAATTCCTTTCGTCTCTCTTCTTTGTCACATTTTTTCTTTTTTGAGAATGGAATAGTGAATTCTCTTATTTTAAACTTCAACCAATCCCAAAACATCCCTTTATCACTCATGTCTTCATAACCATTTACCCATATAGGGTAATTCTTACTGAGGGCTTCAACATAATCTTTATCATTCAATACGCTATTATTGAATTTCCAATATGATGGGCCAGTAACCTGTTTATTAATCTGCATATGCAAACTGACATAATCATGATCAGATAACACACTTGGAAAGATATCATTTTCCACTATCTTACTTTGCAACGGTTCATCGATTAACCAAAAATCTAATCTTGATTGCACATGAGGATTGTATCTTCTCCCTTTGTTCTCAAGTTTCTAGACCTCCATATATCAATCAATCATAACTGTCTTTTAAAAATTTTCAATAAATAAAGAGGAGTGTTTCCAGATTGTTTTCATTGAACCCCCTTCCCTATCAAGCTCTAAATTTTGAATAAAATTAAAATCTCCACCCAACAAGAGAACTTGTCCCACATCAAGGTGCTCTTTCAGGGTTAGTTCCACATTCTTAAAGAATTCCACATGATCTTTTTCATTTTTCAATCCTGAGCAATACTTGACCTAGGCCCTCTTACATAAAAAATTGCGATTAAACGCAACTCAAAAAATTAAACGCAAGTTGATTTTCAACCAATCAGGATCGCATATTTTGGACTTGCGTTTAATTTTTTGAGTTGCGTTTAATCGCAACTTTTTATGCAAGAGGGACCTGAGGTGGTTGACCTGAAGTGGACGGCCTGTGTAACATTTGCTTCTTAATAGCAAGACCATTCTAAATTTCCAAAATAGGCCTATATATTAATGCTCCTTTATTTATTTATTTTCTATTATTCATTTTGATCTTAATTCTTTATAACATTTTCCTTTATTGTCATATTATCATTCGTCTTTGGCCTCTTCTTTATCCTCTTCTTTTTCCCCTTCTTAATTCATTTTTTCCTTCTTCTTCTTCTTCTTCTTCTTCTTCTTCTTTCATCATTATCATTATCATTATTATTATTATCATCATCATCATTATTATTATTATTATTATCATCATCATTATTGTTATTATCATTATTTTCTTCTTCTTCTTCTTCGTCTTCTTCTTGATTTTGCAAGTTTTACAAATATCATTATTATTATGTTATGTATTGAAAAAGAAATAGTCCTATAATTTTACACTTTTACGGTAGGAAGCACAACAAAAATTATCTCAAAATTATTATTAGTGATTATTTTTAATTGTGTGGGTAATCTTGCCAAGTAGGCTTACTTGGTAAAATTAATGATATTACGTAAATGGAAGAATTCTTTTTTCTACGTATTATTGTATTTTTTCTGCTTTTTGTGGTTGTGAGTATACATGTACTAAATGAATTTGATTTAGTTTAATTTAATTTCTTACCCTCAACAAAGAAAAACTCCGTAATAATATGAGACTCAGGTGATTTTATTGCTCACATTTCAGGAACAATATTATTCTCATAAGGATGTGACATTAGAATCTTAGAATTGCACAATACAGAGATCATAATACAGAACTGGTTTCTATTGATTCGGAAATTGTGTCGATTGTAGATTAAATATTTGACGTGCGAATGTTTTGTTTACATCCTGGACCTCCAATACGATGTGACCTACTTTTATCCGTTGACATTGCACAACTTCCTCATCACTACTCATGTAGACTTTAGACTATGCGCTGTCGGGGCGTACATAGAACAGGGTGAAGCTGAGATACGCCCTAGGGGTATACCCATCCCCTATTTGAATGCAAAATAAAAATATAAACTCAGTGACTTGCAATGACATACATTTACAGCTCGCGGGGCCGCCCACATACATTACGCCATCCCTACACAATAGCCCCCCCCCCCCCCCCGGTGCAGTGATGATTCTGCCCCCTCCCCGTATTAATTTCATTATACGCCATCAGTTGCAATACTCCTCTGTTAAACAAACTGTGTTGATTTAAGACAGTTTAATCATTGTCGTAGATTTTTTAATGAGAAATGGCATGGTAAGATCTGGAGGACCATTTCCACACAAACGTAGCGCGAAAAAAAAATCAGCAAATTGGGGACACATACTTAGAATTGTGACAAACCCGGGAGGTGGAGAAACGTTCCCCCTTAGGCCTTGTAATTAACAGGAAGAACATTCCACGGAAATTGTGAAAAGGGGAAATGTGAAAATAATGGGTTGTCTTTATACCGTATAATCAATGCTGAAATTCTAATATTCCAAAATAGAAAATTTATCAACTGTCACCCGTAGGTATGATAAAACTGGGCAAACTGTTATGCTGATATTTCACTGTATATTTACAAGTCCTAGATATTATAATTTTTTTCAATAGGGTATACAGCAAAATGAGGGGAGGGGATACAAGGGGGAGGGTTGGCTCATATGAGCAAATTTAAGAGGGCGTTTCGCCTGAAATGCATAAAACCACCAAGAAACAAGATTAGAAACTATAATATGCAAAATTTTCTACTTTGCTTGCTAGACTCCTTCGCAGGAGACGTCACTAGAATGCAAAGTTCACCATACTGTAAAGGCAAATTCTTTTGTTCGGGAGAAGGGGCCCCCCCCCCTTTTTTTTTTTACAGGTAAGCTGAGCTGGCTTGAGACCCCCCAAAAAATTACCCCTGAAGGAAGATATTTTGATCTGCCACGTCAAAATTATGACATGCAATTTTGTTAAATTTACTCTCATCTATTTGACGAAACAGGAACTACAAATTCTATTTCCCTCCCTGAGCAATGCATCACGTGATCATGTGATCATAATGATACAGAATGTGTGTGTTTGCACGTAAGTCATGACGCCAGGGGCGGTGTTACGAGGGGATGGGCGATTCGCTTAAAAACATACCCACAAAACATTAGAGAGTTTTAAAAATCGCGCATTTTTTCTTAATTTGCCCCACTCCTGGTAAAAATGTGATGATTTCCCGCCAACCGCCCCCCCCCCCCTGCACAAACACAACTATTTGAGAAAAGTGGCCCAACTAACTCTGGTGCCGGCCCTTTGTGACGCAGCAGATAGGTGATGTACACATTGTCATGTATCCTCAACATACATAGTGAGACAGGTCCCCCCCCCCCCCCCGCCCCACCCATCACTCCAGTCCCCCACGATAGATAGACTCATGCTATGCCACTGATACAGGTATAAGATAGAAAAAGAAGCCTTCAACAGAATCATGGAATAAAACAAAATATGTTAACTTATAAGATCAAAATAAATTTGCAGTTTACCCCCCCCCCCCCCCCCCCCCCCGTCATCGTGATGTATCTACCAGTTTATCATTTGAAAAATTATTATTTTTCTTCAAATAAAACCATGACAATATTTTCAATCATTGACGTCAGATAACTGCATCTCGGTAAAATTATGTTTGTTAAAGTTGAAAAGATAATATTGGCAGAATTTCAGCTGCCGTTGATATCCAACAATGCTGTATTAATACTTTTGACATTCCTTTTTTCTGATTTGTCAGTGATTGCGTGCACGTTGAACAGTGTATAGTCCATACCTGTGACATTCACGATGAACATAATTAGTAGAACTCCACTGGAACATTTTCTTCTTCTTGGAAAGAGTGAAGAGGTTTAAATAAAATTTTTATCCTGTACCTGTGCACATCCTGGTATAGATGATAGAATCGTTTCTCGTTTTAACTGGGTCGAAACTCTTTCATCCTTTATTCTGGACAGCGCCTTTCGAATCCTTCATGTTGCTATTCTTCAAGTTCCTTCCCTGTGTATGCATCCTATATAACCTACAACCCCACGGAATTTAACACCCCCCCCCCCCCCCCACACACACACACACACACACACGCACGCACACTTTCCCTTTCCTCTCTCCATCTTTCTCTCAGCCATTCTGTACTTATCTGTAATCAATCTTTCTCTTTTATCTCACTTTACATCACCCACTCCCTCTATCTTTCTTCTCTCTTTCTCTCTCTCTCCCTCCCCCCCTCTCTCTCTTTCTCTCTGTCTTCTCGCCTTTCCTCTTATTCCAATTCCAACTCCCTCTCTCTCTTTCTCTATCGTTCTTCCACTATGCCCGACTCTCTACCTTTTGTCATTCATTTCTCCCTTCTTCCCTTATTTATATCTCCCTCTTTCCCTTCTAAGCCAATTCCACCCCCCCCTCTCTCTCTCTCTCTCTCTGCCTTTTTCTCTAATCCTTATTTGAATATTGGTCACGTAGACATATGACGTGTCGCCTATTTCGTTTCATACTGATAATCATGAATAGTTTTAATCCTGTTTTCATCATTATACCTGCAATCGCCGTAATTTGTACTCTTTTTCAGGACACTTACAATACCCAGTATATAGAAATAATTATATTTTATTTAAATTCCCGAAGGATATTATTACTATTAAACGATATTCATTCATTTAGTTCGAGGCAAGCGTGATGGCTATAACGAACATAAATTTATTTTAAACCCGGATAGGGACCCTCGAAGTTCACGTGAATCCATTGAAACTTTCTAAGCGTTGATATTCCCTTTAAAGGTTTCCGTTTCAGAACTACTTGAGAAAAAACCCGGATCATTATACAGGACCCCCACTGAAGTTCGAAGCTATCGTGGTCGAGTGGATAAGTCACCGTGGATCGTGGATCAAGAGGTCCATGGTTCGAGTCCGAGCAGCCGCGGTACTAACGTCCTTTGGCAAGACATTATAATAATATGTGCATTTTCCACCCTCAAACCCAGGAGCATGGACACCATAATATTCATGAGGATTGCCAACAGCCATTGTGATTGTCTGCGGACAAAGTCTTTGTCATTTCCCTAAAGTTTGCATGCATGCAGGCAGGCAACGGTTCAGTCATGGTAGAAATGCTCCCAGAAGATGGTGCACGTTTGCGCGCGGGCTTGAAATCCAGTTGCAAGGGGTAATAATGACATTGTAAAGCACATCGAATTGCTTTCACAGGATTGGGAGTGATAACGTATTTAAAAGTGAGTGCAAACTGTACAAAGTCAAAATTGCTTTGAATTACTGGCGTATGGATTAATTGCCTTCACGGGCTAGATTAGCGCATGACGCATTCGAAATGACCCCTTCTCTTTATATGTGCAACGGGCACTACCGTTATAGCCAACATACTATATACAGATAGATGCAGACATATCTTGAAATTCAAACTGAAAGCAAATCACGTGATTCATCATCAGAAGACAAAGTGATGAAAATTAAACTCGTTTGATACGCGGGTTGGTACGCTTCAGAATTTCAAAGAATTTTACGTTTTCCTCTTGTCATGCTTGTATGCGACGCAGTGGCGGATCCGATATTGTAAGGGGCATCCCATTTGAATCGACGATTACGGATTATGATGATGTGCAGGTCTACTGGTCAGACAGTATGAAAGGAACTGTCTATCACATTATCCTTTGTCAAGTTTTGGAATCATCAAAAATTGATCAAATTACTAAATCTTGCTAAATATTTAAAAAAAAATGAAAATTGCACTGAACACAGATTTATACGAGATTACACAGAATAGTAGCATTGAAATTTGACCCAAAGTATTCCAAGTATTCATGTACACGTGTGTATATAGTCAAGATTAAAATATGAGAGCATTTCAAGAGCAATCCTTTTCAACGACATTGCAAGTAAACCAGGGGCCGGATATGCCTATATAGCACTTGACATATTTTCTGGTTCCATTTAATCATTCTTTTTTTTCTTCTTGTTTTTGTCACCAATCACCAATAACTCGTATTACATTTTTGTACTAAATATTCAAAGCACTGTAATGCATTATCATCTTATTTGTAAATAAATACTATCATGTAGTATGATATAGTATGATATAATATGATATAATACAATATAATATAATATAGCATAATATAATATAATATAACATAATATAATATAATATAAAATGATAATATAACATAATATAATATAATATAAAATGATAATATAACATAATATGATATGATATCGTATATTTTCGCCTCTAATCACTACCTTCCGCCCTGTTCTGGAGGTCATTTATCAAAAATATAGAATTAGAATAACTGACCATGTAAGTCAGCATCAAATTCACGATGGAAGGAAAATGACACCAATTTTTGGAAAAATAACAATAACTGCATACTTGTGGTGAAACTGAATCGTTAGACCTATATAATATATTATTACTGGATGCAATGCTGAATAATGGAGTGATTTGCCCTTTTATTGGCTATGTGACTGTGAATCACTTGAATTATCGGATGTAAACCAACAAAATTACATTTCTGGCTTTTCAAATTTGTAACCATCAAGTTTACCACAAAATAGGAACCGGAAATTCTGAGTGCATATACTCCTTCTATTACTACTACTACTACTACTACTACTACTACTACTGCTGCTGCTGCTGCTGCTGTTGCTACTACTACTACTACTACTACTACTGCTGCTGCTGCTGCTGCTGCTACTACTACCACTACTACTACTAATACTACTACTACTAATACTACTATACTGATACTACTACTAATAATACTACTACTACATGTACTAGTATTACTACTACTACTACTACTGCTGCTGCTGCTGCTGCTGTTGCTACTACTACTACTATTACTACTACTAGTAGTATTACTACTATATACTATTACTGCTGCTGCTGCTACTCTACTACTACTTCTACTGCTACTTCTACTACTACTATTACTACTACTTCTACTATTACTACTACTACTAATAATAATAATACATGCACTAGTATTATTACTATTATTACTACTACTACTACTGCTGCTGCTGCTGCTGCTACTACTACTACTACTATCGCTACTTCTACTACTACTACTACTACTACTGTTATTACTACTACTACAACTACTGCTGCTGCTGCTACTACTACTACTCATCCTTCTAATACTACTGCTACTACTACATGTACTACTACCACTATACTACTACCGTTCTGTATATTCTCCTTATTAGGGCCGTGTAACATGGATTAAATAATGTGTAAAATGTTACTTTACATTAACTTGGTAAAGATAACAAATCGAAGAAAGAAAATGAAATAGCAGCTATCTCCATCTCCAGTCAACACTGATAACACACTTCAGCTATTAAAAATATGTATTTTACGAGCAGAAAGATATTTTTATTGCTATGGTCCTTCATTAATTGGAGTTTCTTGAAAATTTATGACTTTCGAAAAAATTGACATTACCTTAAAAAAAATATTTAAAAAATATATATATATGTATGTATATGAGTGAATATGTCGAAGAACAATGTGCGTTAGAGAGCAGAATGGGCATATATGAAGAGAGAAATGATTCGCTTCCCCTAGATTTCTCCGTTGCTCTGAGCAAGAACTTCCTATTCCTTTATTTTCTTCAAACAACTATGGAAATGGTTTTCGTACAGGCTATGTCTTATTACTATTAGCTAAATTTTCATAATATTTCGAAATGATCATTTTCTGTATTTTCCAGGTTTTCTTTTTACTTCTCATTATTTTTGGAAAACAAACTGCTGAAAACTGCTTATCCAATAATAGCGAGCCAATGGAGTAAAATGAGCTCTCTCATTATTTTTGATTGAAAATTCTTCTTCCGCACTTGAAGTTTCTTTGAATATATCTCTCTATCTATCTTATTTATAATTTGGGGGCATTTCTCTATTATAGCATTGGAAAAATACAACTTTTCCCGTTGGTTTAGATTTTATTGGGGTTGTCATTCAACTTACGATGTACTCTATAAGTCATTTGGAAAAATGTGAAATAAAAGATATTGTGGTGGTTTTTTTTTTGGAAGTCTTTAAAAATAATTACTGGTAGCTATTTTCTTTGACTCGGTAATGAGAGAGAGAGGGGGGGGGGGGGGAGAAAGAGAGAGAGAAGATAGATACTAGTAGAGTAGTAGTTTGAGTGGAATAGAATGGTATGTTGAATGATTTATACTTAAACAAATTTAAGAAAGTGAGAGAGAAGGGGGGGGGGGGGGGGGGGGGGGGGGGGGAGGTTCCTTGCGGCCACCTAAAAAGTCAGTCTATATACCCGGGAACAGCTGAAGGGAAGTAAAAGGTAGGACATGGTATTCAGGGTGCTATTCCTATGCTTTGAGTGGGATGGGGTATATGCTATTCTAAACCGAACTATGACATGATGGGGCATGATAGCTGCGATAAGGCAAGATGTGGCCTTTGTGTGCAATCCATGTTCTATCAACCCGAGACACAATAGGACAAAATCAAGTACGTTTATAAATGCCAAGTACAATTTTGAAATTTGTAATTAATAATGATGTTCATAATATGTGGACCATCCTGCCCCGCTTTCCTTGCAAGTGCTTTTCCGAGAGACTGGAATTTTGAGTAATGCTTTCTCAAAAATAATGCACCCATCCACCGTAGCTCCATCCACCCTCCCACGCTCCTCCATTGGTTAGCATCCACCCTCCCACCCCCTTCTCACCTTTAAACGTCCGGAGCCCTCCCCCTCCTTTCCTTTAAATGTCCATCACCACACGTCCTGTTTTCATCAGTTCAACTATAGATTAAAGCAGAGGTGCGGATATTACGAGAGCATCATCAAATTCACCGGAAGCAATTGAAAAACACACAGTGGGTGAGGTCACAGTTTGATACAATTATTATTGCCCGCTGTGTATCATTGTCACGTCACCATGCAAAGGGGAAAGTGTAAAGTATGACTTCGTGCAAGGACAAACATGGCTTCAAAGTTAAATGACAGGCCTCATTAGGGCACAAACTATCACCACAAGGACTAAGTTATTTAGTCAGAAAAGTATACAATGTTTTTGTAGTTTGTATGCATGGCCAGTGGGAAAGTCTTAGGTCAGTTATTATGCATCGAAATTTAACTTAATTTTCAATTATTGATGATATATTTATTTATTTATTTTTTACATTTATTTTTTTAAATTTTTATTTATTTATTTTTTTATTATTATTTTTTTTGGAGGGTCAAGCTCTATACAAAGTATGATTTTTGTATACAAACAGTTTTTATAGTTGTAGATTCAGTACTTCCATTTTATTTGAGCAGGCACTTCTAGACTAAAAAAAAAGTAACCTTAGCTTTCCTGTTGAAATATGTTTGCATCAATAAATTAAATCTTACAACATTGCATGTTTTGAGGGGGGGGGGGGGGGTTTCAGTTGCATAACATCAAAGGTAATTTCTTACAAATAGTATTCTGGAAAGCGGCCTAAGTAAAGCCTGATTTACCTTAGGCCGCTGATTCATATAGAAGGCCATTTGTCAACCTCAAAGTTCCGTATTAATTACTATATTTATGTGAAAAATTTACATATATATATAGAGAGAGAGAGAGAGAGAGAGAGATGAATTCAAGCCAAAGATGACGCAGGATACTCAGGGAATTTAAGCTTTCGTCTAAGTTTCGACTTCATCAGAAATTTATTCTGAAACAATTATTATATAGAGAAGTTACAATTACTCAGAAAGGCATGACAAAAACTAACAAAGCACTAAGTGTTTGAGAATAATTAAAAAGATACAACATTGCATGTTTTGAGGGGGGGGGGGGGGGGTTTCAGTTGCATAACATCAAAGGTAATTTCTTACAAATAGTATTCTGGAAAGCGGCCTAAGTAAAGCCTGACTTACCTTAGGCCGCTGATTCATAGAAGGCCATTTGTCAACCCCAAAGTTCCGTATTAATTACTATATTTATGTGAAAAATTTACATATATATATATAGAGAGAGAGAGAGAGATGAATTCAAGCCAAAGATGACGCAGGATACTCAGGGAATTTAAGCTTTCGTCTAAGTTTCGACTTCATCAGAAATTTATTCTGAAACAATTATTATATAGAGAAGTTACAATTACTCAGAAAGGCATGACAAAAACTAACAAAGCACTAAGTGTTTGAGAATAATTCAAAAAATACAAAGAGAAGACACAATCATTCAAAAATTGATGGAATAATATTACTCTCAGTAGATAAATGTAAAAATACTGAAATTTCAAATGAATTATAATAAAGCAGACCTATACCTGTCGTAGACAGCACTGATGTCAAGGTCTTGCTGATTTCCTTGAATAATGTTAATATATATATATATGTATATATATATATATATATATATATACATATATATATTTTACTAAAGGGTACATTAGGTCGACACCTAACAATGCGGTTTATTCCGTCATAATAGCGACCCCTACATTAGGTAGACAGTTGGTGTCATTAGGTCGACAGTTGTCTATAGAAATGAGACAAAAACTGTCCTCCTAATGTACCCATTAGGGTATACCTATATATATATATATATAACACGATAAAAACTACTTTCGAAAAATATACTCAAGGGCAATTTCAAAGGCCTATTGTAGTGCCCGTAGAAATCGGGCTCGGATTATGTAATACGCGATTGTAATGTTCGCACATTTCTAAAGGTGACAGACAGGGCTATTGAAATTGTCTTGAGTTTATTTTTTCGAAAGTAGTTTTTATCGTGTTATATATATGTATTTGGATGTGCAATGAACATTGGAAATCGATTTCATCAAGACAAGTATATTTATTTGTATTTTGTAACAGAACTGTGGTGATTCGTGTAGGATTAAGAAGGTGACATTTGGAAGTCCATAATTCTGCAAACTGTATAGGCTGGGGCTTATAGTTAGGCGGCTTTCGAGAATACTGGCCTTAGAGTTCTAACATTGTATAGATTAAGAGTACAAAACCTTGGACTTCATTGGAAATTACCTCTTAACTAAAGGAGGTTAGTAGGCGAGATCCTTTTCCCGTCTTTTATTTTTTTTTTCTCGTAATTTTAAGCTTTTTTGCCAATTCTTTGGAAGCCCGCTTTGATTTCCTGCCCGTTTTCCCTTGCTATTTCCGAAAGAGTTTTGCAGGTGTAGAACTTTGCAAGTTCGTGTATCTTGCAAAATTCTTGCATGAATCAATTACCTGGAATATCTTTATACAACTTAGTGAAACAATATTTGTTTAAGCTTGAATTTAATTCAGTTTATGTTTGTTTCCAAAATCAATAAAAAAAATTTTTGTTATGTTTGGAAACAATATCTTTACTTTATTCAAGGAGTTGGTTTATTGGAGTGTTATTTCCTGACGAAAATGCAACATGTTATGGGCAACAAGGTGATGAATAACTATTAAGAAATACCAAGCATGCCAAGCGAAAAACCATTCTCAAGATAATACTCTCTTCATAGAAATTGTAGGTAATTACGGTATTTGTTTCTCTTTGCGTTTTGCAGACATATTTAGAAAACACTCACCCCCCCCCCCAACAAAAAGCAAACAAACAACAACAACAAAACAAAGAAACAAAAACAAAAAACAATCAAAACAAGACAAAACAAAACACTGAAGAATCTGTTTGTTTGGAACCATGCAATAGGATTAGTGAACTAATTTATATTAGATTTTTGCACAATTCAACTAGACTACTGTAGTTTTTTTACACATAAATATTAAATATAGTAAAGAGGTGTCGTAGTCGAGTGGTTTAAGCACTTGGCTGGAGATGCGAAGGTCATGGGTTCGATCCCCGGCACGGCACTTATGTCCTTATAAGCACTGCTTCTCTCCACCCATGTGTTAAATGGGTAACCGGTAGGATGCGAAAGTCATTGTGGTTCGATCAGCATTGTGAGCGTCTATAATAAGCGCCTGGTTGGAATACTCCCCAGGGAGTGGAGAAGGTGCATACATTGTGTGCGGGCGAGCCATGAATCCGACGACCGGGGTAATGATATGTCTGTAAAGCGCTTAGAGACATCGTAGATGTATTATGTGCTATATATAAACCCAGAATATTATTATTAGTAGTAGTGGTATAGCTTTTAATAGATTATGTTCGCTTTGAGATATTGCATGGACAGATGTTCTATGGATAGATAATAGATATGCAGAAGATTATGGAAAATAGACAAGCAAGACAATAGACAAGAAAAGCAAAGAGATGGGTGTAGGAGAGAAGAAAGGGTGGAGTATGGGTGAGAAGATTGCTAACAATAATATTGTAGAGGTCTGTAGGATACGTCACCGGACTGTGGATCACTTGGTTGGCGGTTCGAGTCCTGCCTCGGCACTAACGCCCTTTGGCAAGGCTCTAATGTACATGCCACTCTTACCCAGGAGATAATGGTTACATGTGAGGATAGCCATTGCTCTATACATGCATGCATGTGAACGGTGCAAAATGGTAGGAATGCTCCCTAAGGAGATGGTGCACAGTCTCGTGTGTAGGCTTGAAATCCCATGACCCATGCTGGGGTAATAGTGAATAACGTTGTAAAGTCCATTGAAGTATTCACGTAATGCGCTATATAACATAATTACTATTATGAAGATTATACTGTAACTGAAAGTAAATCTCAAAAAATTATACATTTGAGCACAACCCTTTAAAATCATCAACAAGGTATATCACATAACATTATCTCTCAAATGCGTGTTATCACGAAATTCCATATGTCATGCTGGCATACTAAAATAGATCAGAAAGCCCCAGTTATTTGCTCTAGGGAGTCAATTTTTTTAACCAAATTGCAGAAAATATAACAAGATAAAAACCGGCACAAAGAGAGAGAGAGAGAGAGTAGGGATGTCGCAATAAATGACATATGTCTCTTGTGAGAGTTAGGAAGCTTAATACTTCTGACGTCATTCAGACCACCATAAATTTGGCAAGCTCGGAGCCCCCACTTCCCTCCTCCTCCCTTCCCTTCAGTAGCCCCCCCCCCCCCCACCAATCGCTAAGAGGTCTTTGTCTAAGCCGTGAGCAAGATTGGTGGGCGTGCTGCAGAAACAGAATTCGCCAAATTTCAAAATTTCGCGTATTACCTTCAAAGTATTTAGTCTCAATCTGAAAGATTATTAGCCAAATATAGATGGGGAAGAGTGTTGTAGTTTGTGTGGTTTTATCAGAGAAAATCCGGTAAAAATTGCTATAATCTGAGCTCCTGGAAATTTGTTTAAAGGTAGGGTAATGCGAAGTTGGGTCTGAGGAAAAGGGAAATGAATTAACATTCTTTGTAACGCGGTGGGATCGGTTTATAGAACCATGATATAGAACCATAATGTTTGTTTAGAAACACTGTAAGCACGATAAAAACTACTTTTGAAAAAAAAACTCAAGACAATTTCAAAAGCCTGTCTGTCACCTTGAGAAATGTGCGAACATTACAATGAATGATGTATTACATAATCCGAACGTACAATGGGCCTTTGAAATTGCCCTTGAGTATATACGGTATTTCAAAAGTAGTTCTTGTCGTGTTTTTACTGTTTCATATTTCAAATTGACAGTGCTGTTACAGTATAAATTGTACAGAAAAGATAAATGGTACAAACGAACATGAAATCTATATTGTCAGAGAAAATAAATTAAGGTGCGTACATCATATCTATACGTCTGCATGCAGTATTAATTGAAAAGACTCATATGGAGGAGCCTAAGGAATTAGGTTAGGATTACCACTCCTCATACGTGTGTCAAAATAATCAATGATTATTGCCATGGCAACACCACGCTACTAAGAACAATCCTTTAAAAAATATGACCACGGTTTTTTTTAAATTTTGTATTGAATAGGTATAATCGGTATTTGAAAGTTGTCTTTAAAAAAGTTAAAGGATCTCTGTAACTTCCCGTATTATGCGGTCACTGCATGGTGGTGAACCTTTCTTTTAAACTAAATGTTTCGTTCAATTTGATGAGTTTGTATATCTTTATCGTTTATAAAGAAAAATATACATGTAGTTTAGAAAATAAGTACTCAACCCCCCCTAAACAAACCAAAACAAAAAAAAAAAAAAAAAATACCAAAACAAAACAACAACAAAACAAAACAAACCAAAACCAAAAACAATCAAATAAACAAAAACAACAATAACAAAAATTATTTCATAAGAAAGAAAATTTATTTTATTTATTTGTTTTGTTTAAACAGGGTAACTCTTTCAGTTAAATAACTGTTCCTCTGAGAGGCCCTGTGTACATTATACATACATAAACATAGAGAACAAACATTGAATATATATGACATAACAATAGAAAGATTACTTTCCTTCATTACAACACGAAACGAAATTGGATATAATATTAGACCAGCATACCCAGTGCTACATGTGAACATTCAAGACAAAAATTAAAATATTGCAAGGCAGAACCTGGAAAACAGAATAAGTTTTTGGTTTACATAAATGGTTTTTAGAACTGGAAAATTTAAAAACTTTTAACATGAATTTCAAGGTAAAGATAAGAACAGTACTACTAAACTGGAGAAAATTATAATTTTGATATACTTAAACTATCCTCCAATACAGATTAGCAAACGCGTGTTTTGATTGAGCATTTCTAATATAGAATATGGTAGCTGGTTCCATAGGGCGGCACGTTCGTGGGAAAATGTGAGTTTGATCACCTACATCAGCCACAGAAAGAACAACACGGAACCTATATACTAAGACAATTAAAACCTGGTAAGTTTCTTTTAAAATGCTCTATACATTCCACGACTGATCAATGCCCTATATATACACGATCACCTAAACAAAGAAAATACTACGTTAAAAAGAATTATATTGGCCGATTTCTTTCTTGAAACTTGTAAATGAATGACAAGTTGTAATAAAAAAAAATAGTTATAAGATGACAGATCTCTCTATATATAAAGACCCAATACGCATACCATTCTTAATCTGATTCATCGAACAGGTGGATTAGTATGACTTTGCATAAAACAAGATAAGCACAGAACAAAGAAAGAGATATATACATCATCCGCGGAGTTAAGTCTAACAGAAGTAGATAATTATATAATAAGGAGACGATGTTATTTCTGAGAGCGTACAGAGATTGAAGGGAGAGATAACAATAATTACTTTGAGCGTAGTACCGAATGACGCATATAGTGAGTGAAAGCTTATTCCCTTTACAACTCGAGTCTTGTTATCGTCATTCCATTCTACTTACCTCATCGGCTACTCTCGGAGCTCTTTGTTTCAAATGATATTGATAATCGGTATTAAAGTGTTAGTGAAACAGTGTCATGAGTGCAAGAGGGTCACGTGAGAAGGAAAATAAGATTAAATGGATACTGGGGAGCAAAGAAAGCAATGAAGGTAATGTTCAGGTAATTCATTAGACATGTTAGATGAATAGAATAGTTAGATATAGACATACAAACAGATATACAGACAGAAAGATGGCTGCATATTCAATTCAATTCAATTCAAAACATCATTTATTTCCTTCTGATTTGTTACATACATGAGATACAAACAAAAGAAAAACGTTTAAGTACAATACTTGAAGGAGGCATGGTCCCTGAAAAGCATAACAATGCTTGTGATTGGGGTTGCCTGTTTACAACAACAACAACAACAAAATACAAACAAAACATTAAAAAAGTCAAGTAGATATATACAACATATATAGCGGAATAAAAGTTAGAGGGATAGGGATAGAAAGAAAGAAAGATAGGATAGAGGATATAATACCATGAACAATGTGAGAGATATGTTTGAAAATTCCTAAACTGATCACTGTTAATTCTTATATCATGTGCAGATAAGTATACATTCAACATGAATACTGGCAACGTATATTTTAGGATGAAGCAAGGTAAAATTAATGAATATACAACTTCTTAAAGTAGCTATCCAAAGAAAATCACAAATATGGCAATTAATGTATCACTAGAAACTGGGAAGCTTACAGATGGCAATCGTATAAGTTTTATGTCAACTGCGTATCTGATGATTATAAAAACAACATAAATAAAAGCTCTTCTCAGCATCTGGAATATCCGAGGATTCGCCAGAAATATAGCGATGTTTTGATGTCGTCACACTAGGGATCGATGCTGCTTAAGCAGACGACGTCCTATAATGAATGAACGTAATTGCAATGCAATTATTTATCAAATTATAAAGAGTTTGGTACATTTAAACATGACCTTATTTCACACCATTCTAAAAGGGAAAGTGAACTGATTCTGATAACTAAAACCGTTTGATTGTAAATACACAGGAGAAGGGTCAATGATCAATGAAATAAACCCCACTTTCAAATTGAAAAGCCCTCCGAATAATATCACAGATTGTATTCGTTCCCTCTTGAAACGCCGAACATGCCCCGGTGCAAGCTGCTGAAAATACAATGGCGTCTTATTTTGTTTACAAGTGACTGATTCCTTTATTTTTTTAACGTTGCATTTTTCATCAAAATAATACAATACACGAAGTTAAGAGTGAGGCAACAGACTAACATTAAGACTGACGCTAGTCAAGTAAGAAAAATAAGTGAAGAGGAGATGACAAAACAGGCACTGAAAAATGTGTAAGATGTTATGGGACATCGTCTGCTTAGACAGGACTGGTCCTTCGTGTGTCGTCACACATCTCAGCAGCGTTCAAGGAGCTCTTCAGCTGCTATATCGGGGGCTGTATTTTACCGTTTTATAATTGATAATAATCATTAATTCAAATGTTTCCAAGCGTTGAATTTGGATAACCTTGTTTAATTTATGCCATCTATGCAATAATAAGTATTCAGCCAATATTTATTTTGATGGAATTTTCTTGCAATGTGATCTTTAATATACTTTTACAGACTTGGCTTTCTAAGAGATTGAAAAGTATAAGTACAAGAGATTTAAAAAAAAAGTATAAGTATAAGAGATTAAAAAGTATAAGTTGTGTACTCATTCGAGTGCATAGTTTGCAATGAAACTCTGTTTAAGTTTATAAGGGCAAAACTTTGTTCAGATTCTATCTGGTAACTCATTCCATAATTTTGGTCCTTTATAGCGTACATTATATTGAAATGAGAATTTTCTATGCCTGGGTATGTGGATCTGATTGGAAGATCTTGTATTATGATCATGAAAATCAAGGTTGTGATTAAACATACTGCAAATATGAGATGGAAGTTGGGAATTTACACATTTGTACACGAAACAGCATTGTTGGAAAGCATTAATGTCTGCTAAGGTTAACACTTTCAATGAGTGAAACAATGGTTTTGTATTCGTACATGGAGGAGCGCCTGATATTATTCGAATTATTTTTTATGAAGGACGCACAACTTGTTAAGACTTGTAGGAAAATTGTTACCCCAAATAATGTTACAGTATATAAAATAAGGAAGAACAACTGAGCAATAGAGCATGCGAAGAACATTATTCGTGAGATAAGAAGCGAGTCTGTAGATTATACCAACACTCTTTGACACTTTAGATTCAACTGTACGAATATGTGACTTCCACGATAAACGACTATCAATATAGACTCCGAGAAAATTAGTTTCTTCAACTGTAGGTAGGACCACATCTTGTGGGATAAGTCAATCATTCTGGTGGAGTTGTGAATTAGAATGTAGTTGTACTTCTTCAGGTTGACAAAAAGTCTATTCGCTGCAAACTTAAGACATTATCAAGATTGTCATTACCACTCTGTACAAATTTTCTAGATTATTATCATTGTACAATACTGTAGTATCATCTGCATACAAAAAGTACGATAGTTTATTGGATGACATATGAATATCGGTGACATATAGCAAAAATAAAAGTGGTCCTAACAATGAACACTGAGGAACACCACATGTAGATAGGCTATTAGATACATAGATTAGGCACATAGATAGGCTATTAGATATATGGAGAGATAGATAGATAATTTGCGACTGTGCATGTTATATGTTTATGATAATGTACACAGATGAGGGAGGAAGTGAAAGAGGGGACTGATGGGTGGAAGAGAGGGAGAGAGAGAGAGCAAGAGAGAGGCTGACATAAAATCGCCTGATGGGCTTTAACTCATATACTTTTAAGTATAGAGTTAAATGTCATTTTAGCTCTGAGCATAATATAGAGGGATTTAAACAAAAATCGTTAAGCAGACGTATAGGGATATAATCTTTTTAAAAGGTGTGAAAACGAGAGAGAGAAATAGAGGGAGACAGGCAGACAGACAGACAGATATAGAAAGTCTAACCGCCGGTCATCTTCCTGTCCAAATCTCTTTATTTGCTCTTTTCAGCACGCACAAAGGTAACTTTTGGAATTCTTTGAAAACCTCTGACTCACTCTTATCTTGTCCCAAACTCACTCCATAACCTGTTCTATTTTTGAAACTTAAAGAAGTCTGACTGTCTAAATAACGTACTCCATGGAGAAAAGATAGCAATTGATGTATCGAGCGTGGTTTATTGCTATTTTTGCTATTTGGTCCAATGCCATTTGGTCCAATTGTCATATGGTCTAACATAGTAGACCGAATTGATGTTAGACAGTACAATTTATGGGCATTGGACCAAATGGCAATTTATCTCGCGCGTGACTATCGCTTATGCGGTTAGTCGTGGATCGTTCCATGCCACTTGTACCAAAATATGGACCACACCCCGAACAGGTGATAGACTCACAGGTAGAATGTGGTCTCAGTTAGGATCTAATTTTAAGTCCATATCCATGATCTAAGTGTGAGTAATTCTGATCGGTTTCAAATGGAGAAAGAAAACAAATTCACCTGCGACATATTAAACGCAGGGTGCTCAGTTTTGCTTCATTGTATGTAACCCAATGCACACGATGTAATTGACATAAATGTGGTCTACCACATTGGGAACGGTTACGCGAGTTATTGAAAGTTTCTGCAAATATGATACTACATATTTTCGTAAAGTAAATGTTGATACAATAAACAGTTACTTTTGAAAAGAGGTTTCAAACCCAAATAATACAAGAACAAACGCCGTTGAGACAAAAATAAAAGGAGGAAATACATAGATTTGTATTTGTACCATCTTTAATTCCAACTAACGACTTTAATTTTTTATCGATTTCGACAACCGCAAAGGTCAGTGTGCCTGAACAGTATTTGGCAGAGAGCAGATATTTCCTTTGGCTAGTTTCTTTTGATGTTCTAGATATTTTCTTTTTTAATTATGTAAAGATTAGGATTGTTATTCATATACCCCAAAAAAACGAACAGATACATGTGAATCAAATATGACCGATCAACTAACTGCGAAAATCTATCCATGACATCGAACGCTTACAACATGGAAACTATTTCAATATTATCTGTTCACGGTCATGTGATTGTCACGTGACGTAATTCCGGTATCCCACCGACCTTGACAATAGCTCATTCCAATTCTCAAGTTCACATGCATATAACTATAGTGTTTGTTCATGGCGCAATATTATTCAAGTTCCTGTGACTTTACGTAATGACGTAAGTAAATCACTTTAGAAAATCCATTATCGTAAAACACTGTACCTCTCTGTCGCCACTACGGTAGACAAAACAACTTAACATTGAATTAATGACAGTACCCCTCATGAAATGACAATCAGTAGAATATATCAATATGATTATTTGGAAGATGAACAAAACAACCACAACTAATACATGTCATAACAATCGTTATGACCGAAATTTCAACTTCGATTTGTCGCGAAAAAGAGTAATGATAACATCAACAGCAGAAGCAACAACAACAATATTAATGATGATGATAGTAATAATGATGATAATAATAATGATAACAACAATGATAACAATATATAATAAATGGATAAATAAATAAATTACGAAAAAGTAGTAGTAGTAGTAGTAGTATAGTAGTAGTAGTAGTAGTAGTAGTAGTAGTAGTATAATAGTAGTAGTAATAGTAGTAGTAATATAATCATTGAAATAATGATTATAATGATGATAATCAGATTTGCAAAGCACCTTCTCCTGCGGATATACCTGTACAGAGCGCTAAATACTATATTGCTCTTGAAAGATCATCAAGTATGGATGTTTTCTAAATATATTTCTTTCAATTTATTTAACCATGAAGCTTCGATTAGGATACTATTATTTTTCTCCAGAGAATTATGACTGTCTCCTGATGCGCCGTTCCTATTATACACACCAAGGTTCCTATATACGCTTCTCCATAGTAAATTGATTATATCAGTTTGATATATAAAAGAGAAATACGGGAAAATGTGAGCTGCTATATCTTCCTAATCATGTGCTAGTCTCGTCCTTTGCCCTACATTTTGAATAATTACTTGCAAATTCGCAATATATATATTTCGCAAATATCATCGTATATCTTGCAATAATCAATTTCATTGGACTTTCCCTTTAAATTGACTGGCGCATGATAATGGCCTTTCGGTTCTGCTCTGGAACAAGTTTCAAATTTTCGTTTTCATTTTCCATGTGAAACAAAGAAGGACAATAGCAATGTTTAATTGCACGTAACTATGCACAAAGTACGTACACGTGTTCCTGTACGTATAAAGTGTTTCATTAAAAACCAAAGATCGGATTTTTCAAAATTGCTTAGTAATCTGTCACATACATTAATTACTGGTCACAAGACTCTGTGTCAAACTTGTTTTGAAAGACGTCCAACGAGGAGTTTGAATTACAAATTTCCTGAAAACACACAAAAATATCACACTCATATAAACCGTGTAGTCAATTTGGATGACATTCAATTCAAGAGCACAACTTGCATGCACGAAACAAAAAAAAAAGAGAAAAAATAGAAGAAAAAAAAATCATTACACGTGTTCACTGATTATTTTTAGACGGCCCTACACGTCTCTTACTGGGATTACGTATTACACCTCTGGAAAAATCAGTTTAAAGCAATATATGACATGTCGTCATCCATCAATCAATTATTTCGAGAATGACGTCATAAAGTCACGTGCAGCTCTTCTTTGTTTTAGAAGTCGACTAGACTGATTTGTGGGATGAAAACTCTCGCTAAAAAAAATCGAGTGATCACTGACGTGACCCTTAGGGTGAGTGAAAAGAGTTTGAAAATAGAGTGAACTCTTTGATTTTGGAGAGCACTTTAAAATAAATCGATATTTACTCCTAAACAAGTGATCACCGATGTGACTCCCGGGGGAGTGAAAATAAGGCGAAAATCCAATGTTTTTCTTTTTTATATTTTTTTCCCCGAAAGTATAGATACGTATAGAAATACATATGATATAACGTGTTCTTTGTGCAAGGCATATATGAGCAAGAAGAGAATCGAAAAAACGAATGTCTATAATATGAATTAAATTCTTGAAAAAATACTTTGAGATCGATCACCATATACAGTTTGATTGATTTTTAGGTAAAACGTGATATTATGTCATTATTAATTATGGGATGTAATTATGTCAAAACTCAGAACATATGATAAGATATTTGGTGCACAAAACGAAGTGATATAGTTGCCTCATATTTGATTCGCACATAAAATATACAATCACTTACTGTAGATAATATTATGTGATCCCGACAGTGCAATTTGGGGAACCTGTTTTTCAGTCATTGTTTTCCTTGATTTTGCTGCTTTTCACTCAAAGCAATGTTTGAGCAAGTTTGGGATTTTCTGATAAGAAAATCATCTAAATTTAAAATGATATGCAGCAAATTATTCCAAAGTGGCAACAAAGACAATAAACACGAAGTGATTACATTTTTCTTTAAGTTGATTTATGTATACATGCGTTTTTGGAACAAAAAGATACAATACAAAATTCAAGTTTTATAGAAGTTCATCTATTTCATATTTCAAAACCATACCGCTTTAGAGGGAAGCAAGGGAGATTGTCTTCAAGGACATATAATGGTCCTTTTATATCGGTTTCCTTTAATTCAATTTTCCAAGAAAAATGCTTTTCATGGAAACAAAATGTGCTGTTTTTTATGGAAAGGTAGGCCTATATACAAATGGTCGCCGTTTCAGTCAGAACGTACATATTTATGTATTTTGATAATAAATTAAAAGAGATAATATCCTGCATTTACATAAACAGTTCATCATACATTTTAAAACGCTTAATAGGCTCTAGTAATAAATCAAGAAAAAGCGTAAAATGTAAAGAACCTTTTAGGTTCCTTGAAAAGCATTCTTTGAATAATATGTAATTCATTCTTAAAAGGAATTTTGCCCTCTCTTTTATGTTCTTTTTACTCAGCATCTAATCCCCCCTCCCTCTCTCTCCTTCTCTTTTTCACACTCTCCTTCTTTTTCGTTAATGCTTTCAGGCTTCCTCTTTCTCCCTTCTCTCTCTCTTTCTCCTTCACTCTCTACATTATTTTGCAAATGCATTTGCCTAATAATCTTAAGGTGTGTCCTCACAATTAAGACCTTTTCGGAATGATTAGTACATTGACTTAAGGAGTCCTGAAGTGTAAATAACATGAAATCACTGCCGATACCTATTCCATTATAGGCCAAATAAAATTGATTTATAGTTTCTCGCCCCCCCCCCCCTCCCCATCCCCGCCATCCTTCCCTTTTTTAAAGGCCCGTCTCAGTTCTTCTTGTTATTTTGATATTTTTGTTCTGAAATAGAATGAATAAGAATCGGAGGACATCTTGACAATGAAAAACCAGAAATCATTAATGTAATGCAATTCCACCTTGTTCCGAACCTCTAAAGTACATGTGCAGCTTAAACTGAATGAAGAAAATATGTGTGAAATTTAAAACAGGAAAATAGCAAATGTGAAATAACGTAGAACCCCCTCCTCCCTATTTAAAATAAAAATCCGGACGAGAAACTAGAAATCAATTTGACATGGCTTTATACATGTATTGTGATCGGCGGTGAATACGTGTCGTGCAATTAACTTTCATTGACGTCATATTTTAATATTATCACCGTTTATTACCCTCGCCTGATTGCTCATAATCGTTTAAAGCCCCCCCCCCCCCCCCCATTTTTAATACTAATATTCTTAATTCTATCGCGTTCAGGAAAAAAAAAGAAACAATTTCGTGCCTGGAGTGGGTGTATGACAGAACTTGCCAGATAAAACAAAACGTGGTAGATTTGTCTTTGTCCTATTAGATTTGTCTTTATCCTACAAAAGTAATAAAAAACTACAAAAAGTCAGGAAGTTTTCAATGCCAAATACAACATGTGGGCGGGGCTCCTGGGAGATGACGTCATCGTGATTGACATGCCCGTCGGCGAGATGTCTGTCAGCGCAGTGGCTGGACGCGCGAGCGAAGCGACAGTAAATCGTTGAAAATCGCATCAAGAAAAACACGCGAATAGAATTTCACACATGAGTTACAAAAGACGGATTTTGCGAAGCGTTAAGAAAGAGTGTAAAATAAGACGACGGAGTTAGTTTTTTCTTCACTTTTTTCCTTCATCGGTGGTCGTTGAATATGGAAAGAGGCAGCTGAGAACACATCAACGTCAAGATCGCGGAAAACAAAACAGAGAAAAAGCTACAGTTGGTGAAAAAGAATAGTACACTTACTGCAGTAATGACAGGGATATGGGAGAAGGAACGAAGAGGGAGTGGATGATAGGTAGGAAGAGAATATTAGGATGGAGGGAGAAAGAGAGGGAGAAAGAAATGAGAAAAAAAAATGAGTGTTAACAAAGCGAACGACAAATTGAGAATAATATGGCAGAGTTTTAGATATAGGATACGAGGAGGGGTAAATGGCGACGAAGAGAGAGACATTTATGTATGAGAGATAGGTGATGGGGGACAAATGGCGAGTAAGAAAGTGAGGATGGAGAGGGGAGGATGGAAGATAGAGAGAGAGAGGGGGAGAGAGAGAGAAGGAAGAGGAAGAAGAAGAACAACAACAACGATGAGGGCAAAATACAGAGAATTCGATGCACAAGTATAGCAAGGAGGTACTGTATAGGCAAGCTCCTTGGTTATAACAACGGCATAAACTGCAGCCCCTGTCAAAATTGTCTTATTACGTGGTCTCTCTAAATACAAAGAGAATGGTTACAGAAACAAGATAGGTGTATCCTGTATAAGAATATCCAATAAGCTGGAAAGGTACATTTTAAAGGAGGAAATTGTGGGAGGAGAGTTATGATAATGATTCTTAAACATCCAACATATTAAGATGGCCTCGCATGATCTCTCACATTGCATGGCGGATCCGGGATTTTCATGAAACAGAGGGGGCGTGAGAACCTTATACACGCATGATTAAAGGAGCTTGTCCATAACAACAAAGAGGGGGTGCACACCTCCTGCACCCTGGAGTACCTACATAAAGGTACTCTGCTGCGCCCTCCTCCGAATCCGTGTTTTCATTCGACGCCACGCCCCCACAGACATCCCACTTGACCACGTGCCTTGTTTCCTGTATTGTCTTATCTTGTCTTTTATTTTATTTTTTTATTTTTCTTTCATTTCATTGTTTTATATTTTATTTTATTATTGTATTATGTTGTATTGTATCGTATTGTATTGTTTTGTATTCACTGAACATCATTATGATGATGATTGATACGTGCTGATGTTCTGTTCCAAAGAAAGAAATAATTTAAATGATAGAACATGAGATAAAAAAATTATAATCATAGCAAAATGTCAATTCTGCTATTTTTATTTTTATAGGTATCTTTTCAATGCGACTATGGGAACTTTGTATGTATCAGTCTTAGGACTGTCTTCTATTTTTACCTATCAGCAAGTCGAAAGGAATGAATCATATTAATAAAATCGACACAAAGAATCAATATAACTATATGATAAAGGTATAATGTAAGGCTTCTTTATCTTTGTTTAGTTTTTACCTAAAACTTACTTCTCAATGTTGATTAGGCATTTAATAAATTAAGAAAAGATTCCTTCATATTTTCAATATACAAATTTGGTAAAAGAAGAAGAACTTTGCTTCCCCTACATAATTTCATCGATTGCTTATCAATCAACTTCTGACAAATCGGAAATTTGATTGGCATATTAAACGGCAATATATATCCAAATCCGTTTCCATAAAAACCGTTAACGGCGGAATACTACCCAAGCGTTGTTTCATTGGTAAAATACTCCACTTTCGCGCCCAAGGACTAACTTTTGGCGGTTCACCACGCGCAACAGGATACGGATGTAAAAAGAAAAATAGTTTCTTGACTAACTGACAAAGATTACTAATTACAAAAAGAAGGGGGCATTGCATGTACCTTTCAAATTTTGTGTTGCTTTTTCAATATTACTCAATATTCAATCAAAGTTTTATGTATT
Organism: Heliocidaris erythrogramma; assembly: GCA_025617745.1. NCBI lineage: Eukaryota > Metazoa > Echinodermata > Echinoidea > Camarodonta > Echinometridae > Heliocidaris > Heliocidaris erythrogramma. Next base: position 44,242,421 of record CM046858.1, on the reverse strand, counting down.
TTCAACAGTGGAAATGATATCAGACAAGGTCAAATGAAGGAAATAGTGCTTTTCATTTTTTTTCCAGGTAATACGGAACTGGCACCTCCAACTGTCGAATTAGAGGTATACGTGTGGTGTCACACTGTCTGCGGGGGACAATAGGCTGATACGTTTTGAAAATGATTAATGATATTCAAGATTTTTTTTTTCCTTTAAAAGACTTGTGTGATTGTGTGGGTGCGTGTGTGTGTGTGTGTGTGTGTGTGCGTGTTGTTGTTTTTTCTTCATCATATAACGGAAGTATTGATGATTATTACGATTGCAAGAAATGTTCACCCACATCAGTTTAATCTTGCATTCATAAATTTCGTATTACAATATTGATTTTAAAAAGTTTGGAAAGGTTTGACGGATTATTTTACCTTAGTGCTAAAAAAGCATGCGTATCGTATGTTTTAAGTAAGCAACCAAGGGACCGATGGCTTTAAGTCCTCTTCGAGGGACTTGGTAATATACTATTAATACATGGTTGGGAGTGCGTTGGTGCGATCTGGCAATACAAAGGTTTTTATCATGGTGTCCTAGACGCACGAGGCACAAGCCGAGTGTGTTGGACACCACGATAAAAACCTGCGTGTTGCCGGATCGCACTAACACACGAACTCTTAACCATGTATTAATAGTTTTATAAAACGGGTCGGCAATATGATTACGAAGTCTATAAAAATGGTTACGAACCCCATAGAAACGCCAAGAGTCGCTCAGTCATGGAGGCTGTCATTTGCTTTCCTGGATGACATCACATAAGCGCAGCCAACAAAAGTCATGCGCGTTTCAGTGCGCGCATGTAATCCCTGCGCTAAAATGACAATTAAACTAAGCGATTTCATTGCGTTTTAAGTTTGCACGCACCAGAGGTACGCGTACGCGCAGGTCAGCTGTGCGTTAGTATTTTTTTTGCACGGTCACGTGGTGTTATTTGACCAATTAAGATGGCTACATTCTTGAACCCGTTTTTATAATGAGGATTATAAAACGGGTTCAAGAATGTAGCCATCCTGATTGGTCAAATAACACCACGTGCAAAAAAAGCACTAACGCACGGCAAAAAGGCTCTAAAGCACGGCTGAGCTGCGCGTATGTATATTAATGCCTTACCAAAGGGCACTAGCGCATCCACGTGGTTTTGAACCCGGGTCCTCCCAGTTACGAGACCACTGCTCTACCACTGAGCCATCACGCCTCCTACATTGAATGTGTACGTTTGATTCCAGAAATCCTGGTAATTAAAAATCGTTTGATTTACCCTTTAGCATTCATACTAATGAACCGCATTCAGAATACATTACGATAAAATCTTGAGAACGAAAAAAACAGAATAGTTGTGTCCTTTATAATTATTATAAAGACCTCGGCTTTACTGTGTCAAGCATGTGGGATTTTCGAGAATTTTTCTAAATTTAATCAGAACATACGCTTTTACACATCAGAAATGTATTCAGTGTTATAAGTTTGTTTTATAGGCATATCGTTGAAAGTGTCGTCTGTAATACGTTCAGCATAGTGTTAACAATTATTTCATAATTATTCCATTATGGGCTATTGAAATTGTTATAGGTAATAATAGTGACATGATATTCTTTGACAAAAGCAAATTAGCATGCTTATAGAATCTTTTTTTAACAAAAAACAAAGAACAAGTAAACGATATTGTTCTCCACTACAGCGCCGATTTTCATTTATGCATTACGGTCTCATGACGGAAATATCAATATCATCAGTAATATGCATTCAAAATACAAGTATTGTATAATCATGGCAATTAGACTAAAAACAGCGCCAACCACAATCCTAAACCACATGCACTCTATCCGCGCCAGTAATAACATCAGCAAGCTGCAGCAAATAAATAAAAAGATTATAAAAAACCAACAAAAACAGCAACAAAAAGAACAGTAACCCCGGTAGCTGCAGAGGAGTAGGTACGGGAGGCACGGGGGTAATTGTCTCCAGTGGAATGTCGAAAAATACGACAGAGAGAAAGAGGGGGGAGAGAAGGGGTGGGGAGGGGGCGCAACTTGATAAGATTCCTCTTATACGCCCTCCCTTCTCAGACGATGACCTTGTTCTCTCACATTTCATCCACTTGATAAGACCAGTGCGCCCCCATGACACCAGCGCCCACTTAGTGGATGGATCCACGCTACACCGCTCCCCAGTGGTGTTCAAACATAATGAAAAATTTCACGAGATGGGATTATAGCACTACCTTAAACTTCGTCTTTGCATTTTTGTATGAAATAGTATCGAAAAGTAAATCATCTAAATTACATAACATATATATCATAGAAAACGATCACAATCATAATATTTAGCCGCCCTCTTCTTCTCAGGGGCTTCGCCAAGATATTTGAATGGGAGGGGGGGGGGCAATGGCAATAATGCACTCTCGTCCTAGACTCGTTTCGTGCAAGATCGGTGGATTATGTGGTGGCATGCAGCACCAAAAGATTCATGCCTGCATGTCTACGCTGTCTTCTCGTTCATGCAGTTCCACGTTGAAATGTTAAAAAAAAAAAAAATTAGTGAATGAATAAAATAAATGTCAAATTGAACTCGACTCATTTGCTTTTCTTCTGCATTTCTATCCTTCTGGAGCTCGTCTCATCCTTCCCCGCCCCCTTCCCTTCTCCCCCTTTACCCTTCTCTCTCTCTCTCTCTCTCTCTATCTCTCTCAGCCTCCTCTACCTTTCTACTTCTCTCTCTCTCCTCCTCCTCTCCTTTCCTCCCCTTCCCCTCTCTCTTTATTATTCCTCTTTCTCTCTCTGTCTATCTCTTATGCCCCTGGATTTCCCCTTTCCTCTTGTAAGACATGCACTTTACTTCACTATTTTTATCTATATCCTTGTATATTTTTGAGGAAATGAAATTTGACTATCTTTTATGTTGTTTATGACGACGCTCCCCCCTCCCCCGCCCATATTATCTTAATAAGGGACTTTGTGCCTATATCATTATTCCAGTATGAATTTAAATTCGAACTGATTTTTATCGAATCATGGTTTAGTTATAATCGGAATCCTAAAATTATATTGAGAAAGACTTTCAACAAGTTTAATACAAATGCGTGTTTTTTCTCTTTACATTAATGGGAAAATTTTATTTACATTTCTGTCTAGTCTTTTTTTTTGTGCCATTAGTATTATCTTTACCATAATAATGTAGGAAATGCTTTTTATTGAAAACTGAATAAAAATTCAGCCCACCGGTTGCTATTATATCCATCGTAACTACTCAGTTTAACTACTCGGTTTAAAGTTAAAAGTTAAGAGCCTATTATTCGAAGTCTTATAACCAACCAAAAAAAGAACGATCTGGTGATATCAGTCTCCAAAACGTAGAGATGCATCTGCCCCCCCCCCCCCTCGCCTGGCCTGGGGCCACACCTGCTTGGCACATCAACAAAGCACGAGCAGGTATACAGCCCATGAGACCAACAGCTCCTGAGACCGACAGCCAACGTGACCAACTGCCTCCAAGACCAACGCTTCGGTATATATGCTCATGAAATCCGTTTGCACATCCTGTCAATTATTCCTGATACATGTGTATCTTTGAATATTTAGTGGGAATTTGTTTAATGTCTTCTTATGTGTACGGATGATGCATGAAGTTAATATATTACTTGGTCTGATGAAAATAACCCCTCCAAATTCTCAAGCGAAATCGGTATACCGCTTTAGGTATTCGAAGATACCTAGTACCCCTCGTTTTTCTGCTTACAAGCAGATAGCACGGTGTGCAGTTTGCCTTTGTCCATAACACTTATCCAGAAATTAATTTGTAATAAAATGAGTCTCCCGAGCTAGCTCGGTATTTCATTTTAGTTTTATTATGTTTTAACGGTTTTTAGGGAGTACAAAGGGGCACGTGCCTCCTGGAAAGCTTAATCTACCATTAACCTCAGAAAGAAAATGCGTTCCATAAAACATGCCCACGCCACAAAATTAATGTGATAACATGTTTTTAAGGGGCGGCGGGGCTTGTTAGAGAATTTTCAGACTTGCGCCCCTCCCCCCAAGATAATTCTGGATCCTCCACTGCTTATTTTGCTCCAAAGAAAATCGGCAATAATTTTCCCTGCCAATAATGAAGTGAACGTTTCCCAAGGCAAACTGATACAGTCAATAACTCGTGCAGTTTGTCACATGTATATCCGCTATAGCTATCCGCTGCCCACTCGCGCAAGCCCCCAAACGTGCCAAACACCGTCTCCAAGCCAAAACGTATAGGGAAGGCCGTCTGAAAATACTGTCGGATATTAGTAAGTTTTATCGTATCTAAAAGTGCATGTGTTTGACAAGGAGTTATCATTGTCAGAGGCGAGTTGGGGGCAGGGGCACGTGACCCCCAGTAAAATTAGTAAAATTTTAACTTTCTCTTTTCTTGCTTGCTTGCTTGCAAGGTCCGGGATTCAAATCCTTGTCACGACATGTACTAACGTTCTTTGGCAAGACATTAATTCACATTTGCCACTCTCCACCCAGGTGAAGTGAATGCATGGTACGCGGCAGGAAGAAATTCTTTGAATGCTCGTAATAATAACTTTGTTCCTTCACTTAGAAACATTAGCATTCAACCCTTATAAATGTAACTCATGACAAACCCCTGTCCACTTAGGAAAGGTTAATACATTTTAGTTTGCTTGTAAGATATTTTTGAACTCATTCTACCCCCCCCCCCGAAAATAATCCTGGATCCGCCGTCGATTCGAGTTCAAGTCCAGTTGGTGAAACATGACAATGTCAGACTCACGGGCAAGAATGAATCAGCTTATTTTCACATGATACAAAATGAATCATACCTCATACATGCCATCGGGACATCGGCCAGTATAAGCCGATAGCTCACGAGAGCGAAATTCATAACAATGTCGGCCTCATGAACCCTCAGAAAAGTTGTAAGAAGGCTCGCTAGACCGACATGTCGATCTCGTGGGTCCCTCGGATAACTTTACAGAAGACCTGAGAGACCGACACTATGGCTATCGGTCTCATGCATGGACTGTCGGTCTTGTGGATTGTTAGTCTCTAGTGGGCCGTCGGTATCGTGGGCTGATATCGGCACAGGTAATATACTATTCAACTTGTACATGTAACACTCTTCAGTTTTAAATATTGTAAGAAAACAACGTATGCTGCATTATTATTATAGTCCGTCTATTGAGAGCCATGGCAGAAGGACGTTAACTTACACAATCATGCAGAGTTAACGCCCTTCTGGCTACAAACATATTACGATAATATCATATCATATCCTTACATTTTACTGTTTGCCATGTCGTTTGAAATAATAATGTTATCACCTCTAAAAATAAAAGAATGAGATTTCAAGAAAATGGGATTCAAAATTATAGGCTTTGAATTTCGCTTTGAAAAGTATAAAATATGTGGTCACTATTTACATATTTCGCTTGTGACCAAACCGTGTTTTATAACAGTAATTTGGAAATTCATAAAATGCAAACAAAACGCGACAAAGCGCACTACACTGGCCACAAGACAAAGTATCCTTTTGAAATTTCAACGGCTACTCTTGCGTTGCATCAGATATAAAATTGAATGTCCAAGTCCGGTGCTTGTCTTAAAGGAGCTCAGCATACTTGACATGGTTTCATATTTTATAAAAGAAAACAGGACAAAGATAACATTTAGAAAGGCTGGAGAATAAAATAACAGGAACAAGGAAAATAAAGAGGAGGATGACAAGGGCTATCTTTAGAAAAACAAAACTCGGTGTAAGATTGAACAATAATTCCTTCTCCCCCTCCAACTTCCCAAGATAAGATCACAAGAGCAGTGGATTGACTGAGTGAAGGATTGCACTGAACACGATATTCCATTATTGCTTCCCGAATACTGAACTGCGATGGTTATACAATCAGGGGCGGACCCAGGATTTGTACAAGAGGGGGCACAGTACCGTAATGATTTAGGTTCCAAGGTTCCAAAGGCTTTAATAGCTGGACCCACGCTACGCCATATAATATCCTGGGCATTACTTTAATAACAATACAAAGCAGTGGCGGATTTAGGGGGCACTTCCGGCCTGTGAAAAAAAGAAGTGTGCATTGCCCCCCCCCCCCCTTCCAGAGAATTTTGGAGGAAAGTAGACCGAAAAAAAATCTGATGACTTTTTTTTCTTTGCTTGTCAGATTTTTTTAAAATGAGATTTATGCCCCCCCCCAACCCTTCAAAAAATCCTGGATACGCCCCTGATATAAAGGAATATTTGAATCAATTCATTACAGACACAAGAAAAAAACCTTAGAGATCACGTTGAGTACTTTGCTGTGTTGAATTTTATCATAATTTGGGGATTGAGTTCGACAAGGAGAGAAAAGAAGCTCCCAGTCAGCTTCCTATGTACGAGTTGCGCACAATACTAGCTGAACATGATGAAGACTGATGAAGACTACTGAAGAGGCGGAATTTTCCCTTGAAATCTTTTAGCTTACTTTTCATAACTTAAGTCATGCGTTTTATACAACAGGATCCGATCTCTATATTTTTAAATTTAAAAATAAACCTACCAATGAAAGTACTGGGTTGTACTTGTTATCATGCCAATATCATTTTATCACTTGAAACGATCCGGTATAATTATATTATAACCTAGTCATTGTCATATTTCCACTGAATAGTAATAATAGGCCTATGTGCATTTATTTTCATAACGACAACTTATTACGGTGCATTTTTGAGTGCTGTATCGTCAAACAGAATATCACATGAGAAAACAACAAATGTGAATATCACGTCGTTTCAGATATTAATTCTGAGAAGATGAATGATTATCACTGAGTTTGAAGTCGTTTAGAGGATATATTTTCGTGCTGAAAAATCTTAATCGATGTCAAACCGTTTAAAAAAATGTCTTGTACGTAGACGAACAGTTTGTAGCTCCATGATTTGAGCATGCCATAAAAAATAGACCTCCTATTATATCACAATTACTATTCTATTCGTCGCACTCTACGGTAAGCCTAATTGATTGGTGATGTATAGTAATCACATAACGTAGATTGTGAACCGCAAAGCCATGTGCTACCTGTTCTTTCTACCACTACGAGTATACTTTCTGTTGATTCTTCTGAGCGAATATATACACACAGTATATAGTATTATCGACTGGTCATTCATAAAAATAATGGTATTATCGTGAGACGTCAGAGTTCGTGGAAGAGGCGGAGTCAGCGACATCCCCGCCCACAAATGGCGTGCGTACGTTCAGATCCGTGCATGCACCGCACGTACAATACAGCATGCACTATACGATGAGCTAGAGTTCATTCACACTATACTGCATGCAGTGTATAGTAGCAGATTGCGCGAGAACCGTGTGAGTCATTTTATTGAAAACAAGGATCTCAATACATCCACATGTATTCCGTGGCAAGCGAGTATAATCGCAGTACGATCATTATCAGTCTCTCGTGCTACCATACTCCAGGCAAATTTACCGTTTCGGGGGGACGTTTATAAACTCTCGACATTCATTTCGAGCATACATTCTGACTTAGATATTTGGAAAACACTTATGAACTGTTGACCACAAATTGGTGCACCATTTGCCTCCAATGACATTGTGTGATTCTGTTCAAAATATCTCTTTTTATATTTTTGTTGGCATAATAATACTCGCGAGCGGTCTTATCGTGTTCTACCACTAATACATTGCTTGGTACTGATTTTTTTTTTGGTGTTCCGAAGAACGTGTGTTGAACATTTTACTACCGCTTTGCGGTTTTGAGGTGTGGTTTGAATATCTATTCAACATCGCCTGGCCCAGTCAGGGTTTTCCGACAAGAAGTCTGAAATCATTTTTTTCCCGCCCTTTCATCTCGGAACAAACCACTCGCGTGGTAGAAACCCCACTCCGCATCAATGCATATTACTGACGTTAACGTTGATCATCTTCTCTCGTCTACGACTCCCCTGGCCAACCCGCCCAACAAGGACCCAGTACGGAGGAACAACATACATAACAATTATAAGATGGCCGAAGGGGGCCAGAGGAATAAGGCCTCGTCCGTTTTCAAGGGAGGTGAACGGTCTCTTGTGGACGCTTTATCGGAGTATCCTGGGGAGTTGGTGAAGACAGAGAGCCCTAACTTTGCTTGCTCGGTGCTTCCATCGCACTGGAGGTGCAATAAGAGCTTGCCCGTGGCTTTCAAAGTTGTGTCATTGGGAGAGACGAAAGACGGAACGATGGTGACGATCGCAGCAGGGAACGACGAGAACTACTGCGCCGAATTGAAAAACAACACAGCAGTCATGAAGAACCAAGTGGCTCGTTTTAATGACCTGCGTTTCGTCGGCAGATCGGGCCGTGGTAAGTTGGAAAATTAATTTGATATTAATATATTCGGACCACATGTACCCCCGTCATGTATGCGAGATGGTAAGTGGAGGGTGCTGAGCGCCGATATTCAAGGTGAGCGGCTCCCCCCGAAACTTGGCGATCGCATTGGTGTGGATGATAATTGTATGGCTTCGTACCAACGCGTGATTCGTGCACTTGTCTTTATGTGAAAATTCTTTCACGATGAATTTTTGGAAGCCATGAAAGAGTGTAACCTTGAATATCTTTATCAGTCACTTTATGGCATAGTCAAATATTTCATTAGAATCACCGGAAATAGTTACGTGTGTATGCGTAACTGTTTATTCAACAAAGTCAATTCAATGAATGCTCTGTCACAGTGTTCATGGCCTTTGATTTTAAGCATGCGTGGGTTGGAAGAAGACCCGATCGCTGAGCATGCATAGTGCATTACATGGCGTAGAGTCGACCCTTCTCCCATGCGACTTTTTACCTCGAATTTTCGCCCACGCGTATACTAAGTAACTTCTTCTAAAATCGTCTTATTTTCCAAACGATGACATGTCAAAAGATCTCATGAACTGTGTTTTTAAGTAGATAACACCTTAGGAAGTTATTAGTGAGACTTGTTTTCTGAGAAATGTGATGATGAAATAAAAAAGACATTCGATCGGGGTACGTGGGTTTCTCCCCAGTCAGTATCGATGATCGAATACCCGCCTGAAGTTCCGCGGTAGCAGACTGTGGGCGATGTGCTCCAGCCGGCGATCTTCATGATTTCAAGATTTCTCATCTACTACTTATAAAATTGTCAATTATTCCTGTGGAATAGAAACGAATTTTGTGTGTGACCTGTGAATGTGGAAATATTATAATTTGTTTATATTTCTATTTGATATACCTCAGAATTATTCAGTAATATCGGATGAATATTGACATGATTGAAAAGAAAATAATTACACTTTTAGATATTTTATCATGCATGTTCATCATTTATATTTCATATATTTCATGTCTGTCACATTTGATTATAATGAATATTTTGCATCATTGATATGAATTTATCCTTTATTGATTTGACCTGTACATGTAGGATCATTGCATTTGTGTATTTTTTCTTTGTTTATTTTTAAAAACTTATTCATGAATATGTAGGCCTTATGGTTCTGTCTATAATATTTTGGATTTTAATACCTACCCCATTTTGAATTTCAAACATGCATGATTCATGCTAGATACAAAAAGGATATTAGAATTTAAAAAAAAGATGTGCTTATAATTTAGAATATATAGGCCTACAGTTAAAAAAAGAATGAAGTAGATTGGTGATGTTCAGTGTATATTATCAGTTATTTTTTTTACAGTCTGTGTGAGAATTTACTGTGTGAAAATTTAAAGTGAAGACACTTTATTGTATAAAATTAGAGTTTGAAAATATGCCCTTATTTGTTATCTGTAGTGAACAGAATGTTACAAAAAAAAGTTGTGAATATGGAAAACGAGCTGCTGAATACTAAATCCAAAAAAAGTTGTGAATACATGTATGATAGTTTGATGAATATACAATAAATATTCACAACCAATATTAAATGATTTTACAGGCTATGAAAACATTAGAACAGATAGGCCTATATTGTGGTAGTTCCATGATTGTATTGTCTTATTAATCTTCCAATTTGTAATGAAAGATGAAATATAAGAAATGTGAGCCTAACACTAGGATTAATATTTTTCTCTGAAGAATGTATGATCTGTTTGAAAATAATTTGTCAAGTCTAAATCTCATTGATATTCCCTATTTGGTAGTGCATGTGCAATGTATGCCATACACTTATAAACCTTTGTGTGCTGTCAATGCAGTTTAACAATAAGGAAACACCACATCTACACAAGGGCATTCCCAGCTAACGTTTATACCCAACTTCATGAAGTGAAAGTTAATATGGCAGCAAATAGTTCCTCTTTGTTTTCATTTGTCATTCTGTGCCATTGATGAGCAGAAAGGGGACTGCCCCTCGAGACCTGGAGATCAATTAATTTCGGATTGTCAGAGTATATCGAAGACAGATCTTCTTAATCATTACACTTCCAGAGAGATTTTCAATTGAGGAAGAGTACGAGTCTAATGTTTAGTCCTATACTCTACACGTCTGCATTGATCACACAAAAGGAATATCCATTTGGAATGGGAAACAAAATAATGTTGGCTCTATCAAGCTTATGGCACATGAACATGCAGATTCTGGGAAGGGAAAAATTGAGGTTGAATTTAGAGAAAGGAATTACAGATATTGGGACTATCGAGGAAGGATTTCAAGAGAAATGAGTGAATAACTTTTCTCACTATTGGTTGGTAATGAAATTTAGGAGGAAATTGGAGAAGGCATTGATTTAACAGCATTTCCGATGATGTTTTGTAAAATGGGCAAATTCTTACCCCAAATGGCAATGCTTACCTTTATTGGACTTTGATGTGATAATTGTCTCTTTCGTTGCTTCAGCAAAAGAAATTTTAAAATGAATGAAGAGAATAAAGAACCAGTCATGCAACTTTTATCACGATTACATTTTCATCGGCCACATTAATGAGTGAAATGAGTGAATTCTATTTAAATGTGACAAAGATTGGCCTATATACATGCCTCTGCATATTGTCCTCCCTCTTTCTTTAAGTATATATTTAATTTATTGAAACTTTACTTTTTTCATTGTACATGCACATTTATATCAGACAGTTTTTGAAAGTTGCTAATAGAATAAGCTCTTTGGTATAGTTCATAGCCATTTTTCTCATCTTTTTATGTTCAAATACTTATAAATAATATGCGCTTGGCATGCTTGTATGAATGTGCCATTGACACAAACAACACCCTGACTGCATTATTCATCATCAACATGTTTCACATTTCATCCTTGAATCTCTGTTGGCACTAATTAACCCTCAGATGAACCCTCTACCTGAGCTTCCCATCCTCAAAGGGCCCATTCACATGAAGTGAAACAACGTAGAAATAAACGTTACATGAAAGAAATGTGCTCAATTTTAGGTGAAAGGGGCATTCACATGAAATTGAAACAATGTAGAAATAAACGTTACATGAAAGAAATGTGCACAACTTTAGGTGAAAGGGGAATTCACATGAAATTGAAACAATGTAGAAATAAACGTTACGTGAAAGAAATGTGCACAACTTTAGGTGAAAGGGGAATTCACATGAAATGAAACAACGTAGAAATAAACGTTACGTGAAAGAAATGTGCACAACTTTAGGTGAAAGGGGAATTCACACTACTTTAATAGTGGATAATGAATTTTCTTTGTAAGGGAAGTGTGAAGTAGTGTATAGTTCTCATGTTAGATTCTCTCAAACGAAGGGTTGATCATAATTCTGCATAGAACATTGAAAGGTGCAATTTCCAAGCCTCCATTTTAGTAAATTTTTAGCGTGCTACATTAATGCTTTACTTGGATTTAGACGTAATTACTTTTTGTATAAAGCTATGAAGATTTTGTTAGAAGCTACTAATATTTGATGTTTTCTTCTGAATGGGGGTAATTTGAAAAAAAGTTTTGAAAAGAATTTCTACACTTTTTTTTTAGTGAATATATTGCAGGTTTGTGAACTTTGTGGGGACTCTTTTGTGCTGACTGAATTTTGGATAATAGCAGAAAAAGTGAAAAAAACAAGGGAAAAAATATCAGCTAGACTTTTCAAAAATAGAATTCCTCGCAATGCTTGTGGACTTTGAAGAGATTTTCTTGGCCAGACTAACTAAGAGGTCATTCCAGAAAAAAAAACCTAAAAGAATAAACTGGCTCATTTTTTTATAGAATACCTGGCAATACTGAGCTTAGGATAGATTTTATCTGGCTGATGCTAGGGGTTTCAAATCCCTACAATTTTGTGTTGGCTGACGACTGAGCTGTTGCTTGCATATTGAGGCTGACAGTTTTCTATCTTATGAAGGATGCAGACATTATAATGTGGGACTTGGCATGGGGACGAGACATTTGTGTAAGTGATATTCAGCATGGGATCATGGAAAACTTACTGCGTGGAATGCACATGAGAGAGGGGGATGATATTTCAGGTAGATTGTACATGCAAAGTAAAGCTTGAGTGACTCAAATAGAAGGGGGGGGGGGAGAAGAGAAACGGAGAACACAGTTTTTTTCTCTTTTTGTCAAACTCGGAGAAGATGTAAGCTATTATTTTAACAGAAAAATAAAGAAGACTGGTAAATTTTCTGAATTATATAATAATATAAAACATTTACAGTCTACAGATTATGACCAGGACTAATATTTGATACATAAATTATAGATTTAAGCTTATTCAAGACAACATATATATAATAACTGGAAATTTAAATCATAAGTACAAGGAATTATATTCAACATTGAGAAAAATGAATGACATGTATGAAATTTTAGCTAATCAGTATGACAGACATTCCAATTCTGTATTTCCAACAATTTAAAGTGATTGAGTAACTTTGTGGAGGATTGATAAAATCTGAGCTTTCTGGCCTTACATGTTATCAGTGTATGTAATATGGTGTAAAAATGAAGCCCATGTGGAAAAAAGCACTTCAAAATCATCATGTGCTTCACATTAAGTAAACATATGCAAGTGACCGGAAAATGCCAGACTCATTTTCCCCATTGACTCAGTGTTAGACTAAAGCGTATGGCCATACGCTTTCGTAAATGGGAGTATTCAGTCGCAGATATCTTAATAATAGCATTATATATTTGAAAACCTTTCTATGCCTGGCTATTTATTTATCATTCTGAACATCATTATACAAGACAGATATCAATATTCAACAATTTATTAAATCAAGCCTCCACAAAGTTACTCAATGCCTTTAACTTGTTATGAATTCCAATTTGGATTTACAAAAAATGCAGTCATGCAAAGATGTGAATATACAGAAATGGATAGAGAGGAAAGGAAGACACATGCACATCATGGAAAGTGGGAGGGGATTTCATTTTATCTCATCATTCATATTTAATGTCCTGTTTTATGTCCCCTTTTTCATATGTCCTTTTCATATGTCCTGTTTGTGTCTTCCTTTGAGTATCACAAGTTTATTGATAAAACAGACATCGAGAATCAGTGCATACATTCATCGCATTCATTTGTATACTGAATAAAAGAGGCCCTTTTTATGTTTACATGTTTTGAAATCATAATTGCCTATGATTGTTAAAAAAAAATTCTTCAATGTAGTGTCTTGTCAGTATTTGTCTTGCATATTAGAACTTGAATCAGAATTTATCATTATTCCAATTTGTCATCCTTCCATTCTCTTCCATGGCAGTCGCATATGATCCACGGAGACATAGTAACACCATGGGGTATTGGAGCCTGAGATATAAAGAAAGATGTTTGATCAAGGTTTTATGAAAAGATTGTTGAATTAGTTAACCGGACGTAAAATTCAAAGGACTCATCCGGCGTGCGCACAAAAGACTTTGGAACCTCATGAGAGTACATTGCCCTGCTAGGCACTGCCTCAAGTTTCTAACTAAAATTCTGAAAGAGACGTTTGGAAAGCAGAAAGAGGGTGAATAAAAGAAACATTTGAATGAGGGATATATCGCTGAAAAGGAAGATTTACTGGGTCAAAGTGTTTGATATGGTGGGTGTCACTGTGGCATATTAGGGTCATTGACATGGGTTCAGTGTAAAATTGATACAGAATTTCCTTTGATCTATCTATCTGATATATCAGATTTTGAATAGGCAAGGATGTTACAAGGTTGCGTGGTGTGCGTCATCATATGTATGGGCTTGTACATGCAGGCAACTAAACAGATTTTCCGATCTCACTGACTTGACTTGGAGTGGAAATTCCTTATTTTTTTAAGAGAGCACTGTAAAATAAATTGATTTTCACTCCTAAACAAGTGAAATTAAATAACACACTGGGGATTGGAAATAGAGGGCAAAAGTTGTATATTTCACATGAATATTGCCTGTCATAGCACCATTAGATGCCCAAACCTATACATGTATGCTATGCAGGATATTGGTAGATGCACTATTGAACTATATGCTACTGAAGTCGGTTGCTTGTTAGGCACTACTGTGGCAGACTCTCACATACATAGTAATTAGATACATCCTGAGGGGTGTCAAATGAATAAGCTCATTGAAGGAGGTGACATGTCTACAGTAGGTGACAAAAAATAACTGTTTACAGTGTGAAACCAAAGCTACATTTATAACTTTATACAGGAACTTGTGATTTCGAAACAAAGGGTGCACACAGCCCTGGAGCAAAGATGCTCGTTATTCAGAGATTACAAGTGGAGCGATAGTCTTTTAACATCAACAGAGAGGTCATCAAGTTTGCTAAACTTCAAGTTCATTCTGTCCACATGGTCGTAACTACAAGGGAGGACCCCTGCTGCTTGTGGTTTTGGTGCTACAAGCTCGCTTGTGGTTCTGGAACTACAAGTAGACTGAAAGTTTTGAAAATACAAGCGAAACTTAAAGTTTAGCTCCCTCTGTGTGAACTTGACTAAAGACTGACTATCAGACAAAAAGATATAATTCTGCAGCTCTATTAAAGGACTATTCTTGTACATGTACCTGTAAAACCAATAGCCATTCATACATTGAAAGATATAATGCATCAAACAAACCAGAGAGAAATCCATCTTTACTAATCTTCACACAAATGCCAGAATTAAAACTCGGGTCTTTGATCAAATACTATTGTATGCATAACCAGATTTTTATTAATCACTCATAAAAAAATTGAAAATATTCAGCCCATTTTCGATACAAATATTTTGTGAGAAGAAGCAAGGCCATCGAGAGAAATAAACATTTACATTTCATCATCTTGTTCAATATTTGCATTGTAGGCATACACAATCTCTAAAGAGAACTTGCAATACAATGAAAATTTGTTAATTGCAGAAAATCAGTCTGTTTTTGTGAAAGAATATACAGTCAGAAGAGTGTCTGCTGTATATTTGTAAAATCTGGAAATACATGATCCGTATAACAAGGTAAAAACTTTGAGAGAATTTTAGGAGATGATAAAAGAGGGAAACCAGAATAGAGAGACAAATAAAATGGCTCAAAGAGGGGGGGGGGGGGGGGGGGGTGGGGATATGAGAGAGATTTGGAGGGGTGTTCTGAAAGAGAAATTGTATTTTATGTTCACATGATCCTTGAGTAAATAATGAAGTTCTGTTGGATTCTTTGAAAGTAGAATGAATTCCCTGGAATACCGGTACCTCTACCATTGAATCACACAAAAGAGAATAGATTATTGATTACTGGTGTAAGGGCATGACCTCTTTCTTGCATTGTGTCTTTGTTTACGGAGACTGCTGGAGAGTTCATTTCTTTCTTTCCATGTCTGGCATTGTCTGTCTCGAGTCTCGGCAAGCTTCAATATTTATTTAGGAGGGGGATTGGGGTGGGAGACAAAAGTTGCAGGCTCTATGAAATTTTTGATATTTTGGATTTATTTTTCCCAGATATGGACTCTGCATGCTCTGTGTGCATTATTACAGGGTGCTTCCCCCAACATGCTCAGTGAAAGTTAGTTGTGATAGTCATTGATTGTGGGTTTCCGTGCAAGATCAAGTCATTGATTGATACGCATTAATGTATCTATTGCCTGAATTTCGGTCATTAATTGTTCAGGAAAGCTGTAATGATGCGAACTCATGGATCACTGGCATTTATATTCAAGGGCACGTATGCACCTATCTTGTTCAATATTGACACTTCTAGCACCGTTGGTTTCCAGTGGCATGAAAAGAGATTGTTGTCAAGGTCTACCCAAATGCCCTATATGTGGTTTGTTGATCATTTTCATCACCAGTAACCAACCATGCCACACCCACCCAACCACCCACCCCAAAGCCACCACCACCATTACCACCAAACACCTCTTTTCTGCATCACCATAGAGACCAACCACCCCCCTCCCCCTCCTTTCTTCCTCAGACCTTGGCTTCATATTATGATTAAGACCACTCAAGATCAATTTCTTATTGATGACATTTTAGCAGCATATTTGCCAGGTACTGATAGAAAAGTAAACTCTTCAGTATAAAACCACACAGGTTTCGTACTTTGATTGCAGTCATAGCAACAATGTTCATTGATTTCTTCTCGCAACACCAAACTCTGAACTGCAAACAATCTACCGGTAGTCACCTTCCCTTTTATTTCAGTGTAGCAATCCATATCTGATATGATAAGGATGTCCTTCATTTCTTCATGGGTTTTGATCAGTCAATATTCAATGAATTTGTGCACGACGACGTAAGCAACACGCAGGTGGGAACAACAGCAGTGAAAAGCAAGAATGGGTAAAGACTTTTTGAGGAAGGAGATTGAGAATCAGGTACTATACATTTACTTATTCTTAAGATGCAGACCAGAAGCAAACTGTTTCCTGACAGAAGTTGCAACCTTTTTGGTTTTCCTTCGTGGAATACCGATCCTAACGACCCTTGAAACAAAGCAACAAAAAAAAGAAGATCAATATTTTTCACTTTCAAATGAATTTTTGACATGGTCTCAGTGTATTGCTTCTGGTCAAGTTAGTCGAAGCAAAGAGTTAGAAACTCTGCATGCCAATGCATGGCTGAAGTGCCTGTCAGCCTGGTACTGTCTGTTAGGTGGCGTTGCGGTTCACCAAATCTGTCCCGCTCTGAATTAAATTTGTAGAGGATTATAGTGCTTTTAATTTGAAGTAAAGTATTTGTCTTGACGAATTAGGCCAGAGTTCACGAGCTCCTGCAAACCACTAATCTTTCAGTCTTCATTCCAGAATCTAATCAGGTTGTGCCAGCTCCCTCCTGTCTCCTCTCTCTACCCATATTGGAATTGAAAGGCACCTTCTTGATATTTCAGATCGAAAAGAAAACTCTTCTGTATCACACCTAACCTCTACTTCTTCCATTTCTAAAAGAACTACCAGAAAATAATCTACCCTTTTGGAGGATGAATGTAGGACATAATTGACTTTAATACATTCTACTGTGTAGTATCCTTTAAGATGTTCATTTGTAAGCAGGTAATAAAACAAGAAAAGTAGGCTTTTCATGTGAACACCATCTCTCAATTTCACTTCTTATACTCAGTAATCCTGGCATGCTAACAAAGCAAGGATTCTTTAACCTCCTCAATACTGCAGTACATCTTTTCTTATAATGCATATCTTCTATGGGCCTTACTTATACATCTAATGTTATAGCAATATCCAAAGGGTTAACTAAAAGCATTGTCCCAGACATCATCATCATGGGGAGAGATAGACGGGTAGTTTTGGAAGAGTTTTGATGAAAAACAAGCTACCTGCATATTCTATTTCATAATCATCGTAGAAGCCTTTGTGGTAATTCTTATAATGTGGTTTGATAAAACTATATATACAAAGGCTTGACAAGGAGAAACGTATAACAGCAGCAGATGGAAAATTGCTAACAGCATGTACAGACATGGAAACATAATTGTATTACTTTACAAACCTGGGATGTTTTCGCAGACATATCCTGTGTTTGTCTTTACTTATTGCTTTATGTAAGTGTCAATAAATAACTCCAGGCTTTAAGCGCCCCATATCCTTCTTTAATAACACTCTCCCCGACAGTTTCATAAGTATTGATTTCCACGGGCAGTCGGTCCTGCGTTCAGGAGCGCAGTTTCTTCTCCCTCCAGGGGGTGTGCAGAGTTCGAACATAGCGCCGCAAGAGCTTTCTCTCTTTCACCATTTTCTGAGGGAGCTTCTCAACTTATTGAAATCAAACTTGCTTCTTCTCTTTAGGGAGGCATTAACCAGGAAACTGTCTAAATTGGAAATTATTTTTTTATGGGACATTTCCACTTTAGACACAATTTGCTCCTTAGGGAGCTTTATAAAAGTGACAAGAGTTCCTTAATACTGTACATGGACATGAACACTTAAATACTTGTGAATGTTGTCTACTGAAACAAGGTTACATCATGGTTACATTATTTCCACACACATGCAGTACATGTAGATTAGAAGATTTTAAAGAAATGGTTACAGAAACAATAGAGGATGACAGGATGTACACTTTGCATACGTTACACTATGGAGATCTACAATGTTAACAAAAGGCTCTTAACAGAGACATTTTGAATTGAAGTTCAAATTTTTAATTTTCAGTCATTATTGGGTCTGTATTATAGGTCTGCATTCTGATTCTGCCTAGTTTTGCTTTACTTATTCAGGGATGCCACTTTTCAGACAAAAGTAGGAATTCCTACTTTTTAAACATAATTTTAGCCATAGAAAACCACTTTTTATGTACACAAGGGCCCACTGTAGGTGATCTTTCCTACTTTTTTATCAATTCTAAGTGGCATCCCTGCTTATTTTACTTTAATATTTCACTTTTAATATTTCACAACATCTTCAGCTGAAATGAAGCCGAGACTGTTATGTTTAACCCGTTGACTACTAAATTAGCTCATTCCCATAGGCTTAATACAGGGATTACCCGGGAGCATTTCATCAAGCGTTTTGTCAGTTTTGTCAGTAATTTTTTACTGACAAATTTGCTCTCAGCCAATCAGATGCTAGGATTTCAGTAGCTTATAACAGTTGTCGCTAAAAATCAGTGGCCAAACGCTTGATGAAACGCTATGATTTCATAACATGGATAATGATATGTACTTCAATAATTATAAGCGTTTATAGTTGAATCTAAAATGAAATCATTAAATACTAATTAATTTTCTCTATTTTTCTTACTGTTGTTTCCTCTCTTGATAGGCAAGAGCTTCACTCTCTCCATCTTCATCTACACCAACCCACCCCAGATCGCTACCTACAACCGTGCAATAAAGGTCACCGTAGATGGACCCAGAGAACCAAGACGTAAGTCCTCTCATTATATTATACTTTCTCCGAAAAAACTGTTCCTTTGTTCTTCCTTTGGTCGTGCTCTGTAATCATACTCTGACAATGTTTTACAAATTAGCTGAAGGCCAGGGGAGTGTTTCATCAAGTGTCTTTGTCATTGATTTGTACTGACAAATTTGCTCTCAGCCAATCAAATGCAAGGATTTCAGTAGCTTATAACAGTTGTCGGTAAAAATCACTGACAAAACGCTTGATGAAACGCTCCCCTGAAGGGCATTAGCTCTGTAAAACCAGAAACTTTCGTGACATAAAATGACGGCCAATTTTGCCGCAAGAAACTTTCGCAAATTGCAATAATTTTACGTTGTTTCAATTGTGATTTTATTATTTCATGGCATGAAGCTTTCGCGAATTATGCGAGGGGTCAAGCTTCGCGTGCACACAAAAATTTCTAGTTTTTACAGTAATGCCCTTTTTGCTCTCGGAAGACAATATTTTGCTCCATGGGATTACTCCCAAACATGCCTGTACATGTCATATTTGTCAAATGGGAAATGTCCTCAAAGAGTAAATAAGGAAGCGGTCTCTCCTATTGTTAAGATCCTTGTATTTTTTTTTTGGATAACATCATCCAGTTTTGATTTAGCAGTTGAATGAAAGATATCACCCCACACTTGTTATTCTTCTTTTCATGGTATAGTACTACAAAATTAATTTTAAAATTCCTACCATTCTTCTCCGGTTTAATTACTGAGCATAACTTACCCATGTACATGTAAATCATCTAATTCTACCTACTAATTTATGAATTTTCCACCTTCTGTGTAATCAGTAAGTCGAAAGGAGCAAGTTTCATCTACATTGTGTGTAAATTTTGTATGCATTTGCAACAAAGGAGGCAATCTTGAAGACGGTGACATGAAAATACAGCTCTCCATGAAAGGTGCTCACATTTTCCCAATGTGGTTCTCATTACAGCGAGGCCCAGTCATGCCAGTGGAAGCGCACATAAATCTCATATGAAGTTTAGGATGTGTGAGGATTTCAGTAAGTTTAGAACAGAAATGGACCTACTACAATTGCACTCCGGCTGATGTATCCTCTACTGCCTATATACTTTCCAATTTAACAAATTCATTGTTTATTGCATGGCTATGCCATTGAAATCAATTATTAACCAGCGTAAAAACCCTAAAATTGGACGACATGCGGGGAAATTTGTTCACTCCAGAATGCGTTCATATTTAGTTTGCTTCTATGAGTTATTCTATGAAAGGAATGAGAAAGAATGAGCATTGTAACAAGAAATTGGAACAATAAATTGATATGAATGAAACTGAAATGTGTCAGATACTTTTATGTGTAAGGGAATTCCAACCTTTTTTCCAAAGCAATCTTAGTTCCATAAAAAATTTCTAATGAGGGCCTACATGAAGACTTTTAAAGAGAAGGCATTATTCAAAACTCAATGGAAACCCCATTTCTTAACACATTTCCTCTTGATCTGTTGGTGTATGTGTATGTAGATTTTGCCCCCTACATTCTAACAAAGCCTTAAACGGACTGAAAAAATTTGAAATTCGCAGAAAACTGGGTTAAAGGGAAATTCACTTTCACTTTCGCCCATGTGTCAGTGCATTGTGGATTCTGACTGCCATAACTCTACTTTGAATTGCTGAAGGCCCCCTATTGCATGAGCATCGTTGAAAGTCAACTTTCACTTTCGGATGGCGATATATTAAAAAAGATAAGCGCTGATATTAAACATACTTGAAGAGGAGGGAAAGGACGCTATGTGTAGTCATTTAGAAAGTAGACATGCAGTGGATGAATTGATTTGTCTACTGTTGGTTCTTTTATCGATTTAATCCACATTTCCAGTAATATTCTACAAATTCCAATTTCTTGTTTTGATCTGTAGAAAAATGACATCTCCTTTTTTTCAAACTGTTCTGCAAGTGCTTTAAACTGGAATCCATCCCCATATGAGGTCCTCCAAATGTACATTTGACCAACTCTGGCTGAAAGCTTGATATCAATTCACTTTCAGGATATTTTATTAACCACAGTTCTTCTCAATATTCCATTCCCCCCTTCAATCCATCCAATAACATGGAGGAATTTGAACATGTCACCCTCTTCCATCTGGCCAGAAAACCACATTTTCTGCAGAAAATGAAAACAGATAAAATTATATAGACAAAGTATAACTGATTGTACATCCATGAATATAGATATTAGACAAGAATGAAATTGTGTGTTAAGAGTAAGAAAGACATTAATTCTATGGAAAAGTATATGAACTGATTCCCAGACCAGGGAGTTACCACTTCTTGGTTGAACAGTATTTATGAATTACCCTTTACTCAAAAAGAACTCCAAGAACTTATAATATTGCTGATCATTTAAGTGAATGCGAAAAAGGGCTTTTCAGCGCATTTTACCTCCCGATAATCCAGTAGCATCTTAGCTTCTCATGGTCTTCTCATTGTCACTTGTACAGCATTACAACAGGTATGACTCACTCACTCACAGCCTGTATAGATCCGTTTGGATGAAAGATTTTGTCTTATCTTGGTCATGGGATATGAGTTGCAATTGATTAGATGAATATATTAGGCATGGAGCCAACTGTGCTGATGAATAGACCATCACTATATATCAGGTGTTCTTAGCCCTATGGAAGCTATTGATCAAGCAAAGCAGCACAGTAGGTGAATTGATAGGAAGGACTTGCAATTCAGAATGTCAACAAAAGCATTCCATACATATCAGACATACTTGTGGATCCTTTTCATTTATTGCCGCTGTGTAAACTGTACAGTTTTAGGACATCATTCTTTTATGGAATGTGATGTTAATTTTGTGTCACAAAAACTAGACACATGGATTGGCAGTCCTTGAGTGTTCTTAGAATATTAACCTTCCGGTTTTGCTTCCATTGTCCCGTGACTTGAATTCAGAGACCATTATGCTTTTTTGTTAAAAGGGACGAGTTCTTAGTCTTGTTTTATATTGAACACAACACAAGACAAGAAGTCATTTAAAGTAGGCTCAAAATAAAGACTAAGAATAAACTGAGCTTTTTCCTGTTATTCCTCATATTCTTAAATTTGGAAAAGAAGTGATTAATTTGAAAATACCATACTGTCACTTCATTGTTCAATTATTATGGAATGTGTGTACTATACTCTACAAAAGTTACATGTACTACACTGTACCTGGCATTTGGGAACCTACGGGTCTCATCCTGTGATGGCATATTCCACAGCTATCCAAGACAGCAGGGATTTACTGGTTTTATTCTCGAGCTCATCTCCATCTATCTCTGGATTTGCGGAATTAGAGGATGCGCCGAAATGTGTTTAGTGTTACGGCAGAAGTGTCGAGCAACCAATGAGGGAGGGCTTTATTTTTTTCCATCTTGCCTTTCCATGCAAACTCATTGCTTATTTTGTTCTCTAAAATAACACTCCATAAATGAATACAAGACGAAGGTGGTCGGGACTTGTGGTTTTCGTCTGAGCTATGGAGGGGGAGGACAAGAAGTAGAAGGTGTTTGGTTTGTCTCTGAATAAAGGAATAATATCAGCAGGATTAAAGAGACAGATCAGAAGCTTTGCATCAAAGTACCACCAACATGTTTATGCTAGTTTCATTGTCATGATATGTTAGTTTTACCTTGTAAAATTCATGTTATGCTTGAGAACTGGATTATTTTGGGGGTAGAAAGCTGGAAAATGATATTTAAAATTCTTGCACATTCAACTTTGTCTAATTATTAATAGCTGTTTTGAATTATATGGCATAAAAGTATAAGCAAGATAAATATCTTTTATATTTTCATTACTTTGCCCATTAATGATGAGCATATATGGGATTCATATTGTATTGGTAAGGTCCTAACTTCTTTCATTAAGTGTAATAGAGATTAATGATGCATGACACCCTGATCTATCAAACCATCCTTCTTTGACAGAAAATTAGTGTTAGAATTGGAGGATTAGAGGGTCGAAGAAGGAAAGGGTAAAAGAGCGATAAGATGTTGAAGTTAGACGGACAGGTAATGAAGAGCCAGAATAGCATTAGAGACAAGTTCAATTGAATTTAGATGCCGTGATCAATACGGCGGTCTGCCAGCTTCACGTTTCCCCAAGTTGCGATTACGACAGCCCGCGACCCCCTCGGGCGCGATATGGCTGGCGATCGTTTCGCCTGGCTTTTCACCGAGATGGATTGGTTGGCGAGGTCCTGCGACAAATTATCCGGTGCTAACGTAGCTGGCTTGACCTCGCTCAAGGGGGTGGGGATTCGTGCGTCTTGTCAGGCAGCCTGCCAAATGTTGGCTTAGCTGTAGCCGCCCCGCGAAAAAAACAGTGGCCTATAGCCACTTATTATTTCCATTCCTGTGAACAAGCACTCTCTGGTTAACTTTTCACTCTGATATGAATTGATCTTGGATGAAAGCAGAGGTGCAATAACTACCCTATGAAAGGAAGGCTTTGTCAATAAGTGGATGGGGTCCAGTACTCCCGCCCGCCCGCCAGGCAGGCTGGCTGGCTGCAT
Organism: Heliocidaris erythrogramma; assembly: GCA_025617745.1. Taxonomy (NCBI): domain Eukaryota; kingdom Metazoa; phylum Echinodermata; class Echinoidea; order Camarodonta; family Echinometridae; genus Heliocidaris; species Heliocidaris erythrogramma. Next base: position 44,218,610 of record CM046858.1, on the reverse strand, counting down.
GGAGGAGGGTAAACATTCTGTCCTGTGATTGTTCCTTATTTGTCAAAAGCTTGTAGAAGCACTAAAAACTAGCCCCTGTGTCCATTGTGTGCTTTCTGAAACTTGAAACGCACTTTTTTGAAAAGGAGAGGGCAGGAGTGGACGAATACTCCAGTAAAGGTGGATTAATGATTATTGAATGAAGCTGTTTATTCATTTCAAGGTTATGATTCTTGGGGGATTTTATTTGAGCAAGATATAGCAGTTTGGTGTTGCAGAAAGAGGCTTTGTACGACTCCAGTTCGTGGTATTTGATTGGCACTTGTACTTAAGCAGGACTGCAATTGACATGGAGGCCCACTGTTCTCACAATGAATTACTCATTTAAATAATTAATATCGTTGCTCTACACATTCATTCATTCATGAAGCAGTTCAAGTACTTTCATTATTGCAGTATTAATTAAACTTAGAAACCATTTTCATGGAAATCACACTGAAAATAAAGAACCAAACATCCCCTTGTGAAAAAGATATGAAGCTCTTCAAAGCCAATTAGCTCATTGGGGGAGTAATAGTTCATACAAATTCATACTTCTCTTTTCAAAAGTTTGTTTACATGGTGACAGTCATTCAAAGGCAATAGGAAACGAGCCATAAAAATAAAAGTACCATTGAAATCAAGCTCATAATTTCCCCAATGAAATGAACAAGAACTAGAAAACAGAAGAACTTTCTATCACTGCACTATTCTATTAGCTCGCCCTTGACGAGAGATTGGTTTCAGTCTTAGATTGTACTTTTTAAATGTCAATTATTGATGTTGTGATAATTAATATAGTCATTTATTTTTCGGTATGATTATAGTGCATAGGAAATTTAATAATAGTTTTCTTCAACTATGAATATGTGATGGTCATTTTTTAAACCAAGTTTAAAAGAGAAAAGCGACAAAAAAAATTCCCCTGTTAGCCTAAATAAGAGGCTACACAGCTTGGCTAGCAATCCATGTAACCTTGTTGAAGTCTGTTATCATATCCTCGTAAAGGATTATCGTGAATAAAATCACTAAATACCGGGATTGGGAATCAGATAGAAGCTTTAGACCTCAGAAAGTGCAATATTACTGTTATCAGAGTTGCATATATACCACAATACTATTCTCTCATTTACATCCTTCCAAATAACTGGGTACCACGCCTTTACTCTTTTTTGATATTTGGATGAACTTTAGATGTTTCTTTATACCAAATAGACTTTAAAAAAAAATTTGTTGATGTAATATATATCCTCCATGAGATCCTCTATGAGAAACATCTTAATAAAAAGTCTTCACCAAGATTTAATGATCACAAAATCTTTTTTATAATTTGTAGTATATGCCCCCTTCTCTTTGGTTATAGTGTTCTTTGTTTGGATTGGAACATTATAGGGTTAAGGGATCTTTTTGAACAGTGTAGGTTATCAGTACAGATCAAGATAGTTAGGCTTAAATGTATTTACTCTGACCACCGCATTATTTGCTGTGAGCTCTGTGTGTGCAATCGCTGTACAGTACTAGCAGTGTTGCTTTGGATTCCCCTGAATCAAGTTCCTGTGTTTAGAGCAAGACCTTGCTTGCAAGAGGCCAAGGCTTCCCTTTTTTTTTATTATTGAGGGTCACCTTTTGGTACTCTACTAAATGACAGATCCCAAGGAGAACAGGAATACCCTGCAGTACACAACTGTGGAGTGTTCATCCAAGAACAATAAAGAATGAATGTTTTAAAACAAAAATTCTGTTTTCCTATTCCTCCTAACATCTTCTTTGTTGTTGTTTTTGTATGTTTGGTTTTTTAAAAGTTCTTCTGGAATCCTGTATATATAATAAGCTAAGGGTGCGTTTATACTCCTATTTTCCAGGCCAGAATGACCCATTTGTTAACGCGTTTAGTTCAAAAGGTGTGCGAAACTAGCTGCAGAGCCTGAATACCCCTGGAGAAAAGAAGCATAAACTATGAAACTGCGTTTTAGATGAGCATTTCAAAACGCTCATTCTGCCTTTGCAGACGAGAGAGAGAAAAGGAGAAGAATGTTTCACAAAGGCTGAGATATGCACATCGTCAGAATCAATGAGCTTTAATAGTTACTCAATGAAATAATAGTTATATGCCACATCCAGAAGATTCATTTAAAGATAAAGTTGAGTTTTGGTCATAAGATTGAATTGTGAAAGAAACTGTTTCAAAGCAGTTGGGAAAGATTGATTTTATAGCACATGGTAATTGGTGTATGCTGTAAGGTTGTTGATTTACCAAAATGATAAGAAATTGAGTCAATCCTGCCGAGAGTCACATGCACTGCACACAGAAATGTGTATATGGGACTGCATACAGATATTCGGCCCGAACATTTCAGCCGTTTCTTGTCATATTTTGAATGTGAGGGAATTTGAAGAGCAATCCTTTTCAGGAGACACATCTACTGCATGTATAATTATCTTCCAAACTAACATAATAAAGTGAAAAAGCTTACAAATTATATTTTACCCTTCCACGAACTCAACCTTCCCTTCAAATCTACTTGAAATCTACTTGAAATCATATGATTTAGTTCACTTCTAGCTTTCAACAGACACTAAAAGATTTCCATGTTACACCTGTACAGTTTATAGCCCACCAACAATAGCTCGAAGAACAAGTTAAACATTGCTTTCAGTTTCAAGGGTGTTCTCCTTGCATGGTCAGTGAAGAGATAATTTGTTAACAATTCTTTTCATAAGCAAACCTTTGTTAATACCCTATCTTACAATGGTTCTTCTTTATCATAGGCAATTCAACAATATTTGACAGCATCGTCCTTGGTAGATAACTTCAAAATTCTTGCTCGAAATGCAGCAAACAAAGGTGTAAGCAATGGTGCATTAACTTGTTATGAGCATTGGTGATAGTTTTTGGTTTCGATGTTGAAGTAAGTACATTTGGAATATGTGTGTAAAGGTATTTATTAGAGTACCAGTGATTAAATTACTTGAAAATTTGAAAACTGAAGTGATATGATTACTAAGATTTGAACATGTAATAAGTACAAAAAAGATATGTTGTCATTTAATATTTTAATATTCATTCTGTGCATTTGACGACATGATTCTGTTGCATGATAGTGCCACCAAAGCTTAAAAAACCCACCTAGTCAGAACAACATGTAAAAGACATACAATTGAGTATTATAACTTTTGTGGATAAACGGAGGTGCATGTAAACAAAAGTGGATTAGGTAATATTGAACGATAGCTTCTAACGTATTCTCCATCCTATACATTTCATTACGTTTTAAGGATATCCTTCTTAACCAGAAGTAATTCATGAAATCCAAGCTCTTTCCGTCCTTCCTTGTTCACTCTTAAAACTTCCTCATCCTCTTCATATCATTTCCTCTAATCCATACTTTTCTTGATAACACCTCACTAATATTTTTTTGTTGAAATTTTGATTGCCGGCCGTCAATTATCTTTGTGTAGGTGGGAAAAAAAACATTAAAAAAAAATAAAAACTAAACTAATTAGTGGGTGAAGGTTTAATAATGGTATAGGTACCAGAAATGTGAGCAAAGAAATTGGACAAAGGGTACAGAAACTGAAGTTCATTGCTCCCTCAATACCCAACTCATTAATATTGCATTAGGTGTATTCCTCACAGCAAATAATCTGAGAATTCTCATCTTTTGAGTTTGTTTTGTACTAAATAGATCATCTGTTAAGAGCCAGAATGGGCATTATCGTAGTGTTACAGTCAATGATTTAAGTCCTTCTGGCTCCAAAACAGACAATATCTTTCCTTCCTCTATTCTTCTTGAAATGCTGCCAGATAGCTTGTGTGTCTCATAAATGGCTATAAATGATGTCATTTGTGTACCCTTTTTTTTTAGGGGGGGGGGGGGGACTTGTCACCATCAGTGGGTATTAGAGAATTTTGTCTGCACAGTTTTTATTCTTTCAGTAAACATACTTTTTATCATTCAGTTTCCTTGCAAAAATCAGTAGGCATGCTCACTTTGAAATAGCAATATAGAGCTACCAGTTCATGGTGTTTGTTTTTTATGTAAAGTCTACTTCCCACATGATTTTAAATCCGTTAGGCCTAGACCTAGTGCATTACATCATCTTCATTAATTACCCATCGAACAAGGTTCTTGACCCTGTCTCGACCCTGTCTCTTCGCAAAACTACATCCAGGAAGTGTTTTCTTCCTGTGGTGTTTTCTTACAAACCTAGCTGGCTGGCTGGCTGATGATCCAGTTTACAGGGCTTTCTTATATGTTGGGATCAGGATATTGAAATATTCAGTAGGATTATTTTCATATTTGACTCTGATAGCAGTTGAGATTTTTTTTTTAAATCCAGTGAATTTACAACGAGGATCAGCACCAGAGAACAACTTCTGTTTCTTGTCTGCTGAGAGAAAAAAGGGCATTTACTCATCTCCTTTAACATAGAGTCAATGCCTTTCTGGCTCTCAACAGATCTCAATTATAGTTACAAGCAGAGATGTGTTTCCTTGCCTAAAGTTACCAGGAATAATGTATGTTTTTCATGATGATGAATATGAGCAACTACACATTCAAACCAAGTGTCATTTGACTGTTTAGTATTGGTTTTGATGATCATTAATTGGTAATCACCTAGTATCTATGACAGGGGGAATTGAGGTACCATTTTCAAGATTTTAATCATGTCGCCTGTCGAGAGCAAAATACTGTGAACTATTGCCATTTTTGCTCTTAAAGGGAGTGGCAAGTCGTAATCCATGGGCCTGACCAGTTGGCCTGACTCGGGGAAATTCGGATACAATCAGGTCCAATCCCACGCTACCGAAGGAATGTTATTGCCGGATTCCTCGCGCGATCGTTAATTCGAATCCCTCCATACGCAACCGACCAATGAGATTCAAGTAATGGAATAAAGAACGCGCGATCTTGTTTACTCAAATTTGGGTCAATGTGCGAACTTTTATTAGCTGCGCACGATAAATTAAAGTCGCTTTGAACTTTGATCCAGAGAAAGGAGCAGCCAACTGTAAAAGCGCCCATAGATTGCGACTTGTCGCTCCCTTTAATAGATGATGTGCCTGAGATGGTAACAATTGTATATATGTTTTTATTATGGATCCTGCTATGTTTTGATCGATGACAGTCCCAGTGCTGCTACTCCAGGAGTGAGATTCATGACAGAATACACAACAAAACTTTCCTACAAGTACTGGTTTCCTGTGATATGCCATTATGCCTCTCTTGGGTTTCGGTCATTGCCTGGGCTGAGGTCATGCCCAAGGTCATGGGTGGTCCCCCCCTGGAGCCAAAGGTGGCTGCCAGATTCTTGGAAATGGGCTTTAAACGTCCAAGCTACCAGAATGGAGACAGGGAAAAGGAGAACAAGGCAGAGTATACACCAATATATGTGTGTACAAATCTTGCATGCAGCCAAACTTGTGTCTTGGCTGGAATTTGCTGTGAGAGATCATAAAGCATTCAGTGTTCTTTCGGATAGGCATTTTTAAGACGACTTTCTCTCATGGGGCGGTTCTTCTGAGGTTGGTGGAGGGTGCATGCATTAATTATGTACTTGTCCTAAAAGTGAAATCCACTCTGGGTGTTTGATAATACCCATTTTAGGTAGATAGAGCCAAATGGTGTCAAATTCCCCAGGACAACCCATAATTATGTGTCTTTAAGCTTGAGATCGGTTTGGTTGCTGGCGGATAGATGTTTGTTTACAGCGAAACAAAACTGATACAATATCATGGCTTGCAGGTTGTTAAGATATTTTTTGTACATTCACTATCAAATTCCCATTGATTTATAGGTTGGGAAGAGGGTGTAGTATTAAATTTTCAAGATGATTATCCACTAATTTTTAGTTTCTATGATTCTTTTGTTACAAAGAAGGTTAGCATTGTAAAAAGAAACCTGATCATGAACCATTAGTTTTAGATGTCAGTACTGATTTCCTCTCAGTGCTGTGAGCTCTATAGGACTAGTGCTTTAATATAGGCTTAGTATGGAGGTCCATGGGAAAAGGAAGCAAGGCACCTGGGGGGAGGGGGGGGGGGGGGGTTTAATACAGAGTTCTTTATATCTTACCTGAATCAGGAAAGCAATTCCTATAAGAAAATATTGTTAAAATACTATTTCAAAGCCTACTTGTATTTTCTGTTAGTGTGAATGAGTAATTTGATTGATATTTTGTTTTGAAGTCCAACACTCATTGCAGTTGTTAAGAATAATCAAGGCCTACATTCAAGGCAAAGCAAAAATATGTTTTTGAAAACGTGAAAGGGTAAATGGGGACAATTTGAAGCTATAGCTGTCCTCGCTCTTAAGTTCTTCACCTTCCCGCGAGGCACTATTTTCCAGAAAGGAAGCAACACCTTTTCATAAAGGTGTTCCCCTCTCCTGTAAACAAAAATGGCTGCTTAGGTTTGCCATACCAATACACCTAGAATAGGCAAGTGAAGATAAACACTCCAATAGGCTAAATAAAGCGTCATTGAGTAAGAATTTAGAAGAAATCTTTTGGGCTTGGAACCTCTTAAAAGGCTTCTTGAGAAGCTTAATCAAGCAAGCCTGGAATACAAAAGACCTGTGAGTCCCAAATAAAGTCTTTTGTCTGCGCATCGTGCTTCTTTTTGAGTACCCCCTCTCTCTCCCTCTCACTTGGGCTATTATCCATTTTCGTTGAATGTCTCTCATTAAATGCTTTCTCTTTGAATGTCTCAATAGCCCCCATCTCAGGGACGTTAGTCAGGTGTGCGTATGCGCGACCGACCAGTGATCTTAAGTGGATCTGCCGCGGCAGGGAGAGGTCATTACCGGTCAACGGAACGCCGCTGTTTGATTCCCCGGCCGAGGTGATCCCGGGACCTCATGAATAACCATGGTGGGGAGCGTGTTGTCAGTTTGTGCAAGCCCAACTCCCATTTGTTGGATTGTTTGTACGGCTGTTAGGAATTTGAATCTCTTTCTTTCATACCCTCTGTCCCTCTCCTTCTTCTTTCTTCAAGAGAGGCATCTGAGAAGAACTAGAGAGTTATTCTGATAGCATGAGGCACCAACTCGGGAGATTCTGCCTGGAAATGGAATTCATTCCCTCCAGAGTGTAAAATCTTTTTGGTTTAATCTGCAGTCCTACATCAGAACTCATGTTACAATGGTCATCAATTTGAATGCATTTGAAAGTAAATTATCTAATTTTAATCATTACACACTCTAATGCCAGATTTTCTCATCTGGTATTGATATTCGAAGACTATTTGTTTCCATTTTATTATCCCAATAAAGCTGTCACTCACTTCACTTCTTTCAATAATGCCAAGTCACTATTGCATTCTAATATCTCCATCCAGTTTACCAAAACAAGGATATGGACTGGTATTTCCTGAGTCTGAAATTACAGGTTGCATGTACTGAATTTCTTTGAAATCAAATTTCAAATCACTCAGAAAACATATCTTTGCAGGACAAATAGTAGGTTTTCAATGGGAATGTATTTCTAACCATATGATTGCATAGTGTATGTGTGGCATTAGATCCGTTTCTTCAGTTAAGTAGATATTTTTCCTTCTTGCAATCCTCCCAGGTAGAAGAAAATTGTGCAGTCAATGTTATTGTTCTTTCAAATCACAATGAGTTTGATTTTTTCCAGTCAATACAGAGAGTATTAATTTGGCAATGTCCTTGTTTTCTTTTTCTTGAAAACATGCAAACAAAGATGCAATGAAGATTTGTTTATATATGTAGTACACAAGGTTTGTTCTCCCCAATCAATACATCACATTAATCCCTAAGTTCAAAGTATCTTTAAGACTGTCAATACCTTGCATGCAATGGAGCATTTGTAAAGAAGCGTTGCAATGAGTTTCCATTGTTTCTTCTGTTCTCAAGGTGGCCAACCGAAGCAAGTCTATCCTTCTGCACCTGTGTAGATTCCCAGGACACACAATGAGAGGCTTGAAGACCAATTGTCCATACACTACATGTAGGTCCAGCAGATCTAACAATGAGTTTCTCATTAACTTTGGCTCAATGCCCCAGTCTGATTAGCAAGGCTACCTCAGCTGAATCGCAGTCATGTGCACTACTTCAAGTTTTATAGTTGATGTGCTGGAACAACTTAATGGTTTCTTCCCATTTACTATGAGAGACACAAATTTGATGGACCATTGAAGTTCCATGTGCCATACATCACTTTCAGTTTCAGACTTTAGAGTATTACAATGTTGGATAGTAGTAAAAGGATATGTTGTTGTACTATACATACAAGGTAGTGTTATATGCTACAAACTACCATAGGGCTTTAATAGTAATAAGGACTCAAACTGAATTGTTCTGAATCCTGTGAAAAAGATGGAACATTTATCCCCTAAACAAAACAAAAAATATTGAACAGAAATTTGCAATTACAGAATTCATAAACTGTGATGCTTGTCTTTCATTTCACACAGTCAGAATCCCATATACTTTCACTTCATTGTCTCTCATTTATTCTCTGCCTTTCTTTATGATCTTCATCGTCCAGCCATATTCTTATTATGTGCAGTATTCACAGCAAAGAAGCTCTCAACATGGCTTTCAAATGCTCTCAGAGAAGATTTTTAAAGATTCACAGTTCTCTCCCTACTGGCCAAACCATGCCAAGAAATCCTAGCAACACTAGTTGTGTTCGGAGCGACAGACGAAGGCAGGAGAAGGAGATAGAACTGTGCCAAGGCTTGGGCAGTGAGGTCAAACACAGGCAACTGATACTGAAACACATTTCACTTCATTCAGCATCCTTAATCCTGAATTATGCAACACATGTGGACTGTTGCAGTCACATGACTTTACCGTTACCCTCAATTCCTTGTTCTTGCTTCATATTCATGATCACGTTCCAATTCCTGACAATTACCAGGTGGAGATTTTAAACTGTCGGCAGTTGCCTCTGTTGCATTTGTTCCTCCTTAATCTCTGCCTTTCCATCAAGTACCCTTGCTGTAGACACTGTTCGATCTACGTTAGTGTGCTGTCTCTGTGCGGGCCGTGACCGGTGTATCTGCTGCATGGTTGCTAGGGGCAACCAGTTCTACTGGCGCTGGGAAAATCCCCTGACTCATAAAGAAGAAGAAAGACAAAGTGCCTGAACCCTTCTTAACTTGTCATATCTCTTTACTCTAAATGTTGTCATTTTGTACTTCTTTTGTTGTTTTGGTAAAAATGCTTGTGGGATTCTGTCCGATACCTGGCTGTGGGAGAAATTGAAAGGACCTGCTCCTTTAAAACCATTGTGGTTTAGCTACAAGTGCAATTATTGTCAGTGTCAATAGCAATTGGTTATCGGCTGAGTAACCTGTTTCCATGGATCAGGACTTTTCATTTCATATCCAGTATGTACAACTTCTATATTGTTAAATACTGACATAGATAGGAGAAAGAAACCTTAAATACTGACATAAATAGGAGAAAGAAAAGATTAACAGAAAGCAAATTAACTACTCGAAGGCTTGCATCATTGGGAGGAAATGTATCTTTATTCTATTCATTGGAAGTAAAATTTTAAGATAATGCAAGTCCAGCAGAAATCTAGAAGCTGTAATTCTCATAACAGGCTATGGTAGAAAAGGAAACTCTTAAGAAGAAACAAGATATATGTGCAATGGGTTTAGATTGGCAACGAGGCGATGCCGATTATAGAATGTAACCGATCTCCAAGTAAGATGTCACAAATCCCTTTCTCCCTGCCAAAAGGGGTCTCTTTTCCTGTCAGACAAACTCTGGCTCTACAGCCTCATTGATTTTCCTTTAAGTCCACTTGGTCGAGCGAGCATTTCGACACCCGCAAAATGCCGATAATGGTCGGATTGTTGAGAGGCAAGGTGCCGCAAAGCTAGATTTGTGGTCAGTCCGCTCAGGTAGTTTGCTCCACGTGCCCCGACAGGAGTTGCTCTTGTTAAGATATAGGAGACCACAGTGTTGGTATTTGAGGGATGGGTGGTGGTGGGAGTAGATGTCTCTGCCTCTCCTGCACCTCTATGGAGTGTGGTGTAGACGTGGCAAGGACAGTCATACTACAGGGGATATATCATCTTTTAATAGCCAGAAGGGGCCTTAACCTTGTGTGAAAATATACAAGTTAACCGCCCTTTTTGCTCTCTGCAAATTATGATGAATTTTAGTCATTGCTAATATCACAATCCTGCTTCTTACTTACCTGGAAAAAAAAGTAATAGGATATCATGTGCTGAGAGCCAGAAGGGCATTAAGTCTGTATGAATTGATATTGAGTAAACGCCCTTCTGCGACTTAACAGATGATATGTGACCATACCTGTATGCAGGTGTTTGATGTCTCACACACCGTTTCTTAATCAACAATGAAAAGTGATCCCTTTGGTAGGCTAAGGAACACAATAAAACCAGGCCATTCTATTAATAGTCCCACTCTACTCCTTTCATGCTGTAAATGCTACCAGTAGCCATGCATTATTCATATCTCATCCTGCGACCACTCACTGGTAATGGTTGCCAGGAAATCTAATAGATACATAGTACCTTAATCCCTCTGCACTTCTTAGTCAGGATTAGATTAATCTCCTGTGGTATATAATGAGATTCTTTGGCAAGGATAAGAAGGCTTAAGGGATTAGCCTAGCGTGCCAATGTGGATTTCCAAGCAAAATTTGATATTTGTACTACTTCATATTGTATTTGGGAGTATTGAGTGAAAGTTATTTTATCTGATCAGGTTTGGATAGAATATTCAGGGCTGGTAATGTTTCATAATCTTTGGTCAGAAATGCTGTTTGATTGGTCCTACTAGTTCACCCTCCCCCCACCCCCCCAAAAAAAAAGAGAAAGAAAGAACGAAAGGGTCAATGTGCCCTTGTGATGCTGTTTGTACTTATCTTAGAAAAAAAAAGGATTGTGTATCCAGGAACCTGGAGGTATCACTTCATATCTAGATCAATTTGCTGTTTCAAGTTGCCTTCTTATCTTGCATCTTAGCTATCAAAATTGAATATTACAATGTATGAGATGGTTAAAGACATTCTTTGAATACATACACGTATGTCATTGGAGGAATTATCCTGTATCGATTATGAAAGTATAATGTAAGAAAGAAGCACTGTATGATATTCAAATTATTTACGTCACACATAGGGACACAAATATCTCGTCTCCTAAAAGACTGAGGGGTGCTATAAACTACATTCATTGGACTTTATAGAGAGTTTAAAGCCCTTCTAGCTCCGAGCTGACAAATTTGTTGATTTCACACCGTATTTGTAGCTGGGGCTTCATCCAATCTTAACTTTTTTCTGTTGCCTAAATAATTAACATCAAAGAGGAATGATGATATTTCAGGTTTGAATTTGAATATAAAGAGATTTATGTTGAACTTGATGCCAATATAGCTGTGTCTTTTTCCTGCCCATCAGAGGGAGAGAGAAATCTGTATTCCCCATTAACAGGTTACAGGTTGTTGCACCAGGATGGTAAAGCGTTAATCTCCTTGCCAAATATTTTCTCTGCCCGAAATAACCCTCTGTTGGCTAAATTTGGTTGGACAGTCTGTCAGCAATCACTGAGATACATTGCCAGTGAAGAAAGACTCAAGTTTGAATAGCTTAATAGGCTGATAACAGAGCTCTTTGAGTAGTTTTTTGGCTTTGTTGGCTTTAATAGTATGTTTGAACTTGAGTGTTGGATGCATCAGTTGTCCATATGTAAACAATCTAAAACACAGATGATGCAGGGTTAAACATATACACAGGAACTGGTTCCAGTGCTGTAAGCATTTCCAAGCAGTTTTTTAGAAGAAATATATTCATCAAGCATTTCTTTCCTCTGGCCACTGTCCAAATTGCATCTAGATGATGTCATACACTCCACCCTGTGTTTACTTTTCACTTCAAAGTTATCATAGAACTCTTTACTACAGTTCATGTATTTCTCAAACACAGAGAAACAATGTATTTCACAAGAGAGAAAAATTGTGTACACTGTTGCAAATCCTGGATAGCTGCCAATATTATGAGGATGTTATATGTGTACTTAGTACCTTCTAGTATACATATATATGTACATGTATTTCAATGCTGTGGTACTGTACAGTACAGTATAGTACTTTAGTATTAGTTGCCATTCCCCTTTCTCAATAATCTCAATGTAATATGTACTAAAATCACGTTGTAACGCTGAGTATAATTTACCTCTTTGCGTGACCCTATATAACTCTTAAAAAGGTATCACAGACTACAAAATTTCTTTGAAAACGGAAGTGTGCTTGAGATTTAAATCAAAAGTTTCAACATCAAAGTCCAGAGCAGAGTCAACAGAAGCCGCTATCTAGTGGGCTCAACTTCCAGAGCAGTTCAAATCTTCGGCCTACTTAAAGGGCTAGAATAGTTTAAAGATTGATTGCCAAGATGAGATGAAGATGGGAGATTGAAGAGCCTTTATACATGTACCAAGTTTGACTTGTCAGAAATGACAAAGGATTTAAAGATGTATTAATGGCGTTTCAAACTAGAAAATGGATGGCTTTGCCATGACAATGATCTTGTATACAGTGTGCATGTGTAAGGATTCTCGAAGCTTAATTATTATTATTATCATTGTTGCTGTTATGTTGACGTTTGCCAGTGATTTCTAATACCATTCTATATGATCTGAATGTACTATGAACAGTAGGGTCATATTCAAACATCCCGTACATGTGCCTACAAATTTCCAATGTGTTTTAGTATGGTGTTTGCTACTGATATAAAGGTTTTATTATAAGAATAATACCAATATATTCAACAGCAACAACAGTAATTGCTAACATGATGCAAGCAGTGAACAGAGAAAGATTTTTAAAAATATTTTGCCATTTCTTCTTCCATCTTGTTCCAGGACCCAAACCCAAGGACCAGGAATCTCGTCTGATGCCCCCTCCCATCATCAACCCCGGCCACGCCCACCCGTTTGGTGAGATCAGCCCCCATCATCCCAACCATCACATTGGAAGACAGCAGTCGTTTCAGAACCAGGGGCGTATGCAGAGGTCCTTCCCCCTCAGCCCAACATCAGGCTCTTATGGTAAATATAATTCAATATCGATCCCCCCCCCCCCTCCCCGGTAACATTGCTCAGAATGACTTGGTTCAGGTTTTTCAGACAGATATATCACCTTCAAACATTGCTTAGTCAGAACACGATTAATCAACATTCTAGATTATTCTTACCAAAATGTTTTTCAAATATAATAATATCCTAATAATAGATGAAAATTACAACAAAACTGAACCTACTCTGTGTGAAGTATATGGTTTTTCTTCTATCAAGTCAAATACTGTCTCAATTATTTTTACAAATTCTGCAGCACTGTTAAAACATGCTTGTTCACAAGTTGCAATATGTGATATTTGATATTCCCTTTGAAGACTATTGAAGGGAAACTGGAAGCTTGTTAAATTTATTCCATTCCCTACTAACATCTCTGTTTTAGACAGGACTAGGCAAAGTGTGAACACTGTCTGAAAATGAGAGGACACCATGGGAGTGCTTAGCTTGGAGCACTATTTAGGAGGAGGAGAAGGAGGAGGAGAACGAGAGAGATGAAGAGAGAATGAGAGAGATGGAAAGAGAGGGAGAGAGCTGTAGTGGCAAGGAGGGGAATGTGTAGTCTGCTAAAACATGAATCTGCACTCATGTACTGATTATGCAGGCTAAGGTCCCGGCAGAGATGAACGTTCGGTCATTGACACACGAGGGGGGAATGCACACGGATGGAGATGTCTTTTGCTTGTATTTTTTAAAATGGAAACCCTTATTTTTTGGTGATTGTTTTGCTTGAGAATGAAGAGAGGAAAAACAGTGACCGTGGAGGAGGAGGATTGTCAAAGATTTACTTTTGTAATGAATGCTTTTGTTTTACTTTGATAGGATTATGTAGAAATAAGTAATAAATTAAAAGTGGACATGCAAAATGTGGAAGCTTGTATTGCACTTTGAGAAGTGCAGACAAAATTAAAGAATATGAAGCCAATGGAGATTGGTAGGCATCTAGTAATGGAGATACATTACTGTGATTAGCTTAGGAGGATAGATAAGGAGACTTAATGAGCAAGTTACAGGAGGTGTTAATGTGATGAAGATGGCCTGAAGGAATTGTAAAAAAAATTTATATTACCGACATTTGAGATGAGTCATCATTGAAAAATATTCATGATGCATTTCATAAAGGAATCATCCAAATATGGTTTCCAATTAATTAGATTAGTGTTAGCTTTATTTGTCCAATTTTCATGGCAAAATGAAGACTTGAAAAGCAGCTGTCATAATCTGTTGTGAAATCCATCATAAGTACCTACATAAGTCTTTGTAAACCAAAAAAATATTGCACAAATTTAGGAGGATGAATTTTTCTTTCTTTAGCAAAACAACTGTTCAGGACTGAATGTAAAAAAATTGATTTAAATCCAATATTCAGCTTAAATTTCACAATACAAAATAAGACAAACACCAGGTGACATTCCATAGGAGCTATCATTCGAGACATGTTGGTTTGGGAAGCTGCAGCAGTTGAGTCTCAGCCTAAACAACAACAAAACAAAACCTCACAAAAAAATGAGCCAAAACATGAAGAATAAAAAGGGAGCCCAAAATACAGGACATGGATGAAGATGGACAATAATATTGGAGGACATTTCTGAAGCCATTGTTTCTCTTGTCTGTTGCCGAAAGCAAAAATCAATTCCAGCGCGGAACACAAGCGCTCAGCCCGGCACAGTGCTCTAGAGATGCGTTTGATTAGACGCAAGGAATCTACCGGCTGTGGTCACCAAATTTCATTTTGCTTTGATTTTTCCACGCCAGCATCCTTTCTTCGATCAATCGCTGGACTTTGATCCTATTACACAAGACAATGGCGCGGTGTTGTCTCCGCCGTTTCCAACGACGATGTTTCCATTCCACATGTTTTTCTTCTCCGCTTTTTTCCCCTCAAATCAAGTCGGTGTACGTTTCGTTTCCTCTCAAACATCCTTTAGGCTGGGTGTTATTTTTTTGGCGAAACAGATGCAGAAATGGAGAAGAACATGAGAATCAGACGAGGCAGTGGCGGTGGGCTTAATGCTACTAAATGTCAACGCTGTCTGCTACACGTGTGGAGGTGGTGCTGATATCGCGAGGAAGCTGCTGCGACCCACTTCTCTCTTGAATTCCCTCCTCGCAGTATTCCTTCTAGTGCTCAGAGTATTTAGCTGTCCAGGGTTTGGCAGGAAAAGGATTGTTGTGGGATATTTCTGTTGATGCCAAAGTAATACCATGAATGGTAAAAAATGAGATTTTTTTTTTTTGTTTATCTAAATTTGGTATGGCTCTAATACTTCTTTCTTGGAATGAATTTTTTTAAATGTTAAAACACTATGTCCTTCCCAAGAAAAAAATTTACTTCATATTTTCATAACTGCACCTCAAATATTGTACTAGATCGATTACGCATTATAAATGCTGTATTTATTAGGTGATCTGTCATAGTGACAGATCACCTCTTATATTCGTCAGAATTTTCTTTCTTTATTATTATTTATTTTTATTTTCTCCCTCTTTCTTGTTTCCACAAAATCTCAAAAACTTTCCAGTCTATTTTAATGACATTTCCGTCAGTCATCAGGTCATATAAGGCCAAGCTGAAAAATCTTTTTCAAGGTCATCAGGTCATCGTGACGTCACCCAGGCGCCATTTTGTGAAATCACATTATCAATCATATCTTCATAACAAGTCATCAAAAATGAACCATATTTGACACACATGAATTTCAGGTCAAGGGTCAACATAAAATGTCATCAAAATCCGCGCACGCATTATGACGCGCACGTACGCGCGCGTCAAAATTTAAAAATGCTCAAAATCACTTTTTAATCAAATTAGAGTACGGTTCAGGACATTTTAAGCATTTAAAAATTTTCCGTCCGTGCGCGTTCGTGTGCGCGTTATGCGCGCGCGCAGCGCGTACATAACGTAAAAACGCCGTTTTTTCGCATGGTTTGTCTTCCTGACACTATTCCTGACAAGTTCCAGCTATTTACAGTCATTCTCGACCTTCCATAATGCCACACGCGTGCGTGAAACTTTCAAATTCGTGCGCGCGTCAATGGGCATTCTAATGTAAAAAGTGGTAAAAACATGCCTATCTAAAATCCGCCATAGCTCGTCAGAATGCACGGAAACCTCCCAATTTCTTTACATATTCTGAAAGCCTGAGGGTTGTAGATTTGAATTCATGCAGAATTTTTGCCGATCTCATGTTCCGACGTCATTCTATTTGCATATGAAGTCAAAAAACATGATTTTGACAAAATGACGTCATCATTTTTGTATTCATTTGATAATATTTCAGTAACAGGTGGTCAATTTTGTCCCAAATTTTGATATGTTATAGCTGAGACAATTCTCTACAAGATCAGTGTTCACAGTTTTTCATTTTAATGACGTTATCACAGTGAAATTTTCAATTAAAAATGCCATGTCAGAATTTTACCTATTTGCGTGTTATGTCTATGGAAGATGATTTTTTTTCGAATCATGAATCTACATGACATCGTTCTCTGAGCAGTTTCTCAGTTATTTTTTGTCTATTTCCTTCCAGATTTCAATATGTTGTAGCCTGATTAATATTCTTTCTATGAGGGTTCGGTTTTTTCAATCTGATGTCGGGATCATTGTCAATTTTAAAGTACAAAATTTGATTTGAGAATCCCGTTTTTCGTTTACGTGTTATCTCTATGAGAAATGTTTTGGTCTATTGGTGAAAGCACTTGCCTCCCATGCAGGTGACCCAGGTTCGATCCCCGGTGGGTCCATAATTTTTAATTTTTTTTTGCTTGTTTTTGCTTGTCATTTTACCATCCTCTTCGACTATTATAACATAAACAATCACAAATCATGTAATAAACTGCCTTATTTTCCGTGTTATGTCTATTAGAAAGTAGTGTGCAGTAGTTTGTGTACAACCCTATGGAAATTTTGATTCCCTGTCGTGTATTAGAGTATGGGGTTTATCTCCCAAGTATCCTGCAATATCAAATCGTCCTATTTGATATCACAATTTCTCGAAATTGGCTTGGTCAATTATATTCAAATTTTTGTCAGTCATCAGTCCTAATAAGGTCAAGTTCCCGCATCTTTTTCAAGGTCATCAGATTATTGTGACGTCATCCAGGCGCCATTTTGTAAAAATCAACTGATTGTTTCTTCTTCATGAAATGTCATCTCTCTTTCATATTTGGCATGGCTAAGGTCAATGTCATTTCAGTCATGGTCATCATGATTATCATCATGATTATTATCAACATCATTATCATCATCACTGTGATGATATTTATGATGATGTTGATTATAATCAACATCATTATCATCACTGTAATGATGATATTCATGATGATGATTATCATCAACATCATTATCATCATCACTGTCATGATATAATGATCATCATCATGATTATCATCAACATTATCACCATCACTGTCATGATATCCACGAATCATCCAAAAATTCATGTTCACACACTTTATGCCCCATTGAAACAAAGGGGGCGCTATTTCACTAAAATAGGTAGTAGAGCCTATGAATTGAAAATGCTAGGAAGAGGCTGAAATCATAAAAATCGTCAATAGATTCATTATAATTAATGTCATCGTGATATCAACATCATATTTCACATTATCATTTTGTCATTCGTCTTCGTCAAAAATATTAAGATCAAAAGACAGATCACCTAATTCGTCCCCATGACGAATTAAATTTCTAGTTATTATTATTATTAATAGCTTACATCAAATAAAGGTTGGTTATTTATTGCCTATGGTCAGTTGGAACATATCTACAACCGCTGTCGCTTTCAAATCACATTTGACTTTAAGATTCGAGGAAAGTATAGTTATTATAGGATACACACATGGGTTTTAATTATGACATGCATCTTTTTTGTGAAGAGAATTCTTTTATAGCATGCATCTTATAAAGAATGAAACATAATAGATTTTCAGGCAGGTGGCTGATGACGAAAGGGTGAAAGTTCAGGATAAGATGAAATGGCAACAGCAAAAAAAAAATGATCTTTCGAGGTGACAAAATTAACTAACTTGCTCATCCTTGAAGAGGGCTACGAAGATCACTATTTTGCTATATTCTCTGGGCACGCCTCTTGTAGGACCTATTTTTGCACCTGATAATTTTGGCAACCTTCCTCTAGAGAAAGTATGAAAAGTGGGTTAGCTGCTGTCAGCGAGAGTTAAGTCTCTTTGGTTCAAGATAAGGTTACATATGTTCGCTATGTAACCACATTTTGCCTGGTCACTAGGCGGAGGCTCAAAAGGAATCATCCAGATTTGTGAGCAAGAGTTCAGGCCATTTCATCGATTGGCAATTGTCCAGGAAAGTCATGTAGTAGGCTACTGTTTTGCACTTGGCATGTTTTCAGGAAAGAGTATTTTTAAAAGATAGTACAGGTGCACAGAATGAGTTCAGAACTCTTTTTAAGCATTTGTTTTCCTCCTTTAAGTGCTAGTTTTTTTAGATTCTGTATGGTAATGTATTTCCATCTCTCAAGTCTTAGTGTGCGGTTATATTTATTCTGAGAATTTTGTTTATAGAAATTCACCCACAGTGAGTGCAAGCTCTTTCATATGTATTATCAAGTGACATTCTTCAACCCATCAGTTGAAAAATGACACCTTTCAAAGCGATGTGAATTTGAGCCCTGATTAGCATCCCTATGATAAATTGCTCGTCTAATTCGAGGTATCTCACGAGGGGACTGAGAAAATATGGCCATGTCCACCCCCTCCATCACATCTCCATTTTCATGAGTCCCCAGCTTCTCCTTCTAATGGCCATTGCTGTATCCCATGACGCTCTTGGCATAAATCACTTGAGGCGCAGAGTGTACCCCCTTTTCCTCCAGCGAGTCACATCAGCATTCCCTGGTTGTATAATAGCCACCCCCGTCCATTTAGGCATTTAGGTCCCAGTTCACATGAGAGCAGTATGTCTTCCAGGAGAGCGTGCGAGCATCGGAGCGTACCGTCTCCGCAGTCCAATTTGCCGGGCGCTTGCCTACCCTTTGCCCCTACCCTCGGAGCGGCAACGAGCGAGTAATTTCTCGTTCTTTTGTTGCTCCGCGTGGCTCCCTCTCGTCGCGGCTGAGGAGGCAGAGAGGAGATTGGCCCCAAACTCTCTTTCGTACCCTTCGCTGTTCCTTTCGCCTCACTGCACAGTAACATACACCCTGGCATTACCCCTCTGCCTTCCCCCACTCCTTACCTTTCATTCTTCCAACACAAAGCAACCGGAAATGGGCTTCTGCGGGTCCCGTCTTTCACACCAAATCTTCATAATTAATGAAGCTTCCAGGGACGTTGTGATTGTAAGTGTATGCTGTTTGGTGTGAATAGAGGACCTCTTTTCTTATTCATAATTGTGATTATTTGCATTGATACTGCTACAGAGCCAGACTCTTTCACCCAAGAGACATCTGGAGTACAATTTCTATAATTTCAGAGGGGGGAGGGGAGGGGGGACCAAAAATAATTGCTCATATGGCAGGATGCATTCACAATTACAGACAGGAAATATTCATCATTCTTGGACGTGAAACGGTACTAAAGAATGGCACATCTGAATAGACTGTATGAACTTTCCTACTCCTTCTTGATTAATAGACTCAATATCACCTATTGTGTCATTATTAAAGTGCACTTTTTGTGTCACTTCCTGTTTATGGATTTTTAAAACTTTTTATCCCCAAAACTATTGTGCCTTTGAATATGAAATGTCTCTGGAACATGATGAATGGGTGTTTTTAACTGCTTATGCATTCATTTTAAACCAATAACGTAACAATATCCACTTATATCCAGTCTAAACCTATATCCTTTGTTTTGTGGACTCAGAGACTTCCTCTCTTCCAAGATTTTAATGACCATATGCGTGACAGAGACTCAAAGCTGACATTTCAATGTGTAGGATTGTTTTTCAGACAAATGCAACAAAAACAAAATTTTAATCTGCAAAAAAAACATCAGTCTGCAAAGATAACATTTTTATAAGATGCATTGAACTAAAATTTAATGTTTATTTCCAGAATGATACTTTTTTGTGTGTATGTCCTTGTTTTTATTTTTGGCTAGCAGGATCCACTTTGAAAGTCAGCTGACATGTTCTTACATGTTATGTCTCAATTTTTTTAACATGACCAAAAATAACTGAAAAGAAATAACATTCATGTTTGCATCAGATGAATAGTGAAAAGTATATGTGGTAGGATTTGTGTCAAATTCAGTAAATGACAATAATATGATACAATGATTTTGACATGCAATATTATATATTCAAAGTAAGAATGAGCTCAACCTTCCTTTCAATCCAGATTAACGAAATAAGCACAGGCAGTAGACTTCAAACAAATCTCCAGAAACATATTCCAAAAGTACATTGCGATGATTTGCGTATTTGGAAGCATGAAATAATCTTAACTGTTTCAAGCACTTTCTGATGCTATCTACTTGCACTTTTTAAAGTGCAAAATACTTTGATTTCATCTCTGTGCTTTTCTGTAAGTAAGCGCATGTTTGGTATTAAAGTACAGTGACTCGACTCTTTTTTTTTTGGTTGCAGGCAGCAATTAAAGAGCGTTGACCATGCAAGGCAAATGAAGCATGGTGTTGAAGCCGGTGATATATTTATTTTAACTCTATATATGATTAACGCCAGATCTGCTGTAGATTATAACACTTTTTTGCATGAGAGCTGTATGTCTTAAGCATGTATAGACTTGTTGGAGTGAACATTTGAATATCTTTGATTCATAATTCAGTTTAATGGCATCTCTTCAGTGTTTACTATCAGCAAAAAAGAAGCAGACCTTTTTCTCTCTAGTAGTTTAATGGAGCTATATTGAGCCTATAAGATATCACATTTCATGAGCTTAATTACAAAGAATTACAATTAAATTTAATGGGCCATGTTGTTGGTGTCTCTGTTTTGAGGCAGGAAGCATTAAAAGATTATGTAAGCGATGAAAATAGTCAATTTGTGGTAGTTGGTTTCTTGCAATTTGTCCATGATATCTTGTCAAATTTTGCTCCGACCACAATTATGGGTGTGTTATTATTCACATTTGGCTTACTGGTAAGATGGGGTAAACAATATTTGCATTAAATTTACTTTAAGTAGTAATATCTGTCCATTTCTTGGGAAATAATTAAGTCTATCATAGGTGAAGGAGAATTGAAATACTGTTGTATGGAAATGCTTCTCTTAAAAGAATTACTTGCGATTTGTGATAAACACACACTACATGTTATTAAGGGGGATCAGTACCTTTGAGCTCTGTCACATACAATGAGTGTTTCACAGGGTATGATCTGGGGAGCGTTTCATAAAGCGTTTTGTCAATGATTTCTACCGACAACTGTTATAAGCTACTGGAATCCTTGCATCTGATTGGCTGAGAGCAAATTTGTCAGTAAAATCACAGACAAAACGCTTGATGAAACGCTCCCCAGTAATGCTACACAAGTAATGAGTTTTGAAAACAATGATTCAAGGACCGTTAAAAAGGGGGAGAGATCGTTAAGGTCATTTATTACCATTAATTATTATGCGATATGACTCTCTTGTGAATGCATTAAATAAGAGATGATTGATTTCATGTATCGGAGGAGAGGGAAGCTATCAATGATCTGTTTATGATATGGAAAAGACTGTGGAGCTGCCTGAATGGACTTTCCATTGACTTTGAAGTCCAGTCCACAGAGGGTCATGTAATGGTCACTTCAGCAGCCTCCAATTGCTACTGTATGTACATGTATGCCAAAAAATTCATGTAACACATTGTGACATGATTCCCATGGTACAATGTACATTATAGTGCCAAATCTGTGACCTTGTAGTTGTGCTCTTCACTTCAAATATTGTGCCATTGACCAGTTACCTTCACATATTTTCATAATTATTATAATATTTCTCTCTATGAAAGTATGAAAGCGTGATAGTGCATTTAGATTGATATTGATAAATTCAGAACACATTAATTTAAATGCCAAGCCCAAGGTACTTTCATACGATATATATTAACAATCACATTAAAGAATTCATTAAACCTAATAATTATATTAAATGGTAAGATGTGAGCCTTACCGGAGCTTGGATAAGACTAGAAAACAAGCGGAATTAAACATGAGTTGTTAATATGTTCATCATCTTCTATTTGTAATGTATATTCTAAAGGAAATGTACAAATAGCTTAGACTTAGATGAACTCTGTACAAATAGCTAAGACTTGTCTGGAAGATGACCGACCAAGCTTTTGATTACTACATGTAGGTTCAAGCATATTGGCTGTATGCCATTTTGTCTGATGTCTTTAGAATTTAGTATTGATGATGGAACTTCTGGTCATTTCTGGTTTACACTGCAAACAGCTGAGTGAATAGTGGGCACAAATAAACTCAGAAGTGGCATTGTACATGTGAACTTTTGTGTTTAATCCCACGAAAGCCAGGGCCAAGGCTGTGGCTCACACCTTTGGACAACGTCTATGTCTCGAGCAGTGAGTACTCCAAAAGTTTGATGAAAAGATGCAGTCATTGCTAGGTTGTATTGCCTTGCCGATGCAATGCAGACAGCCATTCACCGAATTTACTTACCTAGCAACGGGTGAATCAAGCAAGTATGGACTTGAGCCATGAGACAGCCAGAATTAGCCATATCTGTTGTTTATTCAAGAAATTTTAAACACTGCTGAAAGTGCACCTGCTTGCTAGTAACATGATTAGGTATTACTCGAATGAGAAAAGGCAGTGGATGTGTACTTTTAATCCTTTGAGAAATAATAGTCTCAAGACAACGCTTGATATGTTTGGATTCAAGCCATTGGGATGTCAGTCCAAGGTATGCCTTCTGCAAGCCTGATGATACCTTGGCATGCTACTTCCATAAAACATCTTTGGTCATGACCTCACAAAAATGGATATATTGAGTGTTAACTGAAAGGTGATTATAAGAACTATCCATTTTGTCACCTTGATAATGATGTATTAAAGTGAGAGGAGTTCCTTGGGGGGTCTTTGTTGATGGTCTTGCATCTGTAGGTCAAGAGCACCGATGCTGCTGACAGCACTGCTTTCATGAAAAACACTGCTGCCATCATAAAAGAGTTCTCTAACCTTCAACTCTACTACCATCCCTGGCTAATAGATTAACCTTGCATCAGGAGGCAACCTTGGTGTAGGGTGTAGAAGGAGAAAGGAAAAGAATGGTTGGAAGTCAGTCTCGATTGCTTACCCATCACAGTGATGCCCGTTTGCTAATGAACCATTTGCGTCATTTCATTTGCAATAATGTGCCTGTTGACTGACGTGTTGTTAGCGCTGGATGAATAGTTTGGACTGGACCTGGTAGGAGAGAGAGAGAGATTGATAGGTTAGCAGCTCACTGGCAGGATGATCACAATAACTGATTGGATTCTAACAGGGGGTGAAAACAGAAGGATAATATTGACTTCAAGTGCACAAGCAGAAAGGGGGGTGGAGAGAGGATGGAGAGAGAGAGAGAGAAGAAGAAGAGAAAGACAGGGAGATAGATGAAGACAGAGAGATGCAGAGGCAGAGAGAGAGAGAGAGAGAGAGAGAAAGAAAGAAAGCATGCAGCAGTGTAGCTTACTGCATCATAGAAGAAGATGTGGAGAAATGAACAAGGTGAAACAACTTTTTCAAGGATTCTAATTCTTATAAAACATTCTCATTCTTATAAAACATTCTCCATCATCTGGTGATTGAGTTTAACAAACGGTTTCAACAAATTCAGAAAATATTCATTTTGTGTGGTATCCCCCCCAAGAGATTAAAACGATGCGTAAATTTGCAAATTAGACAATTTCCGGCAATCGTATTCATCTAGTTTTGCATGTTATCGCGTTTTGTATTAATTTTCTAGAGTCGAACAAGAAGGTACAGAAACCCAGCGTAACTGAGAAAAAAGATGAGCAGGCAGGCTCAGAGAAGAGAGTCAAAAGAAGGAGAGAAAGAAACAAATTTTTTGTAACATCTGTTATCTTTCCAATCTCATCTTCCTATTCTGTCGTGATATGCTAGTGTGGTGCTCAATTACTTGTAGCACGCAATCACACAGAAATAACATCGCCACCACAACTTCTTGCAATGTGCAGGTACATCCACACGCAAGTACGCATTGTTGTTTTAGTGTATGTAAGCGATATTATAGCAAACGGAATTTACAGCTGCCAGTGCCTTGAATTTGTTCTGTGCCATGATTTATGAGCATTTTATGGTAAGCATCTCTTCCAGCCAATTATCAGTTCAGCTTGTGTGTATATTCCATCTCTGTATGCTAATCATATTAAAAATCTCTCTTTATTCAAATTGTTAAGTTGAGACATTTGAATAGTTTTTTTTTTTGTTACCTGTTATGATGCCACAAAACCACTTCCAAATTAAATCATTTCTATTCAGGGTTGTGGTATTTGAAAGACTGAAAGAAAAACTCAAATACATTGTTACAAAATAAGCCAAATTTTAGGGGTTGTAGTAAAGTATGTTGTAGATCTGTAGGTAAAATTATTATTCAAACCTGACTGAAAAGAGTTTATTGAAAGACTGGCAGAAACCAGCCAGCAGAACCAGCTAAAGAATAAGCAGTACATACTGTAGAGACTTTTCGTGCATATTGTTTTTGGTGGAAATTGAATTAGATATTTAAAATATATGAAGAAACCATTTTTTGCACACACTGCATGATCATGATGGGACAATTAATCATGTGAAGCTATAAAACCTGCACTTTAAAATATGAACCACCTGTCTCTTCTATATTAACTTGATGATCACAAAAGTTAAACAATTTGGCCTGCTTATACATGTATTTCTCAGCTTCTGTCCTTGGGTTATTAAATTTATTTTTTATTTTTTTTTTAATAGTTATGTCATACTTTTTTTCACTCTCAACATTAAGCAAATGGAATTAAATTATTTTAATTACATCATTGCTACCAGTGTTGATGTTTGTTTGTTTCATATGTGGGCCTACACGATATTCCCCCTCCCCAACCCCTCCCCCCCCCCCCAAAAAAAAAAAGAATAAAAAAAGAAGAAATTGACTGTATGGCCAGTGGGGAAGAGGAGGAGTATGAAAGGAGAAACAATCTTTATCTTCTCTGTGTCTCTGGTATCCCTCATATTCTCTTTCTTTTCCCACAAGTGCTATTTACCTGTGTGCTGACCAGACAATAGCTATCAAATATCTCCGCATTTTAATGACTGATTCAATCCGATGAATAATGGAATGTAATTGGAACCCGCTATCCACCAGTAGAAAATGTTTTTCCAGAAGAGAAGCTAGAAGGAAGAGGCTTGCATAATGTCTGGCAACGCGACTCAAGTTTCCACTCTGTCCTGGAGACTCTGGGAAGAGAGTGGCAGAAAGTGCATTCCCACTTTCTGTACCTTAGTGGATAGTTCATTCCGTGAGATGCGCGTCCTGTTGTTTGTCTTCGTATTCCTGTTGCTGTGGTGTTGGTGCGGTGTAATTGGACACGTTCCCAACATATCTTCAGAACAGTACAAACATTACTGCAGCCGCAATGCCCTTCTTGAATGTATTCAAAAGCTTCCCCCTTCTCTCTCTAATTTTCTTCAAGTGTCTTGCTTTTCAAATTTTCCCATTTCACACTAATTAGTTTCTTGTCAAAATATTCAGCACAGGAATAGTTAATTTTACATTCATATTAACAATATATATTATAATTAATAAAGGGCGTGAAGATATTACACATTTTTTAGTTATTTTTTTCATGAGGTCAAGTATTCAGTGTATATTGAGGCATACATTTTGTTCGCACATTAGTAATTTATAATTTGATTTGAACAACTGCATTTAATGGATAAACCAGACAGTTTAGTGACGTAGATGTAGCCAGGGTTTTAAGGACTTTTATGTTAAAACCATTAAATCTTAATTTGGAGAACATATTTGCTGAAGGTTTCACTGAAATCAATATTATTTCAAGTAACAACGATTGTTAGAAAAATAATGATTTAGCATCAGAGAGAAAGAAGACATGAAATGAAAGGAAAAAGTAATCTGCGATATGAATTTTATCTTCATAGCTGCAGCGATGGCCTAAAAAATCTATTTAACTCAAATATTAAAAGATAATGCCACGCGATTGTCATTTCATCTTTCTTGTTGCGTTGCATTTCCAGTTCTCAATAGAATTTCCCCTCTCAGAACCAATATTTCTCGATCGATCGGCCAGAGCATAACCATGAAAATTGCCTAAACTTATACCGTGCTTAAACCAGTTCAAGAAGGAATTAGATGTTGGGGGAAATCTGTCGGTAAAATGAGAAAAGGATACTCGTCGGAGATGTGCTAAACAGCTGATCAATACCACTGAAGATTGTGGTGAAATTCTATTGATTTCAGCCGGTCAATGACACGCAATTAAAGAAATGCTCTCTTCTTTAGCTCCCTCTCTCACATCCCCTAGATTCCTTTACCCTTCCAACAAATCGGGCTGTCTAATTTTTTCCAAGTGTTATCAAATGTTATACCATTTTCTTCTTATCTTATGATATTTATACAAGAAATGCAGCTACATTCAATCATTTTATACTGTTTTCAACCTTGTGAGCAGGAGTTTTATTATGTAGAAAATTTGTTCCAAAAATTTGTATAGCAGTTATAGGTCTATTTTTGATTGATTATTCATTTATTTCTGATCTTTATACAGGGTAGCACATTTTCACCAGTAGTGGTGGTCTTCCATGAGGCCCTGTTTGATAATAAAAAAGATATGTTTTCAGTAGCAATATAAACTCATTAGTACAGCAACAAAACAAAATACAGAAGATAATGATGATGTGGATTAAAAATTTAAACAATGGACAAAGGTTCATCATTGAGTGAATACTTCTCTCTTCATTTTAGAACATAAACAAATTTATTTCAACCTGAAACCATTTATTTGAGATATCATCGGTCTTTTAATTTTGCCAGCATCACTAATTCTCCAAGCATTGCTGTAGTAGATTTGTTTGGTCAGTTGGCACATTTTTTTAGGAAGTCGTTTCGAGATTGCAGTTAGGGTGAAGATGGGTTGGTTGGTGACCTTGGACGAGGTCAAGTCAGGAGTGTCTGTCCACCTCCAGGTTGTGGTGTAGCCCTGTCAGACAGACAGACAGACAGACAGGCAGACAGGATGAGGGTCCCAGAGGAGTGTTTGGTCCTATGAGAGGGTCCATGAGGGGGTGATCGCTAATTTATATGGGGAAAGATGGGTGACTGGAGATGACCGTCTGACCTACTTCTGGCCTATCAGATGGTCTGTCTTTCAGACCCTGAAGGTCTTTTCTATATTTTCAGTCAGTGTATTAAAGGAGATTTGTTTAGTTAGTTATCATGGTCTTTCCTGGCATCATGGAAATACAAATAGTTCACAAGTCTTTGCTTGCATTAGGCCTAGTCCATTTTAATATTCAGGAATAATTCTATTCAAAAATAATTTTATTAACCAGCCTATATCACTTGTGTCATAGTGATATTAATGTGGTGGCAAATAAACAAGTTCAAGTACGTCAATAATAATGTCTACAATTTTACTTTCTGAATCAACTTGTTTATCATTAGGCCTATCAGTCACAGTAATGGCTTCTGGTTTGGTCATGTTGATGGCATTATAGGCCTATGTCATTTTAATTTTACATGACATGCTGCTTTCATGATACTTTTGTAAACTCTTAATACTCTTATTCCTGATTTATTGATTTCAGATATATGGGCATATTGATCTAGTTGACAATTGAGTCCATATTTTCTTTGGGGAAGGGAGGGTGGAAAACCAACTAGAATCATATGTTGGGTTTTCACAATGTGCAACCTGAAGACATCTTGAAAAAAAAGAAAAAAAAGAGCATAAGCCAGCTTGTCTTGTGCATTGGCATCTCCGCCTCCATAGTGCAATGCACTGTACCCACACAATGCACTTCCAGCTGGTACTACTTATCCAGTACATGTGCTCCTGTCACTCATGCACCTCATGAATAATTCATGATGGGGCTCATTTACATACTGATTGACAGACCGATCCTACCACTTCCACACTTGGTGGGTGGAAGCCCAGTCCGATGGGATTCCTTTCTGACTAAATAAGGGGTAATAGGAAATGTTTTGGAGCAGATTTTCGAATTTCATGATCAGCAATTTACTTCAAGGTCATGGAACAATCAATTTTGGAGGACTGTTATCTTGAAAAGAAGCCACATGACTTTCTTTAAATATCTTGTTTTTCGGGTCCGTACCCATTTACTTCCTTCCGCTCCCCTCCGGATGTGAGTGATAATGGATCATTCCATGCATGACTGGTTGTCACATGCAGTGCCTTTTCCTTAGACACTATGGTGATCACACACACATACACACACACTGGGTTCCATTGTAATCAGATCCATAGGATTCCAGTGTGTACAGGAGATGAGGCAATAGGCAAGTTTTCCAAGAAACTGTGTAGTCACTCCAGTGGTATGTCAGCTCATAGGTCAATAGCACAAGAAACAGGAAGGAAAATGGGTAGCATAAAGAAACACTTGAGTCCTTTCTTTTTCAGCACTGTGAAGTCACAGCAATGCAAGGGTGTTCACTTTTCAGGAAAATGCTACATGCAGCACCTCCCTTTAATTCAATAGGTTCAGTGGGGCATTGTAGCTTCATGATCCAGTGAACTCACCATGACATGCATGTCTTATCAGATTATTATGGTCACTTTTGCTGATACTAGGTTATGATCATCCATTTACTTTTACTCTTGAAAGAATTTTTGTTTATTAAAATCAATCATGATATCGTTAATGCAAGCATCACTGGCATCAAAAAAAAAAGTAGGACTATTTTTTTTTCTTCTAAAATGTTACCAAGAAAGTCACGTGTACTGTAAAGCCAGGAATTTTAGTGTGCATGAAACTGTAGCGAATTTCGCGAGTGGTGGAGTTTATCGAAAATTTCTTGCGACAAAATAATAAAATCACGATTGAAACAACATATAAAATTATTGCAATTCGCAAAAGTTTCTTGCTGCAAAATTGGCCGTCATTAACAATAGTTTTATGTCGCAATAATTTCTGGTATGACAGTATATCACAGGACACACATGATTCACACCAGTATCCATGGTACAGTGAAACCTGTCTATAAAGACCGCTCAAGGGAGACAAGAAAAGCGGTCTTTATGAGCAGGTGGTCTTTATGTACAGGTTCCTTTAACACATTTTTCAATGAGAAACACTTTTGAAGGGAAACAAATATTATGGTCTTTATGGATAGGTGGTCTTTCTATACAGGTGGTCGCTAAAGCAGGTTTAACTGTATTATCTTCCAAAGTGGCAGTCCTCAGCGACTTGCAAATGTAGAATTTAGACTCATTAATTAACTTAATTCCTTTCTGATTTGTAAAGTCATTTACTTGGTGCCAATACAAAGATAACAGCCTTGATTTGGCAGCTATAGCACTTGATATCTTGCACATGATGTAAACATTAGGAATTAACTTAACTTCAGTGCTGTAACCTAAACTCCTTTCTCAAGTGTACATGCCATCAATAATAGTGTTCACAACTTTTGCAAGTCATCTACACCCAGTCAAATTCTGAAACAGGAAGAAAATAGTTTAGAATGAGTTTTTTTTTCAAACAAGGAACTTAAGCAATGGGGAAACCCCAACGCTGATCTTGAGCACGATGTGACCTTTTTTCTTTCTTTTTTCACTGCTTTCAAAATAAAACAACTGAAAGGAAGCTTTGAATTAGCAGGGATACAAAAGTACCAAGTAACGATATCACTAAATATTATGCAATACGAAAAGTTGCGCGTTTCTGCAGACAAATGGTTGTCAATTTTTGTTTAATCTGTCTTCATCATTTCCATTATGAACTGGGAATACCAAGTGATGTTAGGTGTGCATCAGTCTTTGTCTAATTAACCCGTCGACTGCTGGATTCTCTCATTGCCATAAGCTTAATACATGATCCATTCTGTTCCCCTAGACAATGGGTTAAGTGACTGTTAATTTTCTTATTCCCTTAGGCTTATTGTTCCTGTAAGCAGTGTATTAATATTTAAATTGCAGAAATAAAAACAAATGCAAATTCTAGACAACTGTGTATTTCAAATGAAGTTTGGAACACAAATCAATACAAATATGAAATGCATTATAAGGGTGAAAGAAAACAAGGTATGAATGAGCAGTTTGAGATTGAATTTCCAATGAACCCCACAACACCATCCTGTGTCCTTTGCCAACAAAGAGGACATTGTACATGAATTGCATATGTAGTAACTCATACCCTGAGCTGTGATTCATATGCCGAAGCTGTTGAGATGTATGTGTGAGGAGGAGAGAGAGTGAGAGAGGGGAAAATATAGTTTGAACTTCTGTCTGACCTTTCTAATGACTCATGTTGAGTATGAGACATGGATCATGTATTATCAGCTGTTAAATGACAATGTTCTTTCTCTATATAAGTGCCATATGAGGTGCTCTCTTGGCTGAAAAACATATTTTAGATTCTTAAAATTCATTTTCTAAAAAGTAAAATTGAAAGAATCGCATGTATATAGGTTAGTAGGCCTATACTATAGTGGAGGCAGCAACTTTATAAAAGCACAGAAAATGTGGCAAATTAGATTCAGAGACATCTCTTGGTATAAGCATGTTAAATAAAAGTTTTAAATGATATTGAAGGCATATACTCTGTTGAGAGCCAGAAAGGCATTACATCATACACTTTTACATAGTGTTAACATCCTTCTGGCTTGTAACATTTTTTGTTCTATTTTTTATATTTAGGTTATTCAGCAGGTTCAGTAACTGGTGATTTTATACTGGAGTGAAAAGTCACTGAGAATAATACTCTAGCACAGAATTGAAATTAACAAAGATATTAACTGAGCTGTATTGTATTTTATTGTGTTTTTTTGACTACAGATAACATTCAGCATCAAGGGCAGCCTTCGAAGCCCTGGTCTTACTACAATCCTTATCCAACATCAGTGGCACAACCCTCAGACTCCTCCATCCTCACACCTCAGATCAAGACCGAACCTACGGAGCTAGCGTTGCTAGGCCAACAGAACTCAGCCCTGCAGCAATACCCCAAGGCCGAGTCCATCTACCCGACCTCCATCAGCAGGGCGAGCGATGTCCAAGACTCGCGCTTCATCTACCCATCGACTCCCGGCTGTCGGCTCCGTCTCTTTCACGCCTTCATCGATGTCGGTGCTGTCGTCCGGTGGTGAGTCACCGCGTACCATCTTGCCAATGACCCCCAACCCATTCCCGCTGTCTCAAGATATCTTCTCCAGTTCCAGCTCCACGCCCGTCACTCTCACGTCGCCTCCTTACCTGCCAAATTCACCCCCATATCCTCTGTACCCCCACCTGTACATGTCGTCTCCGTCCTCGCAAACCTACTACGATGGCTCCCATCTGCCCATGCTCCCGTCATCGAGACCGGAGGACAAACAGGAACTCAAGCAGGATAACAGGCCTCGGGATGTCGCCGCGGAAACTATCCCCCACCTCCCTCATCCCTCGGCTGAAATGTCTCTGACGGTTGCTCTGAACTATGGCAGCCATCCTCAAAGTCAGATTGAACTGAATACAGCCAGGACCATGGGACAATCTATGGGTATGCAGAACAGTGGGGTCGCACTGATGCAGCAACACCGAAACAACAGCCCTGTCACCAACATCTCACCCATGCAACAAAGCATGGGACAAATGAACATTAACACCACCGTCGGACACTTACCCACAGTAGACGACTCGAGAAAAGAGGACGTCTGGCGGCCATATTGAAATTCGAGAAGGTCGTGGAGAAACTTTTAAGACTGTGTGAAGGAAATGAACTCGATCAAATAGATTTGAAAACTGCGTATTCTGTGCAACACTGCTACCTACGAATTAATTCAGACTTGATGCAAAGTGGATTGCAGTGATGTTCACAAATGATGTGAAGTGAGACTTTTCTGCTTCTAATCAGGTTGAAATATTGTAATCTGTGACTGGAGAAACACCATCCTCCTCAAAAACTTTTATATTCATAATTCATTTATTTCAATGCCATTCCATTCCATGTAGTCCCATGCACATGTTTGTGTGTGTGTGTGAGCTGTAACATAGTGCTTCACATTATCATCATTCTTAAATGAATAGAGGATTTATGGAGTGTACATAGTCAATTTTATGTACCATATAGTTCAAAAGTGTGAGACATAGGCATGAACAATATTGCAAGATTCATGTACAGAATCCATTATCTGCAATGCAAGATTTGACATACTTATTAGTACATGTATAATCCTTAATTTGGATGATATCAGATAATTATTAATTGAGAATCAGGAAGGCGTGAACTCAAAAACTTTGACACAAAGTGCCCTACTGGCTATGAACAGATGATAAGTATTGTCAGCTCAGAACCAGAAGGATGTTAAAGGATATGAATTAACGCCCTTCTGGCACTCAACAGACCATATAATAATAGATTGGTCTGTCAGATCCAAGAATAAAATAATACTCATTGTACATGTCATAGTAGATATTATGAAACTCACCTTCATGTACATAACAGATACAACAGTTTTCTTTCCTCTTCAAAACTTGTAAAAAAAATGAAATGTGTGTTTTCATTATTGTCAAGAGTACAGCAATGTTATCAAAGACTTTGTGCAATGAGTGAAGTTGATATTATCTTGGCTCTTCGTAAGAGCCAATCGTGTATTTTTTTTTAAAGGAAATAGAACATATTTTGAACTTGTAAAATAGGTGAATATTTTGACAATGGGGCTATGTCACATGTATATGTTTTTTTTTCTTTGATCAGCATTAGATATTGAATAGAATGTCCCAAGATATCCAAATATGTTTGGATGTGTACGAAACATAAGTATGAGATAAATTTCTGATAAGGGGGAGGGGGAGAGGGAGAGAGGAAATAGGGGAAGGGGAAGGGGGACGACAAACATGAATGTTCTTGTCAAAGGCTTGTAAGGAGATTGGATTGAATGATTTGACAGCATGGTTTTGGCTATTGCAGTATGTTTGAAGTTCCAACCCGAAGAGGTTTTCGGTTGTTTCCTTCCTTTTATAATTTGGGGAATTTGTGGGTTTTTCTTTTCAAAAGGACTCTCTCTTTATGAGTCAACTGATGATATATCTTAACTCATTATGTATGGCAATTCTGGATTGAATGATTTTTTTTTTTTTTGAGGGAGGGGATTACATGAGGGTATGTGACATATTGAAGTGCGATACGAAGGTTCAGCCAGTCTGCTGGGTTTATCCCGAGTTGAAAAGATGTGTGTTTATGATTTGAAGATATCTGAAATGTTGGTTATTCATATTTCTTATGCCAGTATATGACAAACTTTTCTTTCAAATAGAATGGGCCTTTTGCACTGTGTTTATGTCTGCCTTAAATTTAAGTGATATTTTTAAAGCCTATAATTGATAATCATGCTTTTTTCCCCCAAGTTATTCATCAACTTGCTGTTGATTATCAATGAGTTTCAAACTCAAATGTTTGTTTTTGACAATATTTCATGTGGAAAAGTTAATTGTTTTTGTAATTTGCTAGTATTCTTTCATTACTTTCATTAATATTACTTTTATTTTTTAAAACTCAAGGTCATAATGTGTAATGATTTCAAATGTCCATCTCTGAAATTGTATTGTGCTCTGTAACGTAAATTTATTCTTATCTGTACACAAGGCAGGGTTTTTCTTACATTTCTTGGATCAAATTGTAGAAATAAAATGACGATCTTCGTTATGAACTTAATCATGAATACAATCAAAATTCTCCACAATCTATAGATTTAATTATTATCATCCACATTTATTGGAAAATACATTAATATTTAATTTATTGAAAAATATAAACTCATCTTTGGTCAATTCAGCAAACTATTTAAATTTGAAATTATGCTTCTAACCATATTCTCTTCAGTGAGGCAATACATATTTATTGGTAGCAAACTTTTATTTATACATTGTATTTAACATGCCACCTTTGCCTTTTATAAAATAAATGAGTTCATCTGATCACTTTTACGATGTAAATCCCTAACATTCCAAAAGTGTAGTATGTTTAACCCATGCATTTTGCATGCCATTATCAAATGATACAAAATATATCCCTTCCCTTTTAAAAGATGTATGAATTGTTAGAAGGAAAAAAGAGAAAAATGTCAAAATGTTTCTTAATGTCATTTTAATACTTAAGTGTGGGTTGTATCAAATCTGCACTTAGGAGATGTGATGAAATTCTTTTTCTCTGTGTCTTTATTTATTGAAACTCTTGAAAGGTTGTGCAACTTAATTATGAGGTCCTTTGTAAGGTTGTATTCCATGTTTAATCAGCTTTGTTTTGTTATGTTTGTGATTTTTACAGGGAATAAAACACTCTGTTCACTTTGAAGAATATTTTCGTTTGTATTACTCGTTGCTTTGTATTACACGATGCTTCAACATCAAGCCATCCCTGCCGGAAAGGACACAGTGTCCCACAGTGTGTTCACAATGTGAAACACAGTGTGAAATCATCTTCACTCTGTTAGATTCGAGCGTTTCAACATTGCGAATCAGATCTTCACATTGTGAGCGAGTAAATTCACACTGTGTAATCAAACATCACTATGTGAACACTGTGGTAAACCACACTGTGGAGGTGTCCACGGTGTGAAATCATCTTCACACTGTTAAATGTGAGTGTTTTAATAATGTGAATCACATCTTCATAGAGTCGACTATGTGAACACACGTACGTGTTATCACCGGAAAACGAGGACTGTGTGTCAACATTACCCAACCGTGGACTTATTCATAATTAAGTATTCAGTTATTTTTCAATTGTTTTTGAAGAGAATAATCCTGGAAGACTAAAAATAAATCCCGTTCTATTGTAACATGCTTTCCGGGCGTGCCCGCCTGTTGGATAGAGTGCGTAAGCCCCCCCCCCAAAAAAAAAAAAATTATACCCACGAAAAATTTCACTACCACCCAAACGTGGACTCTGCTCATTTATGCTCGAAAGTTCAACAGTGTAGTTAGAAGCTAAAAATAAAGCCAACAAACTGTAAATAAAAACGAGGACGGTCCTCGGTCTCGTGTGTTTCCTCGGTTCGAAGATGTGTTTTCATATTAGTGCCCCGGTTGCCGGTCAACACCAACGCACACTATGAACGCACTGTGTCACACTGTGTTATTTCCGGCAGGATAGTCAGTTATAGTGTGGTGTGTTGATGAAGGCTGCCAAAGAAATGAAATTGCTCACATTTCTTGAAATGAAACAAATCGTCTGCTGAGAGCTGGAAGGGCGTTAACTCATAGAATACATCGTCTGTTTGGAGCCAGAAGGGTGTTAACTCTGTGGGAAAGAT